>CM057814.1:94663013-95050513 GCA_030067965.1 Latrodectus elegans | reverse complement strand
TTTATTGTATATTATTTCTGAGAAAAAATAAAGTTTAAATATCCTACACACAAAGCGTAATAATAGTGTGCAAGTGTATATCAAAAAGTATTTCAGGCATTTTTATAAGAGCAACGAAACATAACTGATTCGATTATTAGTACTAAGGTAAGCTTAGTATAAGGTACTGAAAAAGCATTTTAAATACTCATTTTTTTCATTTTTAATTTCATTAATTTATCACACAAAGCTATTGTAATTTAGATGATGTACATATTTAAAACATAGTTGAAGACCAAACTATTAAACATTATTTAAATACGATGAAAAGATGTCACGTTCTTCTTCTATGTGGCGTAAAATCTTCTTTCTTTAGAAACCAGCAACAGTCACCCATCATCGCTGGTTCCCAATGACTTTGATATCGAGTTCCTAGAGTCCTAATGTCCTGGTGGAATCTTTTCCCTTGTTCGTCTCTCACCATGACAAGTTTTTCTGAGAAAAAATCCAAATGTGATTGTTAAAAGTGAATTTTGAGTGATATTCGACACCCCATATCATGGTAGGACTTAAGAAGCTCTTCTATCAGGATTTTATAATTTTTTGTCCTTATTGTTTTTTAAAAATCCTTTAACCGCTTCCACAAATGATTTCTAAGATGCTATTCCCTTTTGATTTAGCTTTCCTTCAAAAGCAGAGTCGCAAACTATTTTTCTGATTTTAAGTCCAATAAAAATGCTTTCTTTAAACTTAGCTTCACTTAATTGTGGAAAATGTCTTTAAATATTTAAGTTCTTCACTTTTGTCCATAGACTTCACAATTTTTTTCATAAGTCCTAATTTAATGTGAAGTGGGAGAAGAAGAATTTTTTCCGATTCAATAAAGGGATCATACATGATGTTGCTAGTTCCAGAGTGAATAAAGTTCTATTTGATCAGTTTTTAAAATGATGATCTGTTGCATTGCTATTTCACAAATATAAAAAGCAACAATATTTTGTAAACCCACATTGAAGACCCATTAATAAGGCTATGGTCTATAAATCTCCACAAATTTTTCGATTTAATTGCTTATACATACTTGCGTTTAAAATAATTACCATATTTGCATAAGTTTCTCTCATCGAACTGGTACGAATGGCTTCTTGTTTCCATCATGGAGCAATACAGCTTTTAGGCTATATTTGGAAGAATCTATAAAAAAAAAGTGTCATTCTGATGGTTCATGCTCGATATGTAGTTCCTTCATTAATCCATCTATATCAAAACAAATACAAACTGAACCTTCCGTTCTATAAAATTCTGAGTAAATCATATTTCTTTTTCGAAAATGTGTAATACTTGTTCCAGCTACAAACAGATTTTACTCTTGCAGTACAGAATTGAGAAGTTCCTTCTTTTGTTTCGATATGCCCAAATCCTGCACCTAATCATTGAGTTCATTTTGATGAATGAAATGGGGTTTGCTCGAAGTCTCAAGCCTAAAGCTAGGGTCAAAATCGTCTTCACCTATATCTGTTTCAGATACGTTTTCAGTGTCACTCACCTCTTGAATGTCAATATCTTTCCACTTCAGTGGTGGAGTTGGTATTGGTAAGCCTTCGCCATGAGGAACAGGTTGGAAGGCAAATGATGTATTAGGATATTCAATTTTATGTATTTGCTTTTTTGAATATCCTTCTGTGTTCGTTTGACAGAAACAGCTGTCATCAAAATTATTTGAAAGTTCCGGTCACACCACAGGGACAGCAAATGGCATAAGACTTCTGTTGCCTTTCATCCACTGAAAAAGAGCCACATTACAACTTACACAGCACATGTGAAGAGCCCAACTTTTATCTTGGTCACCAACTTTGCACCCGAAATAGAGAAAAAAACCTTTTTAACTTTTTGTGATAAATATCTGCCTTGTGATTTTATTATAAAACGTCCACAAACATAACACAATTTATCAAGTGTAACTTTGCAACATCTAAGCTGAGAACCTGCCATTTTAGGTATAAAACTAATATAAAAGCAGACAATCACACTTAACAAAGAATTTTACTATTCTAGGAAGCCGAAATGACTATGCCGGTTTATAGTGTTACCAGAAGGAGTTGGCCAGGGCATTTGGCGCGAAATCATGAAAAAAAACGGACAACTTCATTTTGCGTTACACAAAAATGAGGCGTGGTGGGACTTTCTTACTTGCAATTATTTAAATAACAAAATGAATTAATTATAAAAGTAATATATTGATTGTTGTTAGCGAATCATTGTAGACCAGTGTAAGCATTCTGAGATCCTTTAAAATAATAACTTCAAATTTTCAAAAGTCTGTTATGCAATCAACCGAGTGATTCGTCTCTAAAATTTAATGCAACAATCAACAATACTATTATAAATTTAACTCTCAAGAATTTTTTTTGAAAAAAGGTCTTTGGTAGGCCCATTCAGTCAACACATTTCCGTTCACTTGCGAGATGCTTTGTGAACCTGTGCCTCTATCATATCCCAACTCATCGTTACAGAAGCTTATCATTAAGATACTATCAATAATATGTTAATGGTAAGGCCTTTTAACAAAGCTCGCCTTGGTCTAGTGATGGATTACCGCTCTTCAGAGCGATAGGCTCCGGGTTTTATCGCAACCATTTTCGAACAGTGAGAAATGTGTTTCGCGCTTTTGCTTTTTGTATGACCTTTGTCAGAATGGTTGCTTCGAAGTTTTTGTTGTTTAATCACTTGCGACACGTAAGTATAGCCCATCACTATCTGTGAAAAGTCCTCCCAAAAGGCAATTACACGTCTGAACACAACGGGGTCTTAAAAGGCTTCTTCACTAGTTCACTGTGACCTAGTAGTGAAACTTTGCTTTTTGCTGCAATAAAATCTTTTTGGTTCGATTGCAGCCTCTATCAGACAACGGGTGATAATTGTTGCGATTTGATTTTCAGAATGTCAAATTAATGTAGTGAGTGCTTGTGAATTTCCTCTGTTACTTTCCTTGCAACACGTGAGTATTACTTACTATCTATTGAAAATCCACCCGGAAAGCAATAATTTGCGAATGTGATAAATAAAAGCCTAGCAGATCCTTCTATCTGAGCACAACGGGGTGTCAAAAGTGACAGGAAACACGTGGTAGCTAGCGAGTGTTTAATGCGACTGCATGCTAAAAACCTAGAGTATTCAGTCATGACTAATACTGAAGAATTGATTTTAAAGTAGTTTGATGGCTGCTGATAACTGCAATCTCTACGAGGCCGCTGTGGCTTGGTTGGTTAGGACGTCGTTCTCACTATCAGAAGGTAGTGAATTCGAATTCTGGTTTAACCGAAGATATGTTGAGTTTGCTAAAGACGGCTAAGTGGTGTTAAGAAGGTTGTGGTCGCAATGTCCTTCAAGTGAAATCATACCTTTGGAGATAGCAAGTTAAATATTGGGGTCTTTTGTTTGGTTCCTACTTCAAAGTCAGGAAATCTCCATCCAGCTGCTTCTATCTAACCTTTAGAGCCCAAATATACAAGGAAGCATGCTGGTGCAATAACAACAACTACTGCAATATCTAGCCGTTAATTTTCTTCTCGTACATAAATTCTAGATTCTAGATAAAAATGAGTTGTGCACTCCATAAATTATATTCATTAGAACATTTAGCATTACGCAGTTCAGTTTTTGTTTTGATGAATATGAATATCTCAACAACCAAATAAGAAAAGGAAATATGTTGAAAATGGGTTGCGGATCCATTCCTCACAATTGAGGGTATCTTTTGTTGTTGGAAAGTAGCACTCGAATTTTCTTAAAAGCAAAAACAGGTACTCGTGGGCCATCTGGCAGAATTAATGTTTCAGATCAGTCTCGCCTAAGATCCCAACTAATGTCTAAATCATGTCAAATGACCTCTATTCATAGATTGTCATCATATAGAGATAGTTGCCCCATAAAGAAACTTCAGTTAGGCTTCAAATGCAACAACTTTATCTGTCAACTTGAAAACAATTGCCATTTCCTTCTAAAGGCACAGATTGAGTTCTTTGAGCAAGTTAAATATGTCACACAGTCAAGCTGGATTTGCAACTCATACATTGTCAATAAAATGTGCTTCTACGGTGAATTCTTTTCTAATAAAAATCTTTCCAATAAATAGCTCTCATAATTCAAATTTTCTAATGAGTGATCTTCTTCTGGATAGCTATCTTATTTGTGTTCATAAGGGAAGCCATCGGTTCATTGTGCCAATCCAATCACAAAATTGTTTAAACACACTTTGTTCTTCAATACGTGAGGAATTAGTAATTTTTAATGATATCATTCAATAGGCTGTTAAAATCCGGTGACATTTTTCGGCTTTCAAGTATTTCTCTATAAATGACGCAATGCGTAAATTCATTTTCAGATATAACCTCCTAAATCCGAGTAGTCAAACCAGACATTCATCCGATCACATCATAAGCTTCGTCAGTGTATGTGCTGATACAAAAGATAACTTTAATTGTCCTGATATATAACCATCCAGTCACTTCGATTGTTCTGATCCTGTGGTGTTAGTTGGCAAAGTTAGTTGAAATAACAAATCAATATGCACATTCTCTTGATACAAATACCGCATTTAAAAAAAAAGAGCATTGCCTTGTTTCTGAACCTGTAGATTCGTCAACCTGGAGTGGGTAACACAATGATGTATTAATCTTCTATAAAAATTTTACTTCAATGTCTTCAACTATTTCTTTAATGCGCTTAATCATATGTGTGGGTGCTAATAGACAAAAACAAAAAAGAGCTATCGTTCATATAATAGCCGTTCCTAGAAATTCACTGTATATCTGTAAATATCTTCGTTAGAGATAAGATCACTTAATTTTTAACCTATAATGAATGGCTTTATAGTCTTACCAATATGATTAACTACCAAATATGATGTTCGCAGTCCGCGTTCTCTTTTACTGATGTAGTGGTCGTCCTAAATTTCTTGCAATTTGTGTTCAGCTTTTTTCTTTTAAAGTATTCCAGAGGCTTGTTTCTTAATCTAAGAATGTTTGATGTTTAAGTAACGAAGCAGCTTTGAAAATTTGATTGTCTAATTAAAGAGCTGGTATTAACAAACTACGCAGAGCGGTTTAGGTGTGTATGAAGCACTTTACCGATAAATCCGTATTTCAACTCAGATTCATGATATTGTCTATTAAAATTTGCCGCTTACTACTGCTTTTCTTCAGATGTCCACAATGGTTTTAGAATCGCACCATTATCACGACATTTCATGCATTTGTGATATTGGTACAATTTTAAGTGACGATTCTCCATTCCTAGTGAGCCTATTGTGCACGGATAGTCGCCAATATTCGTGAGAAATACGCCACAGTAAATAAAATAAAAATAATTAAATGCTCCTTGAATAGAGCTCCGTGATACTCGATGCACACAATAGTACAGGTCCAAGTACCGGGATTAAGACCACGTATTTAAATGATTCATCTTGTTCTTATTGAAAAATTTCAGTATTTAAAGAAAATTTATGATTTTCGCTTTTCTAATTGAGTTGTATTTTCAATTATTTTGTTAAAATCTTGTAAAAGAGCTTATATTAGAAGTTGTCACATTTTCCTATAAGTATTATCAAAATTAATATACAAATAGTTAAAATAATGGAAACATCTGGGAATAACAGTGACATTTAAAAGTATTTCTTATAGATTAAAATATGATTATTACCAGATTTTTAATACAAAATGTGCTTATCATGATGGTGTGAGATATCTTTAGTAAAGTAGTATACTTCATGGGTTTTTTCCCAAAAGTATAAAATATGAAATCCCACAGATTTTCAAAAAGTGCTTCTTGCAAAAACCCAAGTTGTCGTAGCAAATATGACAAAAACACTCCAGGTTTTAGGCGTTTTTAATAATACAGTGCTTGAAATTCTAAAAGCGAACATGCGGTGCTTTGAGAAGATCTCTGTAAATCAAAACAACAAAAGGAAAAAGTGAAAGGAAGACCAATGAGTAATGAAACGTATGAAAATGGAATATTACAGTATGGTGATGCTCTCATTCATGCTGTGAGACTTGTAAAATCAAAATTAGATAAGTACAAGGATTATGTATGTATTATCTACCTCGACTTGCGAAGTGTTTCGGCATAAATACAACAGAGCAGTTTTGATCTATTTCCAAATGATCAATCCGATATTCCTCCATCGGTACATTTACCGATATTTTCTCAACATCTCCTTGAAAATGCGGTATAATATTCCTCTGCAAATTATTCAGCTATTGTTCAGCTTGTATGACTCGATTATCATGCTATAATATTGTAAATATGGTGCCGAACTTGGCATTTGCATTGGTAACACTTTGGCATTTGGTTCAACAGTCCGTGGATTCGAATCCTACTTCAGTCATGGATATTTGTAGTAATTCGGAATTCACTTTAAATTATAGGTACGGTCTAGTAAACTCTACTGCTCAAAAAGAACAGCTGGGCGACAAATAAGAAAGGGACAGAAATGATCTTATGACAAATTAGAGAAAGATTTCTTAGAAAACTAAGTTTATGTTTCTATTATTTCGTCAATATACATAAATATATTGGGTTGTCCGGAAAGACATTTCGTTTTTCATGAAAATGTAAAACGTGCAGCAAATAAATATTGTATTGCATTGCACATTGTTCATTCTAGTCCAATAGCTTTTACCATCTTTCTGGTAGTAGCATGGTTCCACAGTCATAAAGTGGTTGGTTTTTATTAGCAAAAAGCTGATCCATATAGGAAAAACGAAATTACTTTCCGAACAACCCGATAAATTATAAACTTATTACAGATAAGCTATTATGTGAGTACATTAATAAAACACCTGCAGGTACTGCGCCTCTCTAATTACAGTTTCTTAGGACTATATATATATATATATATATATATATATATATATATATATATATATATATATATATATATATATATATATATATATATATATATATATATATATATATATAATAACTATATAAACATACAAATAAAAATATTTTTTGACATATTTTGACACACTACATTTATAACATTTCTGCTAATCGATATCCATATTAAAATTTTTCAAGAATAAATAAACAAATTATTTGTAAGGATGAACTCTTCAGCAGTAACAAATAAAAAATTAAATTTTTGTCTGTATGAGAATAGCTTATTTTTAAAAAATAGTATTGCTTTTACAAAAACATTGCATCGCCACAAGCAGTATTCTGCTTGAGAAATTTAATAATATATCGCAAAATAGGCCTGAATTATACTTTTAGGTTATGTGTGTGAGTTACAAAAATGTTAATTATATAAAAAAAAATACGAAATAGATTTTAAAAAATCATTCTTAATGAAATAATGAAATAAAATATTGTTATTGCATGAAAGAGAAATAAGTTTGCATTGTTTAATTTAGTTAAATTTATAAAACTACAAAAAAAAATGTATGAAAATAAGATTCGTTAATTGTATAAAATTTTCAAATATGTTACTGGAAGTTTTGCCTTTGTGTATTAGAATCATTATCTCGTCTTAAAAAGTGCAAGCATTTCGTGGAAAATTTTGTAATTTAAATTCTGCACTTCAACTTTTATCTAGTTTTAAGTAAATTATTTGCATTAATTGTGTCTATCGACGAACATGAATCGCATGGTAAAGTCGAACAGAAAAGTAAAACATATCTCAAAATATCTATTTCATTTCAAATACACTGTTTACAATGACACAACGCAATATTTATGCAAATAATAGGTACAATATCTATACATAAATGCTTTTAGAATTATAAAAATGATTTTAACTATTGCTTTATTGGGTTATCTGACAATAAGGAAAAATATTTTTTTAACTTTATCTCCATAATTTTGATCTTTATTGCATATGACTCTGTTCACGGAAAAATTGCGGAATGTTTCATACTTGTCAAAGCTTAAACTTCTTCCAGGAAATTTTTTACTTAAGTTGTATCTTTCTATTTTCTTAATTACGTACTTCTCATTTTATTTTATATAATTTACGTATAAAAACATATTAAAATAATCATTTCAAGGAATCTGTAAAAGTAAGATATGACAATAATTTCAGTGCTATTTTTAATTTCAAACTTTCATGTGATCGAAACTGCTTTTACCTCTGAATGGTATTTCTACTGCGAACGGAAAAGAGAAAAATGGGTTAAGTGAATTGTTTGCTAGTAGCAGGGCCTCCAAGGTCTTTTTCGGAAGTGCGTGTAGAAAGTCATTGATATTTTGAAAAGGTGATCTGGCATCATGCCGAGACCTGTCAACGTGCAACAATCGTCGAAGTATAGGGTCTATTATTTTCAAACTTCTCTCCCAGTCGTTTCACGTAGACCACGGGACACATTATATCACAAAGAATGAAAAGAAATCAAGGAGGGGAAAAAGGGAATTTTCGGAAATTTGACGACCCTAAATGTTAAAAGCAATTTCATTGGCTGGCAATTATGTCCAGGGTGTTCCCTGAAGATATCTGTTTTTCCTATTTTTTTTAAAGAGCCGTTTTGTTTTCCCTCTCCTATTCCAGAACTAATTTAATAGTTTTATTTTTCTGTGGTGTTCACTTTATTTTTTAGATAAGAAGTATGTCTGGAAAATGATATCAATTTCATATTAATTTATTTGCTATAAGAAATTTTTCTTTCATATTTTTATTGCAAAATTCTTATATACAATTTATTTAAATGGAAAAGTTTTTATTCTATATTATATTTTTATTTTATATTATAAAACGATTTAACTTTTGACTTTTTGAAAATCTAATATTATGAGTGTAAGGCTACGAAATTAGCTGTGAACATAAAAAATAAGCTACAAAATTAACCGTGAACTCATTGAGGAGAATTCTACTGTACTATATGTCAAGAAGTTATCAAAGTATAACACTATAGAATTCCTAAACCTTTTAAAGTATATTTATTTAGCTTGGTCAAAAACTCTTGTTCGACGACAATGATATTAGGATTTATGACCTAATAAACTATTGCAATGAACTTTATTATAATATTCTCTAAATCAAGAGCTCATTGTACTACGATTATATCATTCTGAATTCCCAAACACTTTGATATTTATTTCGTTGGCTTTAGTTCCATGGTTAAGTTTTAGGCTAACGATTGTAATTATGAACAAGAATTAATGGACATATTACTTAGTGTAATTTTGCTTACTGATACCTTGTCACCCGACTGTGGTTAAAAATGACGAAGAGCTTGGTAATAGACGGGTATTCTAATCCTCTTAACCTTAAGGTGCAGTACGGGTTTCGTCTATACCTCTATGTATATATGCTTATTGATACCATAAGTTAATAACTTATTATAGCACCATTAAATATTTGCTCATTCGAAATGCTTTTAGTATTTATTTCATTGACTTTGAACATTTTGGTGAAGGTCTAATCCAAAGATTATGACAGTAAAGAAGAGTCATGAACATATTATCTACAGTAATAGACTCTGTTGCATCATGGTGGAAAGATTGATCACAGTATCATTAAATATTTCGAATTCCAAAACATTTTATAATTAATGTCATCAACTTAATATCCATTTTGAAGCTCTACTTTAATGATACTAAACAAGAGCTTGAAGAGACATTATCTACTGTGATAGATTTTACGTCATAGGTGAAAGGCTTATTATAATATTATTAAACATTTCGAATTCGAAAATCTATTAATATTTATTCTATTGAGCTCTTACTGAAGTTCTAATCTGACGATTATGACATTGAAGTAAAGCTTATGGATACATCATCTGCAATAATAGACTCTGTTGCACCATCAGTGAAAGATCTATCACAATAACATCAAACTCCAAAGCCTCTTATTATTAATTTCATAAACATATGATTTATTTTGAAGTTTTATATTGATAAGTTTGATAATGAACAACAACTACCTATACATCTATCGTTATCTACTGTAACAGACTATTGCACCTTGAATGAAAGACCTATCATAATGCCATTAGAATTTCTAACTCGAAAGTATTTTAATATATATTTCACTGACTTTTTGCCTTTAATGTCGTTCTAATTAAACGCTTTTATGTTAAAATGAGCAAATAGATACATAATTTACTGTAATAAAATGTTTCACCATGAGTCAAAAACCTATTATTATATTATCGTAACAAGTTCGTGAATTTTAAAGTTTTCTTTTTAAATGTTTATTTCAAGACGCTGATTCAGTTTTGCCTCTGATGCTACGGGATCATTTACCAACTATCCAATAATCAATCTTAAACCCAATTAAAAGTTCTGCTTACTGCTTTTTTACACATTCATTAACGTCTAACTATGTAAAGTGTGTGGTGCCATGCGTATCGCACAATTAGATCACTCTATGTGCAATAAAAGATAAGCTTATTATGTTACTTATTATGTGTTTTCTTATTAAATGTCTATAACTGACTGCTTATTAAACGATTCGAAACTTCGGATAACACATCTAAGTGGATAATCTCAGACTTAATGTTTATATTATAAATATCCAATGATTTACATAATGGTTCTTACATAAGATTCGGAACTGCAACAGAGCAAATATGAGGAATTTAATAATCGGAGTATACTATTGAGTGGGAGGGAAAAAAGCAGTTTTATTTCCTGGAATAAACTTGGTTTATTCCCTTGGGAATTTAAAAAATTCGCAGGAGTTTTGGAATTCTTTGAGAGTTTCAAAATTAATCAGATGATTTAGAAACTTTTGGAGTTTCTTTTTTTCAGACATTTCTTAAAGTGAATGAAAATCCGCGCATATTTTATGATTTCAACAATTAATTACGGTAATAGAAAGTTTTCCGGAAAAAACAATTTCACGTTTATGACCACTTGAGAATAACTTCAAAAATTTACGCTGAAGAGAATTTTTTTTTCTCCACAGCATGAATTTAAAGCAAAGGAAACAGAAAAATGTCAATATTTATTCTGATAATTCTAAGAAATACATCGATACATTTTTATTAAATATTAATTCACAATTTTTATTATTTTAACAAGCATTTTGGTTTCTCTCCGGACAAAACTAAATTAACTTTCGTACTAGAAGACAGAACAGATATTTTTTACGCACATTTACGGTGTTTAATTCACTTCTCTTCTTATACATAAGGCAAAACAATGAATTTCACGAAAGATGATTGGCTGAGTTCCACAAAATTCCTAGTTTATTTCCAAAATTCCTGGGAATTTTATATCGCTATCCGTGTAATGTGTTTTGATTCTATCGGGATATATCCTATTATACTACCGAAAACATCACTGAAGAAATTCATTTTAACCAAACATTGGAAAATATATTTCTTTTGATCATATTGTTGAAGATTATAAATCACAGTACTTTTATGAAAAATGTAATTAGTGTAGATATTTGTATGAATGTTTCCTATTTTTTTTAATTGCTGGTTTTAGTATGTTGCTTGTGAAATTGTTGTCTAAACAACGCTGCATCAGTGAAGATAGCGGTTTTGAGAGCTGAAAATTAAGTTCTAATACCGATTGGAGGCATTTGAAGATATTTTCGGTGACTTGACGATATTTAGTGACATTTTTGGTGACATAACATTAGTTAACATTTTTTTCGAATTGATAGTACAAGTAGGAGACGAGTTACCATAGGCTTACCACAGGAATGTTCCAGAGCTTATACCGAAGAAGTATAAATATCTGCCTCACCAATCAGTGAGTTATATACATGAAGGCGAGTTGAAGAAGTCAGAAGCCTAAGTCCTCAATCAGCTCTGGAAATTGCTGTGTAATTTCTGAATTAGAAAGTTTATAGATTTCTAGCCTGCACAAAAGCTTCTAACTGAAATAATTAACAGTCATTGCTTGTGACTGAAATATCTGTGAATGAAGTGTTTCTTTAGAAGAAAACTAATCTTATTTATTTCTGAATCATCATTTCTTCGTTCCTACGAAGAAAACCGTAATATTCCGGGTAATCGGCTTGCGGTAAAATTTGAAAATATTAGTCTGTATTGTTTTGAAAGACCTTAAGTCTACTGAGGAAAATCTTTTAGCTTTATAAGCCTTTTATTTTTAAAATGATTTCGTTCTTCATTTTTCAAATCTTGAAAACTTACAAAAAAGGTTCAGTCGATAAAGAAGTTGGATAAACTAGACCTGTAAAAGAATTCAAAGCGAGGTTTCTTAGGTGACGGATTTTATCTTTAAAAATGTCTGAAAATACATCAAGCACTCCTCAATATTCCATTTTCTTGGAAAATAGAAATGTAATTTTTAAGGTAAAATTCCAATTTATTTAATTTTTACATTATTTCCATCTAAACTTACTTTATAACAATCTGGTCTTTGGTTTTAAAAAATGGTGACATTCCTGATCCCCGTTTCTGAATATCTTTATGTCACACTTAAATTTGTTCTTGTTACTTCGAATATCTCAGAGAATTCCCTGATTTCTTCCGCGAGAGGAAATAAGATCTTGATAAAATGCAGCAGTCTATTTACAGTATTTTAATCTGAGTTAAAGGTGATCACACAAATGAAATTTATTTACATGAAGAGAATTATTTTTACTAAAAACCATAAAAGTCCTTAATTTTTCTTAATCCTTAAAAGTCATATCTAATTCTTCCTTCTTTTCATAATTAAAGAGAACTGAAATGATGCAACTAAATGAGCTGTGGTGTGGATAAACGCTAGACTAATGCTAAACAAACAATTATATAGATGTAGAATGAATTCTAATGTTTGAATTGTAAAAAAAAATATTACTAATAAATAATTTGTGGATATAAGCCCTGATAAAACTAGATTTACAACGGTTATCAAAACAAATTTTTTATTGGAAACATACATAAGAATATTGAGCAATTTGTCTTCGGGAACAATCAAAAAAATGTTCATGGTTCTTGTCAATTTATTTATCATCAAATTTGTATTTGGCCTTAAATAAAAAGTATAAGTAAAGATAATCCTCTTTCTCAAATATGATGTGAAATAGATCAAGTTTTCTGTATCTAAGTAACTGCAAGATGTAATGATTTGTTCATATCATTAGATGTTGTATTAGGTAGGAGTAAAATAAACTTTAGAAATAAATTAGATTTCTCAAGATTTTAAGATAATAAATTTTCAAAATAAGATTTTTCAAGAATTTTAAATAAAAATTATTGACTGTTTGTTGTATTTGATACTATTCGTGAACTTATTTGTCTAAAACAACGTTAATCAATTTAGTCTCAGAAATTATATCACTTATGATATCATCAAATCCATTTCCACCAAGCACATAATTGTGTTTTTTAATTATCAGTAAGAGGAAGAAAATCATTCTTACTCATTCAATTACAATTTGATACCACAATGCGACATTAAAAGTAAATAAAGGAAAAACATTATTATTTATGGTAAACTAAAACTCCATTCTTTTTTATAATTGGTCATTATACGGAACGTTACCATTAAAAAGAAGGGCTAATATTCTTAAATATACGAGACAATGCGGAACATTTTAGATGTAGATGATTTTTCATTTTTTTTGGAAAACCGTTACGAACAATTTAATTTGTTATTCTAAAGTAAATAGCGGACATATTGAGGGGGGAGGGAGTACATAAGCCTAACATCGATCACTATCTCGTGCTATCCATCAAAATAATGCAGAATTCCTTAATGGTTCGCACATCTTTAGTATTCTTCAACGAAATCTTTTATAATGATAGGAAATGAAAGGCATTTGTGACATTTAGTAGTGCCATTCAATTTATTACGTAGAGTTTGGCAACAGTCCAAACTTCCTGCGAGCATTAATCATTTCCTATTATTTTCTAACAAACGTCTTTCTAACGTGAATGGAGTATGAACAAGAATAATCAAATAGGTCGTGATGTTTTTCAACCAAAATGGCGCTGAGGATCATTGTGACTTCATTTTATTTTTCCATATTGAATAAGAACGTGGCGTGAGATATAATAATACATTTCCACTGAATTTTGGTACTTGTAAGATCGAAACGAGTGCTTAATTTATCATATTTACATTTAATATTTTCATGTTTTTTTTTCTATAAAAGTCTTTGAAGAGTATTATTAAAAAAAGGAATTATTCATACTTAAGAATTTTAGAATCATGGATCATTTTAAAATCCGTATTTATTTCATGGGAAAAGATGTCATATGCATCTTTTGGCGAGATTTCATTCACGATGTAATGCCAAATTTATTGCTGTTTATGTTAAATTTCTAATATTAAAAAAAGGCCTAAAATTTTAAGACATTAGTACTGTTTAGTTATGAATCTGTAAAAAATGTTAAGTCTTACTATAACAAAAGAATATGGAAAAAAAAATTTTTTTTTAATGACAACATGGAAAGAAAATGAACAAATGTGAGCTTTACATTTGACACAATATTTTTAAATTTCTAATAATAAAAAAAGTTTCTAATAATAAAAAAAGTATAATATCATTATGTTTTTATTATGATATTATAATGTCCAAATTGAATTTATACTGAAATAAATATTTATAAACAGAAGCATAATTATTTCAAACAGCCTTAGAAGCATAATTATTCAAAAATATGCAAAAGAATACCGAAAAAAATGTGCAAAAATCATGAAATAAATCAAAATAATACAATATGTATTACAGAAAAATGATTTAACCTAATGTTTATGTAGAAATGTGTGTTTATTCCCTTTCATATATATTTTTTATTCTTAAGTTATATATATATATAATTTTTGGCAGTACATACAAGTTGAAAAAAAGAATATTGTTTACAAATTCATAAAAAGAAATTTGTTTGCAAGAATTACAATAAATAAGAGAAGCATTCATTCAAAGAAAGTGTCAGAAAGTATTCTATTATTGTGTAAAAAATAGAATACAGTACAAATGTCTTAAAACTTTCAATTATATGAAAGCAGTTAAAAGTCTGATCTAGAAGGAGAATAAAAATAGCCACAAAAAGATTTGAATAGAAATAAAATGGCGTCAAAGATGCTATTTAACATCTGTGATCTATATTTTAAGTATATTTTGGCAACTCATATGCATAACATAATAACAGACAGATTAATAGAATAGCATTGTATCCCGATGGCGTAGTGGTAACACTCGCAATATCATCTCAGTTTTTCATTCCTTCGATCATGATCGATAAAATTGATGTACCAAGCATGATTGAAGACTAAACATTAGGGTTTTGCGTTAGACTCACTACCTCCGTATGTTTCTCACCTCAGGACCCTCGGTAATGGAAGCAAATATGGGCACTGCAGGCATTGGTCTTCATATAGGCTGTCATTTCACTGAGTTTAGTTTAATTTAGACTAGTCATGCTGAAAGGACTTATACTTGTGAAATGTTTTAATGTTGTTACTTATAACACTTGGAATTGCCAAGCTCTATTTGCCGACGGCTATGTGAATTTAAGTCAGTAGGGTGTTGTCTTTTGATTAACTAGAGAACCACGAGGTGTACGACTTTGCTCAAAGTACACCTCCGATAGATGACACCACCAGAGAATTCGCTAACACTGATATTGATCTGGAGAAGGAGGAAACTTGTAAAATATTCTTGTATACCATGTACCGCAGATGATTTGAATGGATGGGATATCAGAAAAACAGCTCATAATCTGGAAGTTTATGTGAAATTTTCTAAAGTTTCCACAATATATTTGTCTCCAGGAAGTACTTTTCGTAGATAATATCCTTTTCCCAGGGAAAATAGGAAGACTCTCAAGCACCCATCCAGATAAAAGTGCATATAGAAAGAAGCCCAATATCCCCTTCCTATTGTTCAACAGTAGATGGGATCAATTCCTAAGTTTAATTATATTTTGAAACTTAAAAGTTTTGATACAAATTGACCATTTAATTTTATTTCCTTGAATAAGAAATACATTAGTTAAAATTCAATTTATTACTATCCATTCTCTTTTTAAGAATATTTATTTATCACAGAACGTTAAAAATTCTGAGTATTTTTCTTAATCACATGAAAAATTTATAACACTATACAAAGAGTTGTATTTTAGGAAACTTTTATCAAGAACCACAAATATTGAAAAATAAGTGTTCAAATTTGCAATGCATATATTTCATATAGTGTGAAAAAATTCTTACATTTAAAATTACAGATCGTAAAATAGCGAACAAACTAAAATTTGTTTTTATAGTCCCTTTTTAAAAATGGATTTAAAATAAGACTAGTTATATCTGATGGGGGGAAAAGTGTCTTGACCTTAAAGTGACGAATTCGATAACTGACACAGCTGAAATTAGTCGTGCTAAAAGGACTTATGTTTGTAACATGTTCAATAGTATGGATCGCCGATGGTTTGGCATGAACAAAAAGGTATGCCAAACTATCAAAAGAACATAGATCAGGTTTTAAATTCGTCATTTGATTAAGGTTCAAAATGTGGAGGTGGTTGGTTAGTCAATTGAAACCATAATGAAAACTTCGCAGTCAGTACAAATAAGTAGTAGGAAACGCATCAATAACCCAATCAGGAAACATTGCAACAAACGATTTGTCAGAAATTCTAAGAGAACATTGCACATAAGTCTTGACAATTTCGCAAAGAAGTGTATCTCATAACAATAACAAGATAATACGGCCCACTGATAAAAAGAGAGCAACAATTGCTAAAAACAATACTTTTTACAAAAATCTTAAAAAAGACGGTATATTTTTTTTACCAAAAAATATTTGGCGGAAAATTGTAGAAGAAGGGATGCGATACCATAAATATTTTTCTCTACTCCCATTGATTATGCATAGATGACAATTTTCAAAGAAGGGAAATAACAAGATGCTTCTTTTCTGAAACGAAAAAAGTTACGAATCGATACTACATTGCGGCAGAAACTACTTTACAGGGAGCTAAAATCAGTATGTATTAAGGATTAAATTAATGCGAGATGTTGTCGTTACACACAAAACACCTACTTATTTGGTTTGTCGCTCAACGGTCAATTTATACACACGACAGCTAATTATATCGGGACCTCCGGTTTATTATGTAACAAAGAACATCCGAGACCAATGTTGGGTTCGAACGCATGAAATGTGTAACGAAGGCTAGAACGCTAACCATTCACCTACCGACTCAACCGTCAAAACATAGAAAGAAAACATATTTAAGTTAGCAGAAAACCGATATCCTGATGTAAGTTTCACAGTCTTGTATAACTCAAATCCCAAAAAAATTTAGGTAGACTAACAAAATCAAGATTTTTTAATCGATTACAATTTTTGAAATTGCACCAAGTCTTATATTTGTTTGCATTGACGCATAAAATGTTTGGGTGTTTGCATATTTCTTTTTTTGAGAGTTACTTAGAATTTTTTTCAACTTCCCAATTGTTTGTGCTCCAATTTCTGTTATCATTTCAAAACTTGCTATGATTGAGCAAGATACCAAAGTAATTTGTAAGATTCTATTTTTTTTTTAAAGAAAATAAGTTGAAAAGAGAAGTTATGTGCATAATGCGAAACTTGAAACGCATGATTTTACTATCAGAAATGAATATAAGATTATCTTAGTCATGGCTTTTAGTACACATTTTGATTAATTACCATTTCACTGAATTTGAAGAAAAGCCTTTCCAGAAAAAAATCCCTCTTCAATCCATACATGGCATGCTGTAGGGAAAAAAGAGCTGTCATTTCAAAATTTGTGATTTTGAAAAATAAAACAACTTCAGTCGTCAAAAATGTGAGACTTTTTGTGAAAATCTTATAGCATCCAACAGCAATTTTTGATTACAACTTGATTTATTTTATCTTCTTCTCTACTTCACCTTTATGATTTTAAATATTTATTTAATAATAATTGATTATTTAACGATATTTTTTAATGTTCTATACTCTTTTGATCAAATGAACTAGTGTGCAGTTTATTTTTGATCTCAATATCTTTTGTTTCGGCAGCTTTCTTTAGTTTTAAAGTTTTCCTTTTCGGTATAAAACGCACACACATGTATTCTTCCTCAAATATCTTATTATTTTCAATTGTTTGGCACTTTAAGTGATTCGCCAGTAGCACCATTTACAGCAATAAAATACTTCAAATGATGTAATTCTTACGAATGTTCTTCATGGAATTTGCAATGTCCATCAGCTTTAGCGAGTTGTGATTCTAATCTAGGTATATAAGAGAAAATAGTCTAGGTATATTGCGATTTAGAAAAAAAAAAAAAAAAATATTTACTACTTGTTATTGCGAAATGAAATCTCACGTCCGATTTTTTAAAAACAAATCGAATGAATTTCAAACGCTGGAATGCATCCTTTAGTTATGAAATTAATAAATGTTGAAGTCAAAATAAATGCCTTGAATATTTTAACTTTTGTTATTTCCAATAAAATATGTTTGTTCAATAAATAACATTTCATAATTTGAATTTTGCATGTAATTGTAATTTCAACAACCAAATATGCATACTTCAGATGGTATAACCACCATACTGAATAGAATGCTTTCAATATAAGAAGTGGAATAAATTAGTAGTTTTTTCAGTTAGATATACTCAAAGAGTAAGTTGTTTCTACTATTTTTACAAGGGTGTAACTGAAATTTTTTAGATACATTTAGGTTTTTAAAATTAAATTTACGAAGTTTTTGGAAGGTTCCATGTAGTCTCTTCTAGGTTCACTGCACTTTTTCAATAAATTTTCTTAAAATGTAGGAAACTATGCAGGAGAATTTACTAAGAAAAGAACGGCCTCAAGCCATATATTTCTTAGGATTAATAAATCAATGAATTTATTGATCCATCAATCTAATCTTCTGAACGAAAATATTTCCACATAGGTTCTTTTCTCAGATTAAAAAATAGCTAAAAGTAGCGTAAAATAAGATTAGATGAATATGGTATCTGTTCCATCGCTTGGATGTGTTTCTATTCAAGAAACACTATTATAAATCTTTCGATTGAGAATATGCACTGTTATAGTAGACCTTGAGTCGTATCTAGCATTTATTTCTTGAAGAATTTCTGTAACATATGGTCAGTATACCACAAGAATAATTTTCGCCAACAAGTCTGATGAGCTATACTAAGATAATTCTAGTTCAAATACGGGTTGAAAATGTTATGAAGGGTGGTGTTTAGGATAGTGCCTTTTAATATTCTCAAGGCATCCAAAAGGCCAAAGGTGGTTTTTTTCTTTCGGCTTTAAAAAAATGAAATGTATCTTGTTTCTAAGGCAATAAATAGGCACAGACAAATCGGTGATACACAAATAAACAGTATTTTAAAGAGTAGCTGCCACTGTCTTCCGATCTACATCTTGATGACTTTATTAGTCTTGTACATCGGAAAAATATACAATCATATATATCATCTATCACGCGGACTCTTACAATGCGGTTTCCGTTCAATAATGTTCCATCAGTTCTTTCCGTGCACCCAATGGATGGTTTTAACTGGATATTTTTATATAAACATTCAAGCTTATCTCTTAACCGTTTACGGCATCGGTTTCAGTCGTCTCAGAGCTTTTTCACAGTACGTCTCGTTGGTGACAATTTCTTTCTAAAATTTTGTCAGCACCATCCATTCGTTTAGCTTTTTGCTGCTTAATTTGTCGTTTACAATTGGACAACATTACACAATACTGTAAGTAATGTTCTTCATTTGCTCTAATATAATAGTAAACCTAGATTTTTAGTTGTTATTAACCTAAATTTAATTATTAGCCCTAGATTTGCATCATATCAAACACAAAAGAAACAAGGAAAGGATTATATCGCTGGAAGATAAAATCCAACTTTTAAATCGTTTAGAAGGTGGGGAAAAATATCGTCTGTTGCAAAATCAACAAATTTGAATGAATCTACAATTTGAACCATAAAGAAAAATGCAGATAATATAAGGAAAACTGTGGCAGATGGCTGTCCGTTAGGTGTGAAACGTATTACTTTCACACGAAATTCTAATATGATTAAAATGAAACGGGCGTTAATGATCTGATTGGGATTGGAAGACTATAGCCAAAACATAGTTATAGTCACCTTATAGTTATTTATCACCCTTCTGAATGCTGTAGTGATTCAGAAGAATGATAAATAATTATGAGGTGAAAGTATAAAAGAAGAGATTTTTAAAAAAAACTAATCACACCCGCTTATAACGCGTAATTTTTCTTTTAGCAATATAATGGATACGGACTTGGTTCCATATACTCCCTCACTTGCATCGAGGTATGTACAATCGCACATTACTTGTGTTTATGCGGTACCACTGATTCCCCGTTCCAAAACAAGTGAGCACTATGAGCATTGCTGAGAGTAACTGTGACTAGAGCGATTGGTCGATCGGAATATTAACAGTAGTACTGTGGCTTCTGGCAGTATTACCAGCAGATTTTGGAGCACGCAATGAATCAAGTGATTTTTCCTAATTCATAGAGTACTCCAAAATCAATTTAGGATAAACGAATTGGCCAAGAATTATTATTTGCAAAATATCTACAACTTATACTTAAAAGAGAATCAGTATTTCATGCATTGGATGAGTTTTTTTTTTTTTTTTTTTTAAATAAATGTGATTGAGATGTTGCAGAAAAAATGACACCCAAATCCATTTGACCAATATGCGTTATTAAATAAACCAGAAAAATTGAATTAAGAAAAAATTATCTGACGACTTCAGTGCAGATAAATTGTTTATATATGAACTTAGACAAAGAGCCTACTGCTGCCCGAAATTTCACTTTGACTATTTGAATCTAGATTCAGATGCAGTTTGTTCGTAAGAATTATTAGATGATTAAGAACATAACTAAAATAAACTTTCAAATATCAGACACGGAGAAAATGATTTCGTGCCGCCACAACATGGAAAATAAGAGGAATGGCCAACAAAATTGAGACACTTTTTGAGAAAAATGATGAAGCTCTTTTCTACATCTAAAAAATGTAACTTCGAAATCGAAAAAGTTATTTGGTACTTTAACTGATTTTTCTCAGTAAAGCGAAAGTAAGATTGCTTTTAGTTATGAATTTCATTTTGCATATAATAAAAAAAAAACTAAACCTGAGGCACAACAGAACATGGGGACCAAGGCCTACAGTGTCCACCTGTTTTCCTGACCTGGGACCCTGGGGTGCGAAGCATATGCCCCGATTAGGAGGTCAGTGTTTCCAAACATACTTGGTAATCAGTTTATCAATACACTAAAAGGATAAAAAGCTCAGTCGACCTTGACCAACTTGAGGATTGAACCTCGAACCCGATTTTGCACATAATGCATATTAAAAAATTTCCTAACAGTAATTTCTAAAAAGAGCAATTTGATAAATAAATAAAAATAAAAAAAAAGTTATTTTTCTATTTTACTAACTTCCGATTTTAAAAATTGTTTATAGATCCCTACATGTTCGTAAAAATGAGCATATATAGAATCCAACACACATTCGTAATAAAACACTTGGTTAAATTAAAAGAATTATCAATATTAATTTTAATATTTTTAATTTTGTGTAAAAATTTTTATTTTAAGTGTTTAGCTAATATTTGTACTTTTATACAAAAAGAAAAGAAAACAATAACAGAAATAAGCTTCGGACATTGCAGAGAAACTAAATTTTTATCCATATAATCCACTGAACTGTGATGATCTGGCAGCTAAATAACAAGAGTACTCAGGAATTCAGTTCATAGGTTCAATTCCCATCTTGAGCAAGAATTTTAGTAATGATTTGGAATCTACATTAAACTGGTCTCAGTCTAATAAATCTTTGTATGCGAGAAATTAGTTTTGAGCAAAAAACAAAATACAATTTTATTTTCACAAATAATTATTTTTTGTGTAATTTTAAATTTTTTGAAACTAATACAATTCTATTTTTCCACATTTTGTTTTCCTTTTGATGAACTAGAAACTGGACAACAGCCACATAATATTTGCTTAAAATCCTTTTCCATCTTAACTTACTTTTATTCAATTAAATTTCAACTGAAATAAAAAAATTATTTTGATATACAAATGAAAAAAGAAAGCTATGACTTGTTATATAATTAGGTTATTCCAAAAATCGGAAGTTGTGTCAAAGCAAATGACATGTTATGTAGTATTGATTGATTGAAAACATTCACTATATTAATTCTTATTTAAACACTATTTGAAAGCACACTATCATCAAATGAAAATGATGGCAAGTACAAAAATATCAATTGTTCAAGGTAAATTAATGACAAAACCAGACTTTCGGTCAAATACATTTATTTGTATAAAAGATGGAGAAAAAATATGGTGAACACAAATTTGACACACATCAATCTTTGGGATTTGACTTGAAATATATAATTAACACTTCACTTTAAAAATATTTAGTGTATTACATCAATCATTCAGATTAATTGCCACCATATTGACATGGAATTTTATTTCTAAATAGTTTACATAACTTGATATACCTCACTATAAAAATATTTCTTTCTAAATTCATTTTAAAATGAAATAGAATTTTTAAAATATTTATATTAATATAATTATAATAAAAGATAAACAAAATTTTTTACACCTTTGTGATAATTATTTTTAATTTAAAACTAAGGAGATTATAATTCTTTTTTCACTTTTGAACATGGTAACTAATTATTAATACAAGCATATAGACTAACTTTTGGATTTTGGCATATTGCAGAAGTAAAAACTTTCATGAAAGATAAAACAAAAATAAAACGACTGAAATATTTCATTTATTGATAATAAAAAGGTGATCTAAAGTGATTATTGAAAAATTAAAACATTTAAAATAAAATACAAAAATAATTATCTTGAATTATGAATTATGCATATAGCTTCAGAAATATAACAGAAATTCTAAACACACACAAAAACAATTTTAATTATAATTGCAGAAACAACAAATAACCGAGTTTAGAATACAAACACATATCACATTGGCAATACTTACTATTATGGCAGTACCTACACTTTTAATTTTACAGAATTGAAAGTATAACAAGTAAAATTAATACTCATATTTTTACTTAAAGCTTAAGTACCAGTACAATCAAATTTATAGCAAAGTTGCCTAATATGGCAATGAACCAATAAAAAATATTCAAATATAAATACTTTTTATAGAAATTTACAGTATATTTGATTGAAAACAGGTTTAAACACTTCACCTACATAAAATAGTAAATTAAAGACATTTTTCAGTGTCTCCTTCAACCAAATTCAGTCTAATTGATTAAGATATGTGTATATTACTTTATTTAAACTTATAGTTTATAGTGAATAATTTATTAAAAGCTACAAAAAACCTACTTAAAATTACAGTATAGATATCATACTAGAAAAATATATTTCCTCTCAATTTTTAAATGAATTTTTATTCAATTTTATTAAATACTAAAATAAAGGGCAGAATATTTAGAAATAAAGAGCAGCATTACCACCCATTCAAGAATAAGAGATTCAGCGAGAAACTTTATGGAATGCAGTTGCCAATTTTTAATGATACATTTCTACACTATGCTGACACAAACACAAATGACTGGCATTTATCACATATACACAAGTAGAAAATTCTCCATGTTCTACAGTATATTTATTTATATTACAAACTTTAATAACATCTGTATGCACAAAAATGAAAGATCTGTAGCAAAAGTGGTACTAGAATATATTCAACATTCATATATATATGTATATGTACACATACACTCAAATAACTAATTTGGTACCATTGCTGTACAGTATTCATCAAAAAACATGCTTATTCATTTTTTTGATGATTTACTTCAGGTTTAAGTGGACTTGCTTCAAGTTTCACTTCACTGTTCTGTTCAACTTGTTTATGACTTCCTGATCGAGAGGTTTTCCTATTGCCACCTTTCTCCGATTCCCCAGTTAATTTTCTAAGACGGCTTTCAGCTCTCAGGCGCTGTTTCAGCTGGGCTTGTTTGATTTTAATGGTCATACAGCCACTTATATACAACCAACGACCCTAGGAGTGTACATATTTTAATGATAAATTTTTATAACAATTCTAAAAGATAAGAAATATGTTTCTAAAAATTAATAACATAACAACAATACAAAGTATTACTTCATAATATTAAGTAACATTAATTTCAATTCATTAAAAATTTGAATATACACGTAAAAAAACACTGGATGCTAAAAATGTAAAATATACAAAATTATAAATTAAAATAGAATGTGAAAAAGTTTATGAAAAATTCTGAAGTGAAAATTTATCCATACTATACTAATTAAAGGTACATGAAAACAATTCCTTGTTAAATAAAATTTTCTAAATTTTATTACATAAAAGTCAATTAGATGTTTTATTTTTTTCATTCCAAAATATCTGTCATTAAAAAAATTATTCCAATATTATTTTTTTCGTTCATGGTAAAAATTCGTTCATGGTATTTTCTTCATCATTTATAGACACCTTTCATCAAATTACCATATCTAGGGGCAGTTTGTTAAAAACTTAACTTTTTTTCACTTCCAAAGAGATATCTATGAATATTTCTTCTGATGTCTAGAAATTTCTTGATTTTGTAAAGCAATTTTTAATTGTTATGACACAAGCAAGAGACAGAATTCTTAGTTTTCTTTTTAATTTCGCAATAGAATTAAATTAAATATGGTAATTACCCATAGTGATTTTTTATTGACTTTATACACAGTTAAATTGACTTGATTATGTATGTATGCCATAAGTAACTAAATTTAACCTGAAAGTATTATAAAATAAACAGTACTATATTTGTTGTGATTAATAAATACTTGTATAAAATTAAATACTTTATCACCATAATAACTATATTTGCTCTTCTCAATGAAACTTATGTTTAGATCTTTCGATAAAATTAAATCAAACAAATTTCATATATGAACTGATATTTTAAAAATACAGAAAGAAAAATGCTTCTGTTCATGAATTTATTTAGAGGGAAGAAAGGACAATCCTATTGAAATATTTAAATTAATAAAAAAAATCATTAAGATTAAACTATTAAAATATATACGTTGACGATTCCATCAATTATAAAAATTAAATTATCATCAACCAATTTCTACAAATTTGAATTCAACATTTTTATTAGTTAGATACATAATATTAATCATCAAGCAAAATCCTAAAAATAAGTACTAAAGAAAATATTCACAACAAATCTTATTCATTATGCAAGATTTGTTGTAATATTCTGTTTGGTTATTTTAACTGTTTTATCACTATTTTGTAAGTAAAATTTCCATTAACTCCAAAAGAAATCCTGGTCACATAGTAGTAGCACTTTCTAAATAATAAATCTGAAATTCAATTATTGGGCTAGGTAAGGTCAACTTAGCCTTTCATTCCTTCAGTGGGTCATAAATTAGTAAATACTTGTTTTAGTACAAAGCATGCTTCAGAAATAAATACTGGGGGTTTTGCATTAAAATAATCATCTTACCGGGACATATGCTTCACACACCAGAGCCCATGGTCAAGAAAATAGATATGGCACTGTAGGCCTTAGTATCATGGAAGTTATGGCACTATGTTTAGTTTTGAATTCCATAAATAAATTTATCTTCCAGAAGTTTTCTAATAATTATTTAGTGAAACCAACTTAAAATCATAATGCATAATTATATATATATATTATTATTATTATTTGAAAAATTAATCAAGCATTTAAATTTTTGTGTCACATTATGTCCCCATGAGTGAAGATGAATATCATTTACTGTTTGAGATACTTAATATGTTAATTTAGAAAGCACTTAAAATATACTTTTAGTGACACTAAATCTTAAATTATCTTTCATCATAAATAGTTATAACAAAATAATTTTAAAAGTATGTGTGATTTATAATTTTAGATATCAGTTATAATTATAACAAAAGAGGTAATACTCATTTTTATCAAATAAACATTTTCTCAATACTTTTATTCTTCATATTGTAAACACTAATACAGTATTAATACAGGTTACAAATAATAAAACTTTTAAATTTCATAAATTATGCAATTAACTTTCTGAAAATATTGGTATTTTTTATAGTAAATTTTTATTGAAATCTTAATTTTTATATTCAATCGTTAATAAAAAATCACTTAAACTGTGACATTCAATTTTGTTTAAATTTCTTTTTTTTTTCAAGATATTTTTTAAATATACTGTTTTCAAACATTTTTTAAATTTTTATTAATCAAAACAACTTGTTTCTATATGATTAGAAATATATTTTTTTAAATTACAGTTTGATAATCTTATAAGAAAAAGGATTTAAGAATTTAAGTTTTAAGCCTTAAATATTTTTTCTAAATAGTTATTTACAGATTCATAGGCAATTAAATTAATTTGGCAGCCTGAAAAATTAATTATAGTAAAATTTTTTAGTAACTGTAAATATATTACAAGAAAGAAAATCTAAGTTTTTAAATGTGAAGAATACCTGTTTTATTTTAAAGGCTGTAATGAGATTGAATTATAAATGCAAAATATTTATAAAAGTTTATCCTGATTAATAGTCTATTTTTTTTATAAAAATTATGACTGAAAATAGCTGCTGAAATACTTGATAACTTTATACTGATTGATTCATTAAAAATAATGTAAAAAAACATTTTTAAAAACATGAATAGTTGTAAATTTTTAAGTACTAGTAACAACAAAAAAAATAATCTAAAATAAATGCCTTCAAGAATTTTAACAAACATTATTTGATATGAGAATTAAAAAATATAACATAAAATAAAAAAATACACATTTTATTCTTCTAAGTCAGTACTTCAGAACTTATGCTTCTGATGAATATCATTTATACTTAATTCAACCTGTGATTTAATGAGATAAAATTCAAAATTGAAAAATGCAAGCAAAATATTTACTTACAAGCATAATTAAACAGTTAATAAGGAGCGGAGAGGAAAATACAATGGATATAAACATTCCACTACTGTCAAAATACTGATGTCTTGAAAAATACCTAAAAGAAAAAAATTATTAAAAGTCCTTTAAAAGATTAAGTTGCCTCACCTTAATTTTTCAGGATTCTTCTAACAATTTTACTTCAGTAAGATAAAACCTTCAACATACAGTAATGATGCAATGCCATACATTGTAGGTAAAAAGCTTAGGTTTAATAGATTTTATAATTGGAATGACCTATTTATTCACTAAATCTATCAATTATCAAACAAATCTTGTCCCCATTATGAGAAAACAATATGGATATACAAATAGTTTTCTGATACAATTCCAAGACCTGTAACAGTTACTATCAATATAGAATTGATTTTATTACCTTATTCAGTTTAAAAGGCTTTATTTTTATTTATTTCTAGTACTTTGAATTATTAAATTATAATTCTGAAATCAATATTTCACTGTTCTTGTATTTTAGGAGTTATTCTCAAATAAAAACAACAGCATTTAAGATCCATACTGAACTAAATTATTAAAACCATATTAATAAAAGAAAGATAAAACTGAAAGGCCATTAAAAAGGATATTTAAGTTCTTTCATGCTGAAGTAAACAAATCAGAATTACTATGCACCATATATTCAACTGTCATATTTGTTTTTTAGTACACCTTCATAATGTTTTGAAAATTGAAGTGTTGAAGGAAAAAAATGTTATTTTACTACAATATCATATTAACACAATTCATTTAACTGATCATAGTATTTTTGTGTACATGTCTTTTAGATTTTTGCTGTCATTCAATTATTCAAATTTTCACTCCTTATTTCAATCTATATTATCACATAAATTTTACTATTTTTATTAAGTTTTAGAAGATTTATATTTAAGTAATACATAAACATTTTTATTGGTGTTATAGTTATTTTAATTATCAAAAATAATATAAAAAGCTAAGGAAGAGTAAATTAAGTAAATGTTACTCTCAGTTCAATAATTTTTTAAGCATTTTTTTTATTTTTACAATTTTCAAAGAAATTTAATTTTATGCATATTGTGAATAAAAAATTTAAAAGCATGCATAGTCTAAACAAAATATAATATTTCTAAGATACAAGTCATTCACCTCTTGACCCTACAGTTATTTTTTTCCAGCAAGTATTCAAGAAATTTACCTGTATTTTGTAAATGGATTCTCTAATATTTGAATAATACATTTTTTACTATATTCTTATTTTTTTAAATGAAAAAAATCCAGACATTTTAAAACACTATTAAAAAATGAATATCAATTCAAGTTTTTAAAAAAACAAAAATAATAAAGAAAAATTAATTTTCATTTAAGTTTTAAATGAAAATTAATTTTTGATAAAACATATGCAAGTGTTTAGCAATATCAAAATGATAAAGAATTTTAAAATAACGCTATAACACTTGTAAAGGAATATCAGATAACCTGAATTTTGTATTTGTAATAATACAAGGGGAAATTCAATTTTTCAAAAAATTTCATAAAATATAATTTCTAGAATAAAAATTAACTTAAAATATTTTTGAAAGATTAAAATACATTCCAGTGCTTAAAAGTGTTCAAAATATATAATGTATATTTTCATTTAAAAAATATTCTGTCTTTTATAGCACTTCTTAATTTTATTATAGAGAAACACAAAATCAAGTTTAAATAATAGCTTGATCAAGCTTTTCGCTCATGAAAAAAATTACAAAATTAGAAAAAGAGTACAAACTCCTTATTGATAAGTTTTATAATAGGTTTTAAAAACATTTTTTTCACTGTAAATATTTATTAAGAATATAAATTAAATATGAAATGAGATATAATAAATTATAAATTTTACAACAAAACTAAAAACAATGTTTAATATTTATGATATCTTGGTAACTTTATATTTACTTCTGTTTAGAAATACTTACTTCCAATTACTAGCTGCTACTTCATTAATATATTGAGCACAGAATACGAGTGACACTAGAAAACAAATTGCATTTTAGTAATGATATTTTAGAGTAAAATAAAGTTACAAGTTTAATGTACTCTAACATTATATACATTTTAAGATTTTTTATTTGAACAATTTGAAATTGTAAATTAGTAAAATTATGTATTTTTTCTTCTAAAAAATTTTCAAAAGCAAAAGTTATGAACAGAAAATGTTTAATGAATGAAAATATTTTATTTCATAAATATTGTCTGCCTTTAGAAACAAGATTACTTGAAACAAAAAACAAAGTCAACACACATAAAATGAAAAAAACTATTTAAAATTTTTGACATTAAAATCAAGTATATAATTTATTAAATTCAAACCTAAAACTTAATAAAATATTCACATTTACCATAAGAATTATGACCAAGTTTTGAATATTTTGAAATAAATACTCAAACACTCATAATAACTAAACAAATACTAAGAAATTTTAAAATATTGTTATGTTTCCTTTCTCAATAAATCTTGGTTTCAGAGAATTTCTTAATTCCAAGTTTCCCCATCATGCTTTAGTCCTAATAAATACTTCTTACAAAATAGAGTTTCTCAAAATTAACTTCAACCTGATTAGAAAATCTTTCTCATAATAGCAAGAGGTAAAATAATCGAGTTGTTAAAGAAATTGGTCATTTTTAGTAATTGGCATATAGGTAAGTTTGAACATATCAGAATGATTGAAAATATGACAAACATGCATAACTCAAAATCAATTCATATCAAACTAAATTAAAAAAAAAAAAAAAAAAGGTTTTAGTTTTTAAAACTTTAAGCTTTAAAATTTTATATTTTTTTAAAATCAAAGACAATAAAATGCACTAAAGATGTTTACTTTATTTTTGAAAGAAAAAATGCCACACAGGCAAAATTTTACTGTTTATGGTAAATGAAATTGTCATATAATATTTTATGGTTTAAAACTAAAGATTTTAAGATTACTTGGTTAAGCTTTTCATCACATAAAACCATATCAAGAATTTACCCACACCACACAAAATTTAAAAATATGAATGCTAAATAAATAAATAATGAAACCATTAACCACATGAATTTTGTTAAGTTTTGCTATAAAATTTGAATGTAACAATCAAGAATAATTACTTTTGAAAAGCATAATGGCAAGGGATTAAATTTTTCTTTTTTTTTTTTAAACAGTGGGGACTAGATACTAAAATTTTTAAATGCAAAATAAATTGATCTTATTTATGGTTCACTACTATAATCCATAAAACAAAAAAATTAAACATAATATTTTAATCATAACATTTAAAGAGATATGACACACACATGAACTTGTCATACTCTAGTCACAATTTCAGATTTACTGAGATGGTAAAAAAAATTTGAATATTTAAAAAATTCACAAAATAACTTAAAAACCATGATTTGAGGGGAAAAACATACTGACGACAGATTATTTGAAAGAGGTAGGTTAGATAACCATTTGCTGTTCAACAATCTTAACACTTGAGAATTAATTAGATCAGATTTTAATTTAAAGACAATTCCAAACAACTACAAAAGACAATGGAAGTAAGAATCAAACTCACAAACTGTTAAACTGAAACAAAATGGTTAACCATTTGGCTGAGCTTTGCAGTTTTCAAGATATTAAAACAAAATACAAATGTTAAACTTGGAAACCTTTTCATGTAAAACCTAGAAACTCTATTTAACATAATATTAATCAAATTCTTTATTAGATTTAAAGAGAAAATTGTAATAAGAGCTTTATAGTTTTCCTATTTACCATATATATATATATATATATATATATATATATATATATATATATATATATATATATATATATATATATAATGTTTTCAATTCCATTTTTCAGTTTTGCACAATTGTTATTTAATCATGCCATTTTAAATGTCAGTACTTTATAATTTAAATGAGTAACTCAGAATGTTCATTATATGTCACAAAATTATACTATATTACAAATAGATGGTTCTTCATTTAGAAAGCTGATTCACTTATTACATCAAAGGAAGGAATAGCGTAGATGTTCAATGAAATGTTTGAGAAACAGTTTTATTGACTTATTATTCTAAATGTTGTGCTTGTAATTTTTAAACACAACAAAAAAATGAAACAAAGTTTTTGATAAAAACTATAATCTAAATTCCTTTACAATGTGAAATAAAATTAAAACTGATTTAAATTATAACAATAATCGTAATTCACTAAATATTTCTAAAAAGTAATTTTTAAATACAAGACATCTTTTGATAAAATATCTTATTCTTTCCTTTTCTAAAATATACAATTTCAATGAAAACTTTTTGACCATTGCATTCTGAATTACTTGGTAAACACATACATCTACTCACTGGGAAAAGATTGTTTACTTAAAAGTGAATTACATGCAGATAACAAAAGGTGAATAAAAGTTATTGGAAAGATAAGATTAATGATAACCTTTGAGAGAATAATAACTAAAATAGGCAATTTAAAAAATAGCAAAGATATTTCTTATCATGGTATCTGAAGAGAGATTATCAATTTTCTAAAATAAAAAACTTTATATTCATGTAGCTTAAAAAAGGCAAATCAAAATCAACAGCTGAATTAATTTTTTTAAGCCCAGAAGCAGTCATAGCATAAAATTAACTACTTATGCAACAGTACTTTCTGCTGATTACAACTTTAATATAACTCTTTCATGTCATCATTTTAATTTTCCTTATTCTACATATATATTAATGTTGAATTTAATCTCATATACTACTTTTTAATCATGCCAAGACTTTACATTCAATGAAACAAATGCACAGTACTTTCTACTCTTAAAAAAGTACCCTAATTTTTAAATATTATTAACTTTTACAAAAAATGTTTTAAAAAAAACTTTTTATTTTTATTAATTAGAAAATAATTATGGACACATGATTTTATATATAACAGTCTAAAAATATTAATTTATAACAAGAAGACTATTTAAGAACTAAATATTTTTAAGTTTAAAGAAAGTGATTTAGAAAAATTGTAATTCGACCATAAAAAATGATAAACAACTTTCATATAACAAAATCAAAAACAAAATTAAATTTTATAAAAGAACACAAAAAAATCTAAAACATTACACTCAGTAATTTTTTTAAAAAAATGTTGTATTAAAAATTTGGCATGTAATATGTAATAAATATTTCAAGAGGATATCATAACATTATATAAATCAAAGAGGTCCATGGATAAGTGGAAGTGGTAATTTTTCATTAATAAAATATTTTTTACATATATGACAAAAATAACATTAAGTCTTTAATCTCTAATTTATATGTATTAAGATAGATATTTACACTATCTTAGTTTTAAAATTTAAAAAGAGAGAGGGGGGGAGGAAAAATATTAACTCATTAAAATATAGTTACATAACATAAATTGCTTTCAAAAACATTATCTATCAATAATTCTTTAAAAATTTATAATTTGTATATATTTAGTATTATTACAGTTTCATACTGTTTAAATTGTTTTTTGATATATGAAGCCATATATCAAAAAACAATTTCATAGCATTTAAAAAATTTTTTTGTTCAACTAAAAGAAAATACTAAATACATACTTAAAAAAACATTGATTTTATTCTCATGGTAATATCTTATTAGCAATTACTTAGGCAAGGAAATTTACCAAAAGAAGAAACATCACACATTAAAACAAAATATTTGAAAAATGCTTTCACACATATTTCACTTTTCTGAACCAAGTATTCTTTCTAAATTTCACATAATATATGATTATATAGTTATACTCATTCAATAATGTTAACTATTAAAGTTCATCTTTTACAAATGTGGAAACAGAGCTTGAGTAATGATGAATTACAAATTTTAAACATAATAGTATCAGTTAGGATCAATTTTATTTTAATCTTAATTACTTTATAACAGAAAATAAAAAATACAAAAAAGGAAAACATAAAATTTAATTACATAAAAGGATAAAAATGATTCCTTGCACATTTCCATAATGCCGTGTGATGACTGTCAGAGTGATGATTAAAACATGAAAAAGCATGAGAGCTATCAACCATGGTTCAGTCCAATCCACCTGCACACAAAATACATATTCATCAAACTTCTGAGCTCATAAAAATAGAATGAAGCATTTTGCATATAATTATGTATTAAATATTAAAAAGCATTTTTCATATAATTAAATTCAAATTGGCAATATTGACATAGAGAAAATACAAATTTTGGAAAAAGAATATCAAGATTTAGAAAAAAGTATCTGATTACATAAGTTAAAAATATTGAGTAAAATGATTCAATTATAGTAACATAATTGCTACACTAGATATAAAGCAAATGGCATGGTTAGGTTTTGAACTTTATCATTTATTCAATGGATTAAGTACCATTTTCATAACAAATGTTTTGAAATTTTGAATCACAAAATGATGTTTTGTTAGCCATCCAAGTGTTATATTTTGCACAAGAAAGCTAATTAAGATTTAGACTAGTTTTAAAATGTGGATTTTGAATTGCTTTACACACCCTAACTAACAATTTGAACTGAATTCATAAACAGTTGAACTGAAAGTCCAGTCAACTCAAAAATTTGTGGATTCCATTCCCATAAAATACCAAGCTAAATGGACACTATGCATTCAACTTCCAACTTATCTGTAAAATGAAAAGCTGCAGTGAATATATGAATAAACAACCTCAAACTTTCCCATATAATACACAAGCAGAAAGACATTAGACCAACATATGGTTCCAAAAATAAGGAAGTAATACACACCAAGTATTACTTCCTTAACAATAAACACCAAGTACCAAACTTTAAAATTTGCTATATGGCTATGAATTAAAATACAACAAAAAGAAAAACAAATTGAAATCATAAATTAAATGACAAGATGAAAGCATAGCAATAACTATATACAGATTACTAAATATTCTGGAGATCTATGTCATATTTTTATGAAAAAATTTCTTTTCCCAACCCATGTGAAGTATGCTGATTTTCAGACCACTCCTGTCCATATTTTGTATTGTCTGGGCCTTTCCACATTTTGAAGAATTGCTTTTTGAAGACACTGAATTTGAAGACACTTTCCAGAATTGCTATTTCCACATTTTAGTGTTAGATTTTCTAATAGTGATAAATTTCACAGACCTGTTGTTGTTACTAATGACACTTGAAGAAGCCAAGCTCTCTAAGCCTTGGCTATGCAAATTTAAGTCAGAAGGGTGCATTTTTCATTTAATCAGAGAACCGTAAAGGTGAAAGTACAACTTTGCTCTAAACTCTACCGATAGATGGCTCCACCAGAAGATTCCCACCCTCAATTTTGACAATGATCTAAAGGGGGAAGAAATTTTCTCCCAACCATTTACGCATGGTAACTGCTAAACAACCAACCACAGGACTTTCGATTCCACAGATTTAACAAGCACGTATATCACATGTACTCAGTGAAACTTTGGTGGCATTGGGAATCGAACTCCGCCCTTCCAGATAGAAAGCTGATGCTTTAATAACAAGGCTACCACAGCCTCTAACAATACTTACCTGTCGGCAAGGCACTGGGAATGCCTTGCCAACCTATTTAGCATTGCTAAACACTAGATATATGGAACAACAGATTGCTTATAATTTTATCAATAACAAGTATAGCTAGTAAGTAATGGATAATTAATTTTCAGGAATGTTACCAAAAAGAAACTTTAAGCTTAAATATAGAATAATCTTTTAAGAATTGTATTTCCACCAATCTAAAGCAACAATTAAAATAAAACCATATAAAAGTTTTTATGAATTTTTTATTCTTTGTTAAGCAAATTTTACTAAGCTCTTTTTAATTAGCAAAAACATACAATTCTCTTTAAAATATTGTTAATATTATATGCATTTTTGGAAATAAATTTTTGTCCTGTATTAATATTTTACATATACTTTTTAAATGGAAAAATTTACCTATATGTATATTTTCAAAATCAAATACAAACATAGGCAAATTATGAAATATTTCTTTTTAAATAAGAGAATATTTATGTATAGAATTTAAATTTTTAGAAAATAAAATTAAATATAACATTTGGAAAACACTCATAAAAATAATCTTAGTTCATAATCATGAATTTTCTTAATATTCCAAAATATTAACTGATATAACGTTTGCAATAACAATTGAATCCTTATTATGAAAATTTTTTTAACTTTGAAAATAAATTATTTTTTAAAAGACAAAACTTAATTGTCATTTGAAAGATACAAGGGAAAAAAAAGATTAACATTTTATTTAATAACATTAATGGTGCATTTCTCAGATTTCCAATTTCTTATTTAAAATAATTGTATTTTCAATAACAAAACAAGTTCACAATATAATATTTACAAAAATATAATCCATAGAAATACAATTTTAAAAATAAAGTTGTAAAATGCTAGTTTAAATAAAATGTGTATTGAAAAAATGACTTTCCTGAACTTACATTTAAAATATACTGTATTTCAATTTTAATAATTCTGTATTCTCTCGTTGTGTATTTTAGTTTGAAACTTTTGCTAAATAGTAGAGAAGCGTACAGAGGATAAAATGCGCCAAGAATGCGATAAAGTGTGCCAGACTGGTTTACCGGTTCGGATTACGTGGGTATGACGTACTTTTTCATTTTACATGCGCATTTTGTATGAAACCCTTGAAACTATTACAGAATAATCTTAAAGCATTGAGTTTCGATATTCAATTTTTGGAGTTTTTGTGTTACTTGCGAAAATTAATAAGTATGGATGAGGATATATTAACTTTACGTTTTCGCGGAGTACGTATGGAGAAAGAATCATCAGGAAACCATAATGGATGATTTTTTAGAAGCGATAAAAACGGTATATTTGCTGAAAAGTAACAATTCAGAGATCGATGAAGATTAGGTGAATTGTTTTGTTTATCATTAGAATTTTATATATATATATATATATATATATATATATATATATATTCATACTTAGAAATTAGAGTTTTTATAAAAATGAATGTTTCCATAAGTATATGAATGTTTAAGTTGTGTGTATTGCATTTTTCATGTTAGTGTTAGAATGTGCAGCGTACTTAAATTTCTTTGTGGGCGTAACTGCTCGTTATGTTAAAATTCGAGTTTAAACAAAAAATGAAATTTGTTAACATTTGAAATTTAGCTTTATTGCCTGGTTTACACTGTAGTAAATAGTGCTACACTGATGTTTTTTTTCTTTTAAGATGGGTGCCATTGCTCAGTATATTAAAAATAGAGTTTAAATTAAAAAAATGAAATTTGTTAATGTTTGAAATTTAGCTTTATTGCCCGGCTGACACTGTAGTAGGCAGTGCTACACTGATGTTTTTTTCAAGGTGGGCACCATTGCTCAGTATATTAAAAATTTTGTGTCTATTTATTAGAATTTTAAAACTTCTACAGTATTTAATTACTTACAATGAAATATTCATATTTTTAATAATCGGAATTCAGAAAAATGCGCAATTTCAAAGCTGAAGTTTGAACGTGATCGTTATTATTTGACGGCTATCATGCCTAGTGACGTAATTTAGGTTGGCGACAGAGCTGTAGAGTGTTTGGCATGAAAATTTGAAATCGCGCCAATCGCATACGGGTCTGCCGTCTATTACCGAAACTTTGTTTTAAATTTTAATTTATCTAACAAAATCAATTTCATCTTTTGGTAATAAATGCAACCTTAGTTTGAGTCATACCTGAAGTTCTATTTTTTCAAAAACACATTTCAGAAAAATTGTAATTTTTAGCAATTAGCATTTACTACATATACAAAATCAAATTTGTCTTAAAAAAAAAAAAAAAAAAAAAAACTTATTTATGTTTGAAACGAAATTTTACTGTTACTATTTTAATAAATTTGTAAATCAAGATTTTAATTTAATAAATATCCAATAACAGTCAAGAAAAATGAATAATAAAAGAAATACAACATATTATTGATAACTTAATACGGATTCTAAGCAATATCAGTAATCCACATCTAAAGAGGGAAATAAACTTATAAGCTATTACATTGAAGGTTTGAGCATTATAATACATAAACAGCTAACAAACATATATAACATAACCTGATATTTTTAGCTTCGGACAAGCAAATTTCTTGTGGATTTTATTTAACAACTTTAAAAACTTTTAAAGTTTATTGTGTGCCTTTTCTTTAAGGCAAATATAGTACATAAAATATACAGAAGATAATGCATGATTTTCATTTTTATGTCAAATGCCAAAATAAATTTTAAACACATAATTTTAATTTTTTTAATCTAATTTTTTCTAAGTTTGTTTAATCCAAAAGACTTGCATTTCTAACTTTAGTATTTTTCAATTTTAGTATTTTTCAGGCATTTATTGAATGCATATAAAGTGAAAGATTTTGAAAACTGCTATGGAATTGCATATAAATAAGATTTCCAAACTATAAGTCAACTTATACGCAATCAATTAACGTCTGAAAAATTTTAAAATCGAAAAGGAAGGTAACAGGGGTAATAAAAAGGAAGTATAATTGAAAAGAAGGAATAAAATTAGAAATACAACTTATAATTTGAATCAGCTAAATTTCAATTTCATGCATAACAAAATAAATGGGTGTAATTAATTACTTCAGAGCTAAATGATTGTATAGTAATTTATTTTAATGTTTTTAGAACTAGTAAATATAATCGAATATATTTCGTAAATTGTTTAACTTTAATATAAATTAATCAGCAAAATATGTTATTTCTAATTAAATTTATAAGACATCACGCAAGTTAATAATTGAAATTATTATTTACGTCACGAGCACACATTTAATTTGGTTTAACTAATTATTTAATAAGAGAAACTTACTTCTTTGAAGAAGGTAAGAGGATTGAATTCTGTGTTATACATTTTTGGTAAGATTCGATTCGCATTCGTCAAAATTGCAGAAAACTCCGCTTCCATTTTTAAGCTAAATGTTCAATTGCTAGACGTGAATTATCTGAAATGTAAAATTATGATAATTCAGCAAATATTTTATCAGCTGTATGGATGAAATTTGAGAGAAATATTTATTTTATTCAATCAGTTCCATAAATAAGTAGTTTTATTCATTCCTTATACTTATTCACAAGTCTCATCCGAATTTATCCTTTACCTTACCGATTTCGTAATGACTGCTACATGAAAATTTTTCCTAAGCAGTCTTTAGTGATCAATACTACTCTTTTTTTTGTCTCAGTAACTCAACATTAATGTCATTTGATGTTACTGAAAATTAATAGCGATATTGCTTAATATTGATGATTGATTATTTAGCGACAAATACATTGTTATACATTAATCACAAGCAAAAAGTGGGGGTTCTGATTAATTGATGGATATGGCTTTAGGAAAATTAGGGTAATTAGATTGATTATATATATATATATATATAGGATTTGTAAATTTTTGCTGATAATGCATAGATTATTCTATTCATAAGACACAATGAATAATAAAAAGAGCGCAATGGATAAAAAAAAAATTAAGTGATACGAAATCCTACTTCAGCATTCTTTTGTAGCTCCATCATAGCTTACATTTAAAAATTTAAAAAAAAATCTTTATCGCCAGAGAGGAACACCACTTATCAAGTATTCGTTTAATACATTATTATTATATAAAATCATTCGACACATTCAAAAAGAAAACTTTTTATTATTCAAAAATTTATCTTTGTCTTTTGTACCCGTGACTAACAAAATTTTATCATAAGAAAAGTTACATATATTGACAAAGTTATTTTAAATCTAACAAAAGGAAAGAATAATTAAGATCCTTTCCTTTCTAGATCTCTTTCCTCATGAGATCGAAATTATCCAACGTATAGTTTTAAACGCATTTAATAAGTCTCGGCAAAACTTTCTCGTAGTGGAAACTTGTGATTTCATTTAGTTCGAACTCATTTATCTTAAATCAGTTTGGCGAACTGATTTAAATACCTTTCAACTGATTTAGCACCATCTGTCCTATGTTTGATCGTAAATATGTCAGATTTAATTTAATTTACTAGATGAACATTCTCAAATAACAGTTGATGTTGTAGAAAGCCTTGTTTGAAAAGCAACTCTCATGTTTGGAAAAACAAGTTCATGAGATTAAGAAAATAAAACGTTTCAGGGTAGTTTAAGGTTTAATTTATTTAAGACAAAATTAAATTATATATTATATTTTATAATATATAATTTCTTTTGTCTTAATATATAATACTTTTTTTTCAATGAGATTAAAAATATTCTTAGCTAAACATTAAATTTATAATATTAGTTTTTTTTTTTTTTTTTAAATTCAGATACACTGAATATTTTCAAAATTTTCATCGATTCAAATTATTCACCAGGAAGTCATTAGGCTTTTAACTTTAGGTTAAGCAAAGCTTACATAGATTGACAAAGTTATTTTAAAATACCCCTATTAAAATAAAAACACTCAGTCTTTCATAATTTTGAAGCCATACCCAATAATTTCACCCAAAAGCCTTTTCAAGTCTAAATGACTAAATTTCAGTCACTATTCTCTTTCTCAAATGTTAATCTATGAGATCTTTTTTTTATTTAATCAACTCATTTAAATAATTTTTAGGAAATAAATTGACATGAAAATTCATATTTTAAAGTAATTTGATCAGCTTTCTTCTCCTTATCTTTATTAAATCTCTTCTTTGAATGTTAAGGAAGGGATCCAAGTATAATTGATTCCAGCTAATGAAAAAAATTGAAAGTTGAATCATTAGAATTTTTATGATTATATTGATTGAATTTTTATGAAACTAATTATATTTCATTAAAATGAAGTTTTTTGAAAAATATTTGAAGGCTCCAAAGTTTTCGTTACCTGTTCGAACTGTTTCACTGTACCAACTACTCTAGAACGCATCCTTCAGTGCCTGGGACTATCCAAGCGTGATTTATATAATGATCCTTTGATGGTGCTATTTTAACGTAATGAACCTGGTGTAGAGTTATCAACGACCAAGATCGTTCTTGGTCCAATATCGACCAATATTGGTCTGTAAGAGCTATATAGCCAGTAAATTGGCCAAAGGGAACATGCAACAACAACAACATTTTTAAACCTTATCGTAGACCATTGTCACTGGAATATATGCCATGTATTATGGTCCTATTATGTTTCATTACATGCTTTATTTCTTAAAAAACTTTCATATTTCATTTTTAGCAAACATTTCCCCTATTTATTGCTTAAATTTTCTATACACAAAAACTGAATTAAAGAACAGTGAGTGACACCTATTGTAAGAAAATGTTTTCCTTTGCAAAATGAAACTTATTTTTACATTGTGCAGCTTCAAAAAAGTAAATTTTTTAAAATATGTATATGTAAAAAAAAAGTTAGAAAATTAATAAATTTAGAAGTTTATTTAATTTTTGATTTTTAAATAAAGTGTTTTCAAATAGGTAATTGGCAACTGTATGTAAATAATAAAAATTACGTAAGATCCTTACGTAACGTTTTGGTTCGAAATCTGAAACAGAATAATTTATTTTGTAAATTTTTATACCTATTTTAATTTTCATTTAATATATAAACGATAAAAATGCATAATTAAAAGAACTGTCATAAAATTTATGGATATTTTTTTGAATTTCAATCTGTATAAAATTTTCTGTAAAAAGTTTTGTCTAATGTGTTACTTATATACTCAATAATTTTTTTAAAACTCGAAAAATATTGCAATTGTAAATGCTGATTAATCAGTTTTAAAAAGTGTTTTATTTATATATATGTATAAATTTATTTTTTAATAATATTTGTAGTTTTATTTAAAATCATTGTTTCACTTAAAAAATTTAAATAGCCTTGAATATTCTATGAGATAATTCAGTATTTTAACAATTTATTGCTATTTATACTTCTGGTGTTTTATATTTGAAATTTCGATTGATTTAAGATTGATAAAAAATTTATTGAATTTCAGTATGCCCTAAAATTAAAATTTTCTGACATCCCGTTTATGCAATTATGTGGAAGATTTTCTATGTTCTGTATATTTTACATATTTTGCTTTTGATTGTATTTCATTGATTTTATAGGCATTTATCGCCTCAATTTTTTCTTTTTAAATTAGTTTTTTTTATAATTCATTAAAGTTATTAAATAAACTTAATTTGTAGGAGATTTTAAATTTTTTTTTATGGAAGGTAAATAACATTATCTACAATGTGTTGTTGAAAAAACAAGACAATTTATTATTTTTATATAACTTTTAAAGTTTTACATTGTAAAATTAAAAGTGTATTACAAACTGCAAAAGAATCAAGAATCAAATCGGGAATTTGTTTAAATCACTTGTCCAGAAAATTTAAAAAATTGCGAATTGATTGTAAATTTAAACATTTATGATCATTAATATTAGAGTTTTGACTTTGTAATAAAAACAAAGAGAACATGAAACCTATGCCACTTTTGAATTAGGCTTGCATGCAAAAAGTGATTGTTAAGCTGTAACTAAACCAAATTAATAACAAATATAAACTTTTAATTTTGCCTTAGTGGTAGCATTTCATGCTTCTGAGGCATAGGTCCGAGGTTCTATCCTCGGGTTGGGGAAGGCTAACTGGGCCTTTCATCTTTTCAGTTGGTCAATAAATTGAGTACCAAGAATGCTTGGGAACTAAACACTGGGAGTTTCATGTGAGACTGACCACCTAATTGAGACATATACTTTGCACCCGAAACTTGTTCGCTCATGAAAACAGAGATGGGTACTGTAGGTTTGTGTCTGTTGTGCCACAGAGTTTAGTATTAATTAAAGTATATGTTTTATAAATAAGAGGAAATGAAAATAGAATTTAAATGATGGTTAAAAATAAAATCTATCAAACACCAAATTTAAATTTCTAGTAATTAAAATCAAAGTATAATTGTTGAACTGTTTATCGAACAATTGGTGTGTAGGCTTTTGGTTCGCCAGTGTATAAGTTTGATTCTCATCTTATTCTTAGGATGTTTGTGGTGTTTCTAAAAGCTATTTTAATCTACTATTTTTTATATTAAATTGCTCTCTTTAATTAGCCTTCATGTGCAAAAAATAACTTGTGGGATGACTGAACCTATCTTATCAACAATTAATTATAATGTGGAAATTCATAGTCAGAAAAAGCACTGAAGGTTTGACTAGTTGAGAAATAAACTACTACAAAACTTTATAAAGATAATCAAATATAAAAAAGAAGTGCTATTCTGCTTAGATGGGCTGTTTTCAGAAAATCAAATATTAAAGAAAAGCAATTAGCAGATAGGCTTACATATAAATAAAGAATCAAATATGTAGAATTGTCAGCTAATTTAACTTTGCATGTGCACAAGAATACTTTATATAAGAATACCTTATCAATGAATCAGCATATTTTTTAAATTCTTCACTTTTGTTTTTCACATGTTTAATTTAATTCAATAATTCAACAGATATAATTTTTGTGATATTTTAAGAAAAAAATAAATTTTTTAAAAATTATTTTGAAAACACAATTACAAGTTAAAATTACATAATATTAACTATAATTAGCAAGATTTTCTCACCCGCTATATATTAATCAATTGTAATTAGAGCAGGAAAAATTTTCAAAGGCTATATTCCAATACAATCAAACCAAATTGGTTATGAATTGAAGAACAATAGACATTGGTATTTCATCATAAAATGGTGTAATTGAAAATTAAAAAAGTATTTATAAAGAATTTTCCATATTTATTAATTTTCAGAATGTTGTGTAAAGTGAAATATCAGGTTTATATATAATTAATAAATAAAATTTTGATTTTTGGTTGATTACATTTTTATGTTTAAATAGGTACTTTTCCATTATACTCACACTTTTGATCCTAAAGAAATAGAATGTTTTTTTTTTTTTTTTTTTTTTTTTTTTAAGAGAAGTGAAAATTATATAATGTAGACACTTTGATTTTATTAGCTCAAAATTTTATTTTAAATTTAATAAATATTAAATTGATATTTTTTGTGCAAAAATTAACTAAAAAGTGATAAACAATGGTAAGCAATCTAAATGCTAAACAAAGCTATAACTAGTTGGTGCAAACTATTGCTTGGGGTTTATTTTGTCTATTAAAAGAAGCATTAGTCAAAAATCATCAAGGGTATAAAGCAACTAATACAACAAAATTTAATTTTATCATATTGAGAAAAGGTACTATTACATTATATTTATGCACAATCACCAATGCACATAATTTCCACCATAAATAAACATTGTTTTTTAAAAAATTTTTTCTCAGAAAGTGATAATTATTTAGTTTATAAGAGGTAAAATGTTTGTATTACTTTATAGTAGTTTCTAAAAACTTAAACATTTTGAAACAATACATGGTGCAAACACAATATTTTGGACAATAATTTAAAAATTTTTTCATCATGGCGATTGTCAAAAGTGGAGTGTAGTGGAAAAATACCATTAAATATTTTATTTGTATTATTTCCTGTTTTTATTTTTTGCTTAATTTTTAATGGTGTATTTAGTATTTTATTATGTTGATGATTTCTTTGCCTTATTTTTATTTGTTAAACAGTCCTAAATTTTTTAAATTCATTTACACTGTTGAGTAGATAAATGAAAAAATAATCTGTAATGAATTTTTTATAACTTTCAATTTTGTCAAAATGACATCATAATTATTTTTAAATTATAAGTTAAATAAATTATGCCTTCTGATCAGATTTTGGTACCTCAAATAGAATTTCAAATTTTAGTATTTCTTTCAACAATCACTTCATTAAAAATTTTTTTTAAAATGAGGCATATCATAATTTAATATTCCTTGAATGATTTATTTATTAACAAAAATTTACTTGATTAAGCACATTTTTATTTAATATTTTTAAATATATTTACATGGAACTATAGTGTAAATATTCCTAAACACATTCTGGGAGCATATTTTTTGTGTGATATGTAAAAATGCGGAAAAATTATATGAAAGCCTTATAACTAATTATTGAATTTCATTCTATATTTCAGATAGTTTTAAATGAAAATGTTGATGGCTGTAAATTTATGTCTTTAAAGTGAGTAGTAAATTGGATTCATTTATTAAAACTGTTCAGTAAGGAAGTTATGGAAAACTGCAAGCAAAGGTATTGATGTAAATTTGCTTTGATATTGCTTGTCTGTTACTAATTTTAGACATGAATTTTACTGTTAATTTAAGTGGTAAAATCCTAGGAGCCAGTTCGGGTTTGTTACAAATTTCAATTTTTGTGCCAAATGATGTACAATTTTCTCATCAACCTTAATTGCAAACTTTTAATATAATTATAAAATAATGATTTAAAATTCCCAAATTACATGTTATTCAATAGGATTCTATTTAATAACATCTATTTTTTTTAAATGAATGTTTTTTCCTGAAAAACTATTTGAAAAGATGATTGTTCTTTAAATAGAATTCAATAATTTATTAAAATGCAAAATATATATTTCTATTGCATATAAATTTCATGATATTATTATAAAATTTAAGAATTTATGGGATTCTGGTAATCAAATTTAAGAATTGTTATCTTTTAAGGTAACAAAGCATTTTGAACTCTTTCTTGAAAATTTACTTACAGCTCTTTTTTTTTTTTTTTTTTTTTTTTTTTTTTAAGAACTTCTTGCTCAACTGTATTTGTGATATCTTTTAAACTATCTCTCTTGAGAACACAGTTGTGTCATTTATCTACAATTCTCTTAATATTTCTAAGAAGCTGGAGCATGTCCATTTGTGAAATAAAACCCAACCAACCAATCTCTAAGAAGCAACCAGATTGATTTAAATAAATGATATTCATTTGGTAGTATACCCAGCATTTTACAGTTTAATAACATATCTGAGAACTTAGGTTTATTTTTCTTAATTAGTTTCAAATTTAGTTCCGCAAATTCTTTAATTTGGAAAGTTAAGATGCCATATCATTTCCAGCCCACTTGAAATGAAAAAAACTGTTAGTAAATAATCTATATCTGTTTTTCAGATGATGCTTCAAACAGTTTATGTTAATTCTGTCCATACTTTTTTAGCTAACTCGTTTCTTGACCTTTTGAAGAGCTTCTTCTGTCATAGAATTCTTTAAAACCATCATGACGCTTGTATTTGCTTTCTCAAAATTCTTTACTTCTTTATAATACTTTTCTTTTTCAGCAGCTCAAGCTTCTATGATAAGAATTTCTGTTTTCACTGAAGTTCCTTTGAAGATTTCTTAGGCTCCAGGATGGTATTTTTTAATAAATTTTATTCTATATCTCCATGTCAGCCAGTCACTTTTACCTGATAATGGCTTTATTTGAACTTCCAATTATCCATTATTTATTTGAACTTCCAATCATTTCTTCCATTCCAATTTTTTTAGTATTAAGAAATAATCAAGTTAGACTTAGTGTACACACAGTCTAGCTAACAAATAAACTTAATGATGCTACAAATTTAGTTTAATTTAGTTACTGCCTGGGCCTATAACCTATTAAATTTATTAGTTAACTCTAGAAAATTTTACTTCAGACAGATTAAATAGGTAACAGAAATAAAATTTATTTAAAAGCAAATATATTCTGCACTAGTAATAATAATAAAATATAACCAGAGGACACAAGAAATTTAAACCCAACTAACATAACTATAAATTGTTTTTTTTTTGCTTAAAACAGTAACTACTTTAACATTGGTTTTATTGTTTTGTACAGAACGCATTTTAGATATAACAACTATAATAAATGATAATTTTTGTATGTATACTGTGCTTAATCAGGAAATATTGATTTGTTTGTATCAACTGATTAGTTCTTATAAATACTTTTGTAATAATAAATATTATAGTTTTTCAATATTTTGATTAGGAATGAAATTTTAAAGTAATTTTATAAATTGAAATTTTTATCAAAATGTGATAAACATGACTATTTTGTTTCTTATTGAAAGCTTTTGTAGTCTTTTATGAAATAAAGCAATTATAGAATTCCCTTCTTCGTTTGTATAGATTTATTAAATTGATAGTATATTACATATTGTTGATTTATATTAGTTTTTTATTAGGTATTTTCAGTCTTTATAAGCTAAGAATTATAAACAGTATGTTTAATTATCTTCTTTTAATCTAATTAAATTTAAAAAAGTTAATTTATATTTAATGCAAAAAAATAGAGGTAAAAATGAATTGATTCAAGAGAGATAATTTAAATTACCAACTTAGAAACTTGGAGAAGTTTAGTTAGCTCATCTATATCATCTTAATATGAAATAAAAATTTTAGTTATTAACTTAAGTAATTTTTTTAATCTATTTTTTTCAACTTATTAGTATAAATGTGCCTTAAAATTAAAGTTTTCAGCATCGTCTTTATTTTCCTAAATTTTATCCTTTTTTATAAACTTTTGTCTCTATATTTTTGATGAGTTTTTTAGACATCAGATAAACATTAAAGTTTTTCATTTTTTAAAATGATTTCAACTTATGTACTATAATTATCTATCTGGTAATAAATTTTGCAGACTTAATCTTTTTTTTTTTTTTTTGCAAGATGTGAATAATAAGCAAGTTTTTTTTTTTACTTTTTTTTATCAATAATCATAAGTTCAAGGAATAATTTGTAAAATATTCAGAAAACAATTCTTCCAACATTTTAGCGAAATAAAAACTTTATATATTGAGATATTTTCCATTATATCTGTTTATCTCTTAAATCTATCTATCTATATATATACACACGCACATATACTTCCCTGTGATTACACTTTATCTGGCTGAGGGGTTTGTTTTGGCTGCTAGGTATTGTCTTTCATGAGGAATTCTTACTTTTATATGTATGAAATATATAGAAAATAAATATTTTCATAATGAACAATCAAATATATCTTCCATATAAATATTCCATGAATGAGAAATGGTTACAGCTTTACAAAATTAAAATTGGTTGACTTCATTGTTGATTTGCAATATAAAAGAATATCATAATTCTGTGTTATGGTCATTGTTTAAAAAGCTGTTTTAAGAAGTACTATGTAGTAAAGTGAATGCCTAATAATCATTTACTGTATAGTTAAAATTATCTATCTTTAAATAGCTACAAACACTTTACTAATTATTATGCATTTACTTTTAGAACTGTCATTATTCTCATCATAGATTAGAAGTATATTAATAGTCATACATCAGGAGTGTAATCAAAATAATTACAAAATTTCTTCACTGAAATTTAAGTGAATTAATTTAAAATATTTTACTTCTATAAAATAAGAAAAGAACTTAGAATACAAAGACATTTCAATGCCAAAGAATCATTAAAAAAATAGGGTTTAAATAATTTAGAAAATAGCCCTGTTATTTCTAGTCCCTAGAAATGATAGATTTTATTTGATGGAGTTCTAAATTATATTGAAATGATGGGATTCTTTTCCAAGGATATATATTGCTTATTTGTATGATGAATAATATATTGAGTCTCCAATGAGCTGGGATTATATACTATTACTTGTAAAATCTTATTAAATATGCACTGAGGAATAATCTGAAATAGTTTATCATCAATTTGCTGAATTTCCCTCTACTTTCCCAGTCAGTAGAACTTGACACATGTATTATATAGTAAATTTTATTATTCTGGAAAGTTTTATTGAGATCTTTACTCATAGATATGTGATTCTTAAAATGGATACTTTATAAGAAAATTAAGGCACTTATTATTTCTATAAATTTTAAATAAATCTACTGATTTGTTATTTATATTTTGTCAGTTTAATTTGTAATTATTTTCTGAATATGTATTATTTTGCATCATAAAGCCTCCAAAGGTTGAAGAAAATTTTTATAGCCATTTTTTTTTAATTACGTCCTTATGTTGGCTCTTTTGAGCATAATAAGTCTTGCAGTCCAATAAAGAAAAGAAGTATCTCCAGGAGTGGAGAGTGTCTTGAAATGTGAAGAAGTGTGGGATTCCTGGAGGGTAGAACATTTCCAAAGATGCTCGCCATCCATGTCAACATGTTCCCTACATAAATTGTAGTCGGGTGAATCCACAAGCCCTAAGTGATATAGATATTTCTGGAGAAAATCATGCCCAGTAAGTAACCGGAAGCAGGAGACACCTATAGATCTAGGTAGATCTCAGGGGATACATGAGCTCAGCAGGGTTCTCCAAGAGGCATCAACTGCATTCTCTTTGTAATAAATTTTTTTGCTAGTGATGGATAACCCATTTTAGAAGGAGTTCGACATCTCAGGCCAGTAGGGGTATCTGGAGGTTTTTAAAAAGAAGCCTCTTTCGTGAGATTGTCTGCTTTTTCATTACCAGGCAAGCCGCAATGGCTAGGGATCCATTGTAAAGAAATTTCCTTTCCCGCAGACAGTAAGGTGTTAATGATGGTTTTATAACCACATAAATACTTGTTAACTACAGATTTCTTGTTAATAATTTGAATTTAAAATTATAGTATTATCTCTTCTAAATGTCAAGTTTATTATATTATTACTGTTTTTTCATTATATGAATAGTAGGAAACATTTGTTGTCCTTTGCTCATATGAAAGCTGACCATTTATGCTCAAAATGCATTCTTATAAGTTTAAGTAAACAAAGAAATGAAAATTATTTTTGCAAAAAGAAATGAGGCTGACATTACTGTAATTATGATTCTATGATTCTCTAAAATAATCACACATCTGTATTTCCTTTCTGAATTTTATATTGATGTTGACTTATGTTTTAAATTTTGTAATGAAACTTGAAATTTAAGTTCGAAAGTTTAGCCAATTTTTTTATAGTTTTGATATTTTAGTATTCAAGGAAAATATTTTTAATTCACTATTTAAAAATACTATTTTGTCAATTTTAAGTTATCAGGTGATTTCAAATCCTTAGTGGGTTTAAATTAAACTGACACAAAAAAGGAGAAAGTACGAAATTACTCAGATAACTGCACAACAGCTGAAAAACCAATCAAGTCTTTAGTTGATTGGTTTTTCAGCTGTTGTGCAGTATATCTCATATTCAGTATATTTCACATTTCCCTCAGTATATTTCATACTTTCTGTTTTTTTTTGTGTCAGTTAATTTTGCTATGTGGATATTGTATGTAATTCTTTTGAATTTGGGACGAATTTTCTCAATTTGCTTTTTATTTTAATATAATTCTTTTATTTTCAGGATAAAGTTCATAATTATTTTTTAATTGTTTAACTTTAGGTAATTTAGATAGAAATATTTTTTCATAAATTTATCTGTGATGTTAGAGTAATAAAGCTTAAAATTTACTTTTAATGTTTACGTTTATTGAAAATATCTTATTTTTGTAGAAAAGATTTCTTTTGCTTTAAAAAGTGGAAAATAAATTTTAAGACAAAAATTGTCAAAAGAAAACTGCTGTATAACAGAACTATTTTGCGAATTTGTGAACCAAATTGAAATCAGTTAATGATTTTTAAACTTAATTGATAAGTTTGGTATATACCAAAATTTCATGTGGGGGACATTTTGATTCGTTTTTGTATGTGTATGTGCATTTGTTGATTTATATAACAAGATTTTGTTTGATATTATGATTCTTTTTATCAAAGGATATAAGTGAACTTAAAAAATAAAAGAAATTTATAGTTTTTATTTAGTCATTCTACTTTCACTTAACCTTTTCGTCCCGGCGGTACAACTGTTGTACCACGAAAACAAGTGTCTCAGAGGACGGCTGTGGTACAACAGTTGTACCATGGATTTTTTCCCCCTTCCAAGCGCCTGACTTTTTCCCGCTCAAGTTTCTTCGGGCAGTTGAGTGCGATTTAATTGCTGCTCGTTTGTGTGTGAAAGTCGTAAAATTTGAGGACTTCTTTGAGTGGAGAATTTTGGCGAAAAACGATATTATTGGCTCCTCTTTTTAAAAGGGAAGCATTTTCATCCTCACTTTAAAAAAAATTTTCATTACAATCAGTTACTTTTTTCGTCACCAGAAAAAATATTTTGATGGCTTCACGTCGTAAAGGATTGACTGATGAAGAAATTAAAAATTTATTGGAAGAATTAGAAGAAGAAAATTTTGCAGACCATGATTCTGATTTCTATGATGAATCTGAATGCAAGGATATTAGTTTTTTTATGGCAATAATGATGCAAATTCCTCTGTATCATTTGATTTTGATTGACGTAAGGCAAAAGCAGATGATAATCCTATCATTTTTAAATTTACGGGAATTACGGTATTTCTGAGCGAATAAAGGATTTAATCGAGGAGCACGAATTTTTTTATATATTTTTTTCAGAAGAAATTTTAAAATTTATTGCAGATGAAGCAAATAGATATGCTTCCCAAATATTAGAGTTACATCCAGAAAGTAATAAAAGAAAACATGGGACAAAGTGGACTGATATTGATGTAGAAGAATTAAAAAAATGTTAGGACTTATTCTTTTAATGGGCCATATGGATAAAGATAACATCAAAGATTATTGGTCGACAGATGAATTGATTGAAACTCCTGTTTTTAGAAAAAATACATACCACGATAGATTTTTTAATGTATTGATATTTTTACATTTTACAGACAATAAGAAACCAAAACTAGATGAAAAATACGACAGATTATAGAAATTACGAAAGATTTTTGATTTTTTTAAATAAATCTTTTAAGGAGCACTATCATCCGTCTGAAAAACTTGCAATTGATGAAGTCATTATAAAATTCAAAGGAAGAGTGATATTCAAGCAATATATTCCTACTACACATACACACTATACAGAACTACACATATAAAGAATATTTTTATTTTTAATTGTATTAATAGTTTTTCTTTAATTACCAATTTCATATTTATGAGAGTCTGAGATTCTATATATTGTATTTTATGATTTTTAACTATCAGTAAATTGGTATGCTTCTTCTGCATTGGTTAACTATTTCTAAATTACATAATAAAACCTGGAAAATTAGCATTAGTGTCCTTACATTTTTGACAATTATAATCCCTGTAAATAGGACTATTTTTGGTCTAACCCTGACCAAAATTACTGGTTTTGAGATTGATATTTTAAAAGTTAAAATAAGAAAATATTATAAGGGAATGTTAAAAGTTTCTCATAATAATTTACACTTGAGAAAGTATGTGTTAGGAAATTCCCAAAGCAAAGATTTCAATTGCAAAGATTTAATAGTCTTAAACATTTTCATTAAGAAATGGTATTCATGTAATATAAGAGCTATTTTCACATTCTAGATTTTTAGATGGACTAATGAAATAAATTTTTTATAAAGAAATAGTTTTGATTTAGTGTTAGAAATATGCTCTTCAAGGTGAAATATATTTTATTCATTAGTCCAATGCACTATTGAATAAGAGTACTAAACGTCACTTTTTTTTATGTACACAAATATCGGAATAGATGCCAGACATGTTTCTTGGTTTCTTCCTTTCGACGTACTGTTTATGGAAAATATCCCAGGAGCACATTGTATTTTTAATCTCACAAAAGAAAACATGTAGGTAGAAATAAAATAAATATAAAAATGAAAATACTTTCAATCATAAATTGAGATGCGGTACATATATAAAAAAGTTGCCTTTTAGTTGTGTCAATCTTTCTTCTACGTAATTTTAATTTCTGTATAAAATTAAACTAATCACGGTTTTGGTTTTTAAAAATAATTTAAGCATAGTTTTATAAAAGCTAAAAATACTGAAAAGAATTTATTCCCAATATAAAGCTAATGCTTTTTTGCTACGATTCTAATAAGAATTTTATAAAAATATTTTCTGAGACTAATACGAGTATATTTTGGAATGTATTATTTTTGAATGAACATTTTCAAATTCTCAGTTATTGAGAAATGAACCGAGTATTACTATTTATTGTATGACAAATGTAATTTTATTAAACAATCAACCTAAATTCTACATATAAAGGAGAAACTCAGGATTCGTCTGGCTACCTTCATTGTGCAAAATGTTTTATACTTAGCTGCAGAAACATGCAGAAAGGAAAATTCCATTTTTAAGCTTTTTCCTTAAAATGAAGGATATTAAAGCATATATTTTAATCCATTCAATATAGAAATTTGTTATAAATAGAAATACTTAAATCAAAAGAAAATTGAAACCATTTCTGTATTTAACACACAGATTACTTTTAATCTTTTTCAAATGCAACTCCAGCAATTTGCTTGTACTTACTCATAAAAGGAAATATTTGTTAAAAATATCTTTATTTATTTACATATTTTAATATTAGGCAGCTTGTTTTTAGGAATGTTTTTGAAATATTCAGTTAGTTTATTGCTTATCAATTTTTATTATAACTAATTACAAATTCATTAAAGAAGTTTGTAATTATTTAAAATAATTATTTCTGAAAATTCTCTGTAATAAATTAATATACGCCATATTGTTTTTAAAACAGACTAAGTTTGTTTAACAGATGCATGTATATAATCTTCAAATTCTTATAACATTTCTTAATGTGGTATATAAAACAACGATTAGAAAAAATCGATAGCTTGTCGATAAGTACAGTATTTATGGTAAACGCATTTACATTTTCATTAGAATTACGGCAGACCTAGCGCGGCGTATCTCCCTCAAAATTTAAAGATTCGTCACGGTGAAACCTGGGGCACTTAAATGGGAGGAAAATGACCCTCTCCTTTCGGTCAAGGGGGTAGGAAATGTCATCTTCTCGCGCCGTCCTAGGAGCAGTTTTTTTAAACGGTGACGCTGGACTCAAAAGGTTAAAATATAAGTAAAATTTAAATCTTTCCTATTACTTCTATTTTCCCTAAATTAGATTCTTTTAAAAATATATTTTTAAATATGTAATATCATTTTGTATATTTATAGATCTGAATGATAATGAATAATTTTGTGTTGCTAGTTACTTTTGTTTTAATTTTCCTTTTTAATTGCTTAGTTACTTTTCTTTCAACTTAATTCTTTCTATTTTCTCTTCTTTTTTATTTTTAGAAAAATTAACAATATTAATGGAATAAGTAGATGTCATAATAGCGAAAATTCAAATTTTGCTCATAGAAAGATGCGGCATTCACATAAAGTTAAATCTAATTCGAGACATTCCAAATTGAAGAAAAGTAGGAAGTGGCATGTTCTTAATCATTCTAACTTAAAATACACTAATTGTATTTCTAATTATATTGGTTCAGATAGGCTGACAAAGCAAGTTGGATTTTTAACTAAGGGAAAAATTTCAGATTCTATATCTCGATTGGAAAAAATTGTGCCAGAAAATGTTAAAGTACGAGCTAATCAAGATTTGGATTGGATATTGAAATGTTCAAATGAATCACAATCTACAATTCATTCTACTTTATATGAAGAGGAAAACTCTTCAACAAATAACTCTCCTATGAAGGAGACTTCTTTAGAACAATGTAAAAATCAGCATGCTGTGAGAAAATCTCCACATTTGAAATTTACACAAAGAAAAGATACTTCAAAGCCGATAAAGTTGAAATCAGTTGTATGTTCAAAACTAAATTCCAGTATGAAGGAATCTGTTTCTTCTCCTAACGAATTAATTACATCTATCCATACTATAGTAAATAAATTTTATCCTGCAGTCAGCCAGACAAACAAACTTTTGTTCCCAGGTATTTCTAACCAAGAAATGCTGAAAAATGAGCTGCTTAATTTAAAAAGACAATACAGTTTCACTAAAAAATCTCCATCCAGTTCAAGCAATTATGAATCATCCCAAGATATCCACTTAATTGAAACTGCTGTGAATGATGATTTTCAATTAAATCCGGTTTTAACTCAAGAGCAAAGTATTCCAAAACTTTTCAAGGATGAATTTAAATTGAATCCTAATTTAATTAATAATTCTGTTGTTTCACATGAACTTGTAAACATTTTTCCTGATGCTAATGATAGTGATTCAAGTTGTGAAGAAATTCATTCTGTTTCCTCCTCTATTTCTTCTGAAGAAACAGAATTTGCTTCAATTCAAACCAAATCAGCCAGCCCAAAGTCTTCTAACTCTGAAATAAAAACAAAACATGTGTCATTAGTAGCATTTCCTCCTACATCTCCAGATGGAAGTCCTGTGTGGGAGCCTGTAGTATCACCTGTAAAATTTATTCCAGATTATCTACCAACCCCTAAAATTTATTTTAGGCAAAAAATGTTTTGATAATGAATAAGCTTTTATAATTTATTTATACATTTATTTCTGTATTTACAATTTTTTTTTTTTTTGTGAAGAAAATATTGATTTTTTTATTTTGAATTTCTATGATTGTGATGTGCATTTTCCTGCTTGATTTTTAATAAGGTTATGATTTTGAACATTTTAGTGGTTAAGAATATAAAGAACACTATACAATTAAATTTATATAAGAAGTGTGAAGCAAATATTGATAATCTTATTTTTATGCATAAAAATAGTCTTTATCCTGTTCTCTGTGCTGTATAAAACAACTTTTTTCAATATTTTGTTTTTACAATAATTAAATCAGCTTAATATATTTTCATTAGCATTAACTTTTCATTTAATATAATCAAAATCATTTAAAATAAAATTTATTGTGTTGTAGTTCGGAACATATGCCTGAACTTAAAATAAAATGCATTGCTAATTTTGAATTAAATGTAAATTTAATAATAAAAGTTATTAAAATAAGTATGTTTTATAAGGTTTGTGTTAATTAATATTAAAACTTGGTAATTTGAATATTTTTAAAATTTTTACTGTCATAATAAAGATACATTTTTAGTTTAAATTGAGAGAAAAAAGCTCTTAATAATTATATTTCATTAAATGTTTTTGTAAAATAAACAGTTTTATCAACACAAAAAATTGTATAATTTAAGAACATGTTTGTTCTTATTTCATTACCTGTAAAATATATACTTGTGTATATATTATGTGCAATTCTTTTGGTATAAACTTTATAAGGAAAGGCAAAATTTCTTTGCTATGTTTTACATTTTTATGAACTGCTATTTGCAATAAAGTTTATTGATTGAATTTCTGAATTTTATTTTTACAAGTTTATCATTTTTCTTTATGTTTTAATTTTAGAAAAAATTGTCGTTTTATATTATTTTTTTATGCTACACCATATTATTGTTTAAATAAATAATAGTCTCAATTTTCCAAAAAAGTTTCTAACTTAAAGATAAAAATAGTGAATTTTATTTCTTAAATCAATTGTATTTCTTAATTATCATTATTTTACTTTAACTGGTACCTTATGTATTTGTTTACAATATGATTGAAAAACATAACGTTGATGCTATATTATAAGTACCGTAATAATTATCAATTTTATAATTTTTTAAAAATCTTCAATATTTTGTTGGAAATTATATAAATTGTGTTGTGTTACTTTGAAATAATGAAAGCTAACACTCATCCTGTAAGAAATAAACACCTATATTACAATGTTCAAGGATCTTCTGTTCTACAAATTTAGCAATAATTTTAAGTTTTTATTTAAAATTTTTAAATGTTTTTTTGAATTCACAAATTATGAATTTCTGTTAACAAATGGATTAACCTCATACTTAATACATTTTAATTTATTAGTAATAATTAAATATTTATTGTTAATAAATTTTAAATTGATTTCTCTCTCTCTCTTAACATATCTTTATCTCTCATTGTATAAATTTAGAGCTTTATTTCTTATCTATTAAGTAGTATTACAATTTTTATTACCTTTAGCGTGGCTACAGGTTGAAGGTCGAATAAATAAAAGGAAAATTTGATAAATTTTGTAGTTATGCGTATGTATTCTGTAGTTTGTAAAATTTCAATGTTCAATATTGGTTTTTAACTTGATTAAAAGGTTTTCAACTGGAATGTGAAAGTCTTATTTATCTATCTTTTCTAAAATGAACTCAATAAAAATCTTTTTAATTCTTTAAAAAAAAAAAAGTTTTTATTAATTAAGTTATTTTAGAAAATAATTTTTTAAACTTGACAAATATAAATATCAACATTAGTTGAAAACTTTTAAAATTGGTCAAATCATAAGTACTTTATGAATTTTTGATTATGAGTTCCTTTTAAAAAAGTAAATTTCATTTATTATTACTTCTTGATATCATGTCTATGGTTTGCTCTCTTCTATACGAATTGATAAAAATAAAAATGTCATCTTTCATTTTATTTTGTCTGAAAATTATATCTCCAGCTTTTATGCTTCTTAAAATATATCTTCTTTATCATCTATTAAATATTTGAAATACTCAAACAAAACAATGCATGTCTACGTATGATCTCATCAGTTTCTTAGATAAAAATAAATTGAAATTGTGACTAAAGTTCAAAAGTCAGTATTTAAATCTATGAGCATTTTTTTTATATTTAGAAATATGTGTAATATATTTTAATGCACTATACCCCAGGAGCTGAGCTAAGCTGGCAGCAAAATGGTTAGCGCTCTTGTCTTCGGTTCAACAGTTTGTGGGTTCGAATCCTACCTTGGGCATGGATGTTTGTAGTAGTTTGGAATCCACTTTAAACCATAGGTCCCAGTCTAATTAGCCCTCGTGTAAAAAAATACTGTTCAACGACAAACAAACCAAAACCCCAGCAGCTGAAGTTTTATTGATAGCTATAGTAAATAAATTATTCTTGAAGAAAAAATTTTTGTAAATAATTTTTCTTATTCACTCCTAGCACAATAAAAAAAAAGAAAATACCCAAAACCTCTAATTTGGCAAATGCAAAAAAACAAGAAATGCTATCTTTCTCTGTTAGTAGCTTGAATCATATTGTTGATCATTTACTTCTAGAAGAAAAAATGTTTAAATGAATGTAGGATTTTTTGGTATATGGGAATGTAGGAATATACAACACATATACAGTTCGTTGTGTAATGCAATTCTAAATTCATTACTTGCCAGTTGAATGTACAATTTGAACTCTAGGATCATAACTTTATATCACAGTTATTGTCAAATCATGAAATATCAGGTTGCAAGAACATTTTCAGTAGATTGCATTGATGCTGCAATTAATTCCTTGATTCCTCCACAAAGCTAACAACAATTACTTGTTTCTCTTGTCACATGCCATCTTGTAAATTGGGCATATTATGTTATACTTGGGTATTTATACATATTAGATATTAGCTAACTTGAATAGTTTGACATACACATTTATTCTAAGATAAGTTTGATCTAATGATACTAAAAATTTAATCATTTCCAAATGGAATTTTTTATTTCCTTTTATCTGAGAAAAATAAATATGTATATTTTCTATTATGTAGATGTATCAGTTGAGAAAAAGCAAACATTGTATATTAAAAATCATACACTCAAGAAATAAAAGAGAATTTTTTTTTTGTTTGAATTCTGCTCTGAGGAAGAAAAAAGGTTAGCCTGAAAAAAAATCTAAAATTAAATGCTCAACAATCAACTTTGATTAAGGCCATTAAACAAGAATAAAGCAGCTGCTGAGATATCATTTCAATATATTATTGCTTCAGATATTATCGCACAGAAATAGAAATCAGAAAGTTAATGAAATAATCAAAAATGTATATTTTTAGAAGCTGATGAGGCATTATTTGATGGTTTCAAAAATAAAACATGATTTCTGATATTAACTATAGTTTTCTTTAAATACAGTTAGTCATAAGAATAATTAAAGGATATAATTTCTTATTTTAAAATGATTTTGATCACTATCCACTTTTCCCTTCAACTTGATGAATTTACTGATATGATTGATACAGCTCAGTTTGCCATTTTTGCTATAGGGGTTTTTGATAATTTTAAAACAAGGAAAAGCTGGTAAAGATAATGCTAATAACTGGGCACATTACAGGATATTCACACAGATATAAAGTTTGCTATATATATATATATATATATAATATATAATATTATACATATATATATATATAATATTATATAATTATATAAAGGCTAATCATAAATGATAGCTAATAGCTAAATATCATAAATGATATTTAAAACTATAATTGAAAAAAAAAAAAAAAAACTAGTTATGAAGTTATTGAAGTTAAAAATTATTTACTGTATTGGCATGAACAAGAAGCTTTAAAAATATGTCTGAATATATCTTAAGTGACTTTAAAAAGTTTTTTTTAGAAAATTTGAAAAACTGAAGCTATATAACGGTTTATTAATGTCGGAAGATTAAAAAAAATCTACTTGTATTTTTAAAATTCAAAGTTATTTTTCAATATTAATGCAATTTTGCTGAGAACTTTTAGTTTCTAATATGATGATATTTTCAAAATGAAAATATGAAATTAAATTTCATCACTTCATTAAATTTCATCATATATACTGTATACCAAATATTTAAAAAAATAAATTAATAATTTACTTTGGACATAAACTCCTGGTGTATAAACTTGGTAATTATATTGCTTATGAACATCATATTTTTATATTGCAGTTACATGAAATTTGATTTTTATACAAATATTATTTTAATTTTAAAGCAGCTTTTTTTTTTTTTTTTTTTTTTTTTTGTTTCTCAATTATTACTAGAGTAACTAGTTGCCAAAGATCACCATGAAGATTCATTAAGTAAGGAGATGAAGGTAGTCTTCTTTATTAAAAATTGTAACTCATATATTTTCTAAATATTTATTTTTTGTGATGATATTGAATATCTTGTATTGAAAATGGAATTTATTTTTTTTTACGAACTCCTTACATTATAATAATGGAGAAATCTGTTGCACTTTAGGCAGGTAGAAAATTAAATAATAAATAACCAAATTTTCTGTTGTGCTGTGAAGTTTTTAATATATTTACATCTGTTTTTCTTAAATTATTTTAGAAAAAAGTATATCCATTTAGTAAAATTTAGTTTTGAATGCAAAAATTTTTAGTGAAACAATTTTATGGAAAAAATGTTACAATAAAAATATAAAAAATTCTATTTCCAGCAATTACTCTATTGTAAAATGTAATTCAAATAAAGCTCTGCATGTATGATTTACGACACATAAGGACTTAAAATTCTCAAAATATAACTAATGTACCTTATTGTCTAACAACACAAAAACCATGTTGTGAACAAAAAAGTCTGTTAAACTAATCAAGGAAAATTGCTTAAAAGTGATCGCATTACTTAAAGTTTGCCATTAGTGACTTCACTTCAGATTATGTTATAAAATAAAAATATTTATTTCATAAAATATACTAAAGCGTGAGGAACCTTAAAATTTAAATTTTGTACTTAACTATTTTTCCACGGTGAATATTAAAAAAATATTTAAATATAATATTTCCTTTGTAGGAAATACTAGGTATTATTTAATTGCAATTTGTTAAAACTTACGATTGTATCAAATAAAACTACACATCATTGAATTTTTCAATGTTTTTATTTTGTTTCCAGAAATTTTATTTTTATTATTATTTTTCGTATTTACTTATTATAATTGGCTGTTTGATTTTAAATGGAATTTTGCCAATATTTGTAGCATCCATATGAACAGCAATCATATTAGAATATTCTTAATGTGTGAACAAAATGTAACATTATCTGGATATGGTACTGGTTGAAAATTATTACAAAGTTATTGTGTGAAGTAGTATATTATTTATTCATTTAATCAAAGCAAAAAATTTTTGTGTGCAAAAGGTATAGAGTCCATTCCATTACATTCGAACTAATTAATTTAATAAAAATAAAATGATAAAACTTTAATCAGAGTGATTATTTGATCTGCACAGATTTTTAGGATTATTTTGATTGTTTAAAATTTGTTCTTGTTAAAAATTTAATTGAATTGCAGTTGTCGGTATGTACTGCATATTTATAAATTATAATTTAATTTCATAAGCAACACATTTTTGTCACTTTAATTCTTTTGAAAGTAATGTCATCAGTTATCATAATTTCTTAAGGGTGTATATTTGATTTTTATGCATTCAATTTCATGCTTTAAAGGTTAATTTTGTAAATATGGATTATTTTTATTTTTAAATTTTCAATTTTGTATTTCTAATATATATATTTTTAAACTAGGTATCTATTGTGAATGCTGATTAGGTTGAAAAATTCTTATTCACTTTTCTGGAATTCTGGGGCAAAATTCTCTCTTCTGTTAATGATGGAGAATAGCAATATGAGAACATTAAGACCCAGAGCTTCTAAAACTGGACCTGTAAGCTCTGAAACAAGTGCTAAATCTCTCCAGTCAATTTCTAAAAAAGTTCAGAAAGTGCCTTCATTGAATAAGAAACCTAAAATTAAAAAGGAGGAAAACATTACCTTAAAGCAAGAAACAGTTTCTCCAGTTCAAGTTAAATCTGAATATTTTTCTGGTCCTGAACATGCTGACACGGACATTAAACAGGGATCCCTTGTGGTTGACAAAACTTCATCACCAAGAAAAAGAAGGCAGGGCAAAAGTACAAAAAATTCTGAAGAAAAACCAAATAAAACTATCAAATTGAAAACAGAAGAACAAGATATAGAGGATGGCATATGGAAACCAGATAACTGGAGAGAAGTATTAGATAATATTTTGAAAATGCGTAAGATGTATGTGGCACCAGTTGACAGCTTAGGTTGTGAAGAGTGTCCAGAAGATGGTGCACCTGCCGAGGTACTGTCAAAGTATATTTCGTTCAGATTATGTTATGTAGACAAAACTTTATGTTTTTTGCTAAGTTTAATGATTGATACTTTTGTTTTGTTCAGGAACAATGAATTACCATAAAACATACATTTATGGCAATATGTATCATTTTAAAGAGAATCAGTTATTTTCTGTGCAATTCTACTAGAATGTTCTAAAAATGGAATTCAACTTATCTTGCATAAAAAAAATTGTTTCAGCTTTATTGATTTGTAGAATTTACAAACAAATTAAACTGATAGTTAAGTATTTCCAAAATCAGGAAATTCTCCTTTAAATTTGAGAATATGAATTTCCCCCCTTTGATAAAATTGTATATAGTTAAAGATTGAACTAGCATTAAAAAAATGTGAGATCAATTGGAAGGCAAATGGTATAAAATTTACAATAGTTTAGTTATTTTCTGTGTTATCAGATTGCCAAAAATAATAATTTTCCCCTCAGAAAATAAACCTTGATAATTCTTTTTTTTTTTTTATTAATTATTGGTAAAATGAAAAAATAATTAAAAATATGCATACAATTAAACAAAAAAAATTTAAAATGTTATGCCAAGAAATTGTATGCAGTGTAAGAACACCTACTATTATACATTATGTAATAATTCTTTTAGATTGTTATGTTTTTTGACATTTCTACTGAAATGAATTCAGTGGTTATTTACTTTATGCTTTTATTGCTCACTGTTTTTTTTTTCCCCTTTTTTCTAAATGTGTCAATAAAAATAAGAAATAAGGTTGTCTTGCAAACAATTATATAAGAACAAATATCCCGTACTGTTTTTCTTTAATAACATGCTGAATCATATTTGTTTCTTTTTTGTAAGTGGCTTGTCACAATTGTTTGCTCTGTTTATGTTCTTTGAAAAAAATCAGACAGCTAAAGTCTGATCCATTCAGACTTTTATATTTCTAGTCACCCATCCAACCCAATGAATTATTTTAACAAATGTTTAGAAACTTTAATAACATAGGATTTATTCATTATCAATCATGGAATACGAATGCAATTTGTCTTTTTCCAGTACTCATCTGTTAGCTATTTAATTTCTTTTTGTGTAATTAAAAGTAAAATAAATATTGTATTATATATTTTATTTCTGTAAGAAATTATTATGTTGTAAAAATTTGTCTAAACCTACCAAATGTAAGGTTTATAATAAGAAAGGAATCTAATATATTTATTTTTTATTCACTATTCAAGTATATTATTATGTAAACATATGTCAGATACAATAAAAAATATATTCTTTTCTTAATTTTAAAAAATTTTGTTTATTATTATTTCAGGTATTTCGTTATCAAACATTGATATCTGTTATGTTATCTAGCCAAACAAGAGATGAAGTTACTTTTGCAGCCACTCAGCGATTAATCGAACATGGTTTGACTGTAGATAACATATTAAATACACCTGATGAAAAAATTGGTGAACTTATATACCCAGCTGGTTTTTGGAAGGTAACTAAATAATTACTCATTAATATTGCTTTTGTTCTGCGATATTTTAGTTGTAAAAATATTTTGAGTAGCTTGATAAAAATCTATGCGAAGAATTTAATTATTTAACAGTTGTCATTTTCTATAATACTAATTTTATTCTTTTTTTCTTGTTTAATGTAATTAATGTGTTTTTAAACTTAGTTTTGAGAAGTAAATTGGGAAAACTTCATGTTTTTTTATCTGTTGCTTTTTTATCCAGTCAAAAGTAAAATATATAAAGAATACCACTCAAATATTGAAAGACCAATACAACGGTGATATACCAAGAACATTTAAAGAACTATGCAAGTTGCCTGGAGTTGGACCTAAAATGGCAAATATTGTTATGAGTGTTGCATGGAATGACACAGTGGGAATCGCTGTTGACACACATGTCCACAGAATTTCCAATCGATTGGGATGGGTTCCAAAGCCTACTAAAGATCCTGAACAGACTAGAAAAGCATTAGAAAGTTGGCTTCCTAAGTAAGTAGGAATTATAGAATAATCATTTGTTATTTATTAATCTATTTCCAACTATTATGTATTTAGCTTTACTTAGACTAATGTCATCACCAAATGTTTTAAACAAAAAAAGTCATTCTACTTAAAAAAAAGTTGTTTTAAATAAATCTTACTTTGTATCAACCTTTAAAATTATTTTTTGTTATTATGTCTATGGTAATCATATCAAATAAAGCTGTGAGCAATTTCTTCATTGTTTTTGTTGTATAAGTCTACCAATAATATCAAAACTCTGATTTTCCTTACATCAGCACTTATAGCTAGGCAACCAAAAACATGGTCTAGTGTCAGCTACACGTCTGGGCAATTATCAGAGTTTCTGTACACTCTCCCTGCCCCCTCTGTCAATCCTTATGCCTCTGTAATATTTGGTTCTAAGCCTGATAATAGTTTTATGGCTAATCTATCAGTGTATATATTACAAAGCTGGTGTTTTGTTGGAATTGACATTTCTTTTAATTTAGATTTATCTATTATTGCATTTGCATCTTGGAGGGTAGCTTTATTATTGTTGATGTTGAGATTTCTGGCTTCTTTGGCTAATTTATCTGCATTTCATTAATATTAACATTTGCAGATATCAACTGGAGAGTGCAGGCTTTATTTGGCTCTAGAATGTCATATAAATTTAAATAGATTTCATGGATATTACTAGAGTTCCCTTTTAGAATTGCTTTGAAGGTAGTCTTCTATTCACATATGTTAAAAAGACTTGCCTACTCAGGGGGGGGGGGGTTGTACATGTTAAGTGTCTTTACAATTGCCCAAAGTGTTTTTTAGTGAAGTTAGAGACTATAGTTTCAGCAAAATGTTATGTTAAAAAAATTCTTAAGCAAAGTATTTCAAAATTATAAACAACTTCTAAGAAGCAAAATAATATCTGAATGATTAATGTGCAAATTTTAATACCATTAGTTGTAAAAATATTTAAGAATACAGAATTCAGTATGAATGTAACAGTGAAAATTTTGAAATATTAGATTTAATAGTAAATTTTAAAGGAGTATAGATTGAAAATAAGATAATATTTTACAATATAGGCCTCCTTTAAAAAATTTATTGGAGAAGAAAGCATTTAAAAAATATTCATGTTATTGATGCAGTATTTTATCTAACTCTTACTGATTAAGCTTATCCATCTTTAAGCACTATTTTTGATGCAGATACTTGGGGGTTGGTGGGAAGATTTGATTCAAGAATAATTATTAAGCTCAATTACTTTTTACATTATAGATGAAACAATTCTAATAAATATATATGGATTAGTTCAGAATATTTCATGGATACATTTTTGCATGTCAGCGTCAGGTGGTATCAAAAAACATGAAAGCAAATATTCCAGGAAAAGTTACTAGCACATTTGAATTGTTTAAAAGTTTTGATATAAAAGTGTATTGGACTTAAACAAACTGGGAAAGGTTGGGAACAATCAATAGAAGTCTAGATGATTCTCCTGTGGGGAAAAAATTCAAACAATGAGATGACATATAACAGCAGTGCCTGTTGCATCATTAAGATTTTTATTTTGAAATTTAAATATTTTAAAATTAAGTAAATAGTTTTTTAATCCTTTTTTAAAAACTATAATCAAATCTAATTCTTTAGCTATCCATAATGCATTTTTATCAAATTAATTATCCTGTGAATTAATTATTTAAAATTTATTTTTAATAAGTAAACTAATTTTTTATATTAGTGCTGAGTGATAAAACTTTACTCTTCAGAATGTTACAAGTTCTATTCTCACAACTGTTGTTAAACTCTGTTTCTGCTTAGCATCTGAATTGTTTAAATAATATATATTAATTATATATATATTTAAATTTTTGTGCATTATTTATATGTTATTTTATCAATAAGAAATACAATTCTGCATTATTGTAGAAATTCCACTGGTACTACTAGTTTTGAATGCTTTTAATGTTATATTTACTTTATTTTAATGTTAAGATTTATTTATTTTGAGAATAAAAGTTGTACTGCATGTAGTTTCTTGTCTGATAAAATTGATATATTATTTATACATATCACAAACCCACATCGCAAATAGTAAAAAATATGTTGTTTTGGATGTTCATATTTGATATGGGTACATAATTTGTAACTAAGCCAAAAAAACAATTCTTTGCTAAAAGTATTAGTTTTTGATAAAAAGAAATGCTCTTAATTAATTTAAGTAGTTTTTGAAAGAGAAAAAGGAAGTTAAAACATTATTTTCAAATCTAATTTTAAATATTATCTTTATTTGCTTATTATTGACTAGTGCTTTTTCTTTAAATATCTTTTATTTCTTAAATGTATTTTTAATTACAAATTTATATGGACTTTTTAATAACTTAGTAAAATTATTTGCTCATTTTATGTAAAAAAAGTTTTTAGCAAATTTTGACTAATTTTTTATATTCTTACCAAGTAATTCATTTTATAAATTTTTTAATGAATTGTGATATAGAACATTTTTGTGGTAGGGACCAGTGGAGAGCTATAAATCTGACTTTAGTTGGTTTTGGACAAACAGTTTGTAAACCAGTTGGACCTTCGTGCAACAGTTGTTTTAACAACAGCATTTGTCCATATGGGAAAAGTGTTTTAGCTGCAAAATGTAAAAAGAAATCAAAGTGAATTGGGCAAGTGTCTATTGTGGTTATTTATTTATAGAAATGGTTTAGAAGTAATTAATTAGGATCTTAATTGGTTTCAAATAAGCCTCAATACTTTATAATAAAAACATATTTATGCATACCTGCTTACCTATGTACACACATGCACATAATGGATTTCAAAGATTTTTATCAATATTGTATAAAATTTATCATATATGCAAATTTTAATAGACTGAGGTGGGATTCACTGTGTTAAAAAATTATGTATCACAAAATAAACTTGTGCAGAGAAGTATTCTTCATTTCAGTCTAAACAATACTTACACAAAAATTGTTTCTATTTTTTTATAAGTGTATTTGAGTTTGGATTAGTTGATATGTGAATCTAATACTCATGTTCTACTGATAAGGGCAATTAAATATATATATAGAGCCATTCATTAATGTAGGAAGATATTCCACCTATATTAACATATCATTAAAAGCAAACTTTGGAAAAGATTATTGTAATGTGACTACAATTGTTAGAACAGCTAATGAAGGATCTAAATGTTTTCCTTTTGTCAATATTTTTCACAACTAATTAATATTTGCAATGAATTTTTTACTGTGGGAATGTATAGAAAAACTAATGAAGTAACTTTATCAATAAGAAATAATAATTTTAATACAATAAGTTCAAGAACTGATAATTTATTGAACTTATTGTATTAAAATTATTTTTAATCTTGAAACTATTTTCAAAAGGGAAAATTTCCTTATGTCATTTTTTTTTCTTATGAGTGAGCTTTTCTGAAACTGTGGATCAAATAAGATTCAACATGACATCGATTAGTATTTTCAGTTATTTCTCTGAAATTTGCTTATTTTAACACAACTTTTTTTTATTTCACACAATTTTTTAACACAATAGGTTTCAGTTGATAAATAAGCAATTATTGCTTTTTCTTTACTCATGTAAAATTATCTTCTAATACCTGGAGTTAGATATGATCAGTCATTTTTATCAAACTATTTGTATTCACCAGAGAGCAAAACATTAATATTATAACTCTGTCTAGAAGTACAATTTCTGCTCCTCTGAAGTTTCTGCCCTGTCAAATTGTCTTACAGCTTAATTAGACAAGATTGCTGATGCACTAAATATGTTTGTGTTGAATAAATTTGATTCTTCACCGTGAAAAAAAAATTGTTATAAGTTGCATACATATTCAGTTTTACATAAAGATAGCATTTGTACGAAATATTAATAAATTGAAAAAAATTATCTAATAAATGTTTTAAACTTTGTTTAATATTATATAATATTAAACAAATTTAAAAAATTCTTAATTTAAAAACCAAGTATATGATTATATTTATTAAATATTGTTTTATTTGTACTTCTTAACCTTTGACTTTTAAAAAATTTTTATTTTTAAATTTGTATAATTTTTTGTTAAAATTGGGCCTTATACATTTAAAAACAATTCTTGATAAGTCATTGTTTATCGAAACTGTCTTTATGTATAAGATGTTTTATTCAATATAGTGAAACAAGCCTATGAGAATAAAAGGTTAAATACTCATATTGTTTGATAATTTTAATAAATTTAAAATATTAAACAAAATTCATTACATTTTATTTTTATGTGTAATCCAAAATCTGTATAACCGTTTCTTTTCCTTAAAAACTCATAAATCATTTAATTTCTGTGAAACTTTTATTATATTTCAGGATTTTAATATAAATTCGTATAGTTATCAAAGTTCAAAATACTTTTGATGTATTTTTTATGCATAAAGAAACTCTGAAATCCTACTGTTATTATATTAAGATCATGGATAAATTAATTGGAAGGTTTTCAAAAGCTTATTTTCCATTAATTAAACTTGTTTTGCAATTTTGAATAACTATGTATTAAAAATACATAAAGTTTGAAATTTTAAAATTAGATTTCAAAATAAATTACTAGTGAAAATATTTAAGTTTTGCCTCCAATAAAAGAACAATCTTAAATCTAAATTTTGCTTTTAAATAATAATTATATTATAATAAATAATAATAATAAGTATTTTCTTAAATATTTTTAATTATCCTGACAATTTTTAAGTTAAAATATTATGTTAAAACATCCTGAAGTGTTTTATTATTTACTGGAGTAAAATGTAAGAATAAAATATTAAATTTAAAAATGGAAAAAGCATCAATGTTTATAAAATATTAAGGATTGTTAACCCTCAAAGAGGGTAGGATATTTTGTATTTATATATCATCAATTTCTTTTAAAGATTAGTATCTTTTTTTTAATAAATTATGTTTTCTTCTGGTATTTGGATTTCCTTGATAAAATCGAAATATTTATCCATTTAATGAAAGAAAATACTCTAAATTCATTTATTGAGACCAACAAATATACATATTTAACAGTATGCATTATAAATGAAAGAAAGTAAATTCCGCTGTAATTAAAATCAAAACTCATTTAGAAAATTTTTGTTATATTTTAAAATTTTATACTGCTTGCGATTGATTTCTTTGCTTGTTTAAATGTATACAGTGCAAATACAATTTTAAAATAATATTTTTCTTTTATGTATTTATTTAATTGACAATGCTTATTTTTTAAAGTGCTAATAAAATATGCTACTACTACTTTATAAAATAACCTTTTACAAAAGTCTGAATAGTTATATCATGGAACAGTTATATCTAATCAAAACAGAACTTCTATAGTGCAGTGATATTATTACCTAAAAAACAATTTTGTGACAATGTTCAAGTGGTTTTATAAATAATTATGTCTATTTTGTTCAAACATCTTATTTCATGAAGCTTGTATAATCCTTCCAGATACCATCATTCAGACTAAATTGAATAATTTAAATATAAAGTCTTATTCAGTGTCATTAGTATTTATGCAAATTTTAAAATTACATGGATAAATGATCAATTCATCAATTCTTGGTTAGAAAAAATATTACATTTATTAAATTCAATTATAATGTTTCATATCAAAATAGATCATTATTTAATTATAAATAAATTGCTATATTCTTGAAAAGGAAGAGAGATTTTGTGAAAGTTATTTTTTTATATTCATATTTGATTCCATGAACTTTATTTAACATATGCTCTATAAATTGTAATTTCACCTACACATAATATCTGTTAATTTATAATAAGTTAGTATCTATGCAAAATTGTAGATTTTATCAAAACATCTCTAACATTTGGAAATATTATATAAGATTTTTTAAGTACCTTTAAAAGAATATGGTTTTTGGTTTGCTATGTTAAATCGTAATGTAAATGTTGGTTTTTATGACATTTTTTTGGCCCATTAATATGCTTTTTGAAAATGGCTTGAACATATATATGTACTTTATGTTCTAAATAATTGAAGAAAAGAGAGCCTAAAATTATTCACATAAAAAATAAAAATTAAGTTTTTGTATTTATTAACTATCTTTAATTATATTGACTTAAGAAAACAAGAAGTATTGATTCTGAGAAAATTAACACCAAAAAGTTTCTGAATTGAAAAGTTTGTTCAATAATTCCTTTTAAACCATTATTTTTTGTTTATGGATTCTTTTCTTAAATAAAAGTAATGGTTTATTATAATTTGAATATATGCCCAATTGCTTTCATTCACCTTTATTAATCCTTTTTATTCATGAGAAACTATTAATAATAAGATTTTTTCCTGAAAGTTATAAAAATAAAATTATTAGTTTTTAAAACTATCTTTGAGTACTGATTTGTATGCTAACTTACAAAATGGAATGAAGTAACTTAATTTTGTATTATTGAATTATTATTATTATTATTTGATTAGAATTATTATTATTATTATTGAATTATTATTATTATTATTATTTGTATTATTATTATTATAAAAAATTGCAAAGCATATTTTTGAAATTTTTCTTTTAAATTAAAATATGCTAATCACTATTTAATTTAGAATTCAAGTGACATTTCTTCCCAATATTGAATTTATCAAATTATAATTTTTTCTATGCTAATATTATTAATAGGTTAAAATTTTTAAAAATTGAGTGAAATTTTAAACAATATTTTAATTAATTTTTGCTCATTTGTGTTAGTTCAATAAGAATTAAAAATTACATATTTGTTATTAGTTTTTGCATCAGCTATATTTTAGTCCAGGGAAGAGTAGTTAAAGGTATAACTGTATAATCTTAAAAATGACCTTGTACTAAAAATTTTACACTATTTCAGAATTAACTAAAATTTAAAAAAAAAGACATTAACTATTTTGAAATTATTAAACTAATAATTTCAAAATAGCTGGTGTTTTTGCTTCAACAATGTGTTATGTTTTCAAAACTAAATATATTAAACCAAACTATATGTAAATAATGTCTTTAAGTTAGTACAACTGTCAAAAATAACTTATTTAGAAAAATTAATCTGCATATGTAACCAGATTGCATAAATGACTTTATTGTTTGTCCATAATGTGTTGGTTGAAATAAACATTAATTAAATAAAGTAATTTAGGTAAAAAGTAAAAACTGAGATTGATTTAAACTTTATTTCTCTCTTTCTTTCTCCACTTGTAACATGATTTAGAGTCTGTTAAACCGAAGGTACTTATTGGGTTAGCCTATGGGTATAAAAAATAATTGCAAGTAGAAAATATACCTAACCAAATCTGTTGGTTCATTAGTATGTTTTTCTAATAGTTTTAGTTATCTTTTATGTGCAAAGTCTTATTCCTTTGAGACTAATAGGTTGAAATGGGTTTCTAATGACTTCAAACGTTTATTCCCTACGTGGGAATCCCTAAGAAAAATAATTCCCTAAAAATGATTCCCTAGGAAATAACTAAGGTTTTTAGTTATTTCATAGGAAAAGTAATAATGCCTTCCAAATTTGTTAACTTTTTGAGAGAGTTAACGCAATGAATCAGTTAACTATTTTCATATTAAGTAAAATGCTTAAAAAATTTTATTTCGTAAAAAAAATAATTTATTTTCAGGCTTTAGTTTTTTGGTTTTTGCAAAATTAGCAGTAAGAATTTTCTTTTATAAAATGTTCTAGTTTTATATACAATTTTTATTATAAATTATTAATTTTTCTAATTTTTATTTGCAGGGATTTATGGAAAGATGCCAGTTTAGATTTGGTTGGATTTGGTCAAACTATTTGTAAACCTATTAAACCAAAGTGTAAGGAATGTTTGAATGTCAAATTATGTCCTGAAGGCAGACGGAATACAAAATAGATCCAAGAACATTTTTTAAACTCCACAAATTGAATGTTTTTTATAAATTCTGTTTTAAAAGATAATACACTAAGTGGTTTACATCATTTATTGATTGACACATATTGTTTACATTACAGAACTAAATTATCCAGTATTTTCTGTACAATATTTACAAACTTGAAGTATTATAAAACACAATACATTAACATGTTTCAATTTCATAAATAAAAAAAGTATGTACATACAATAAGTGAAAAAGTGTTTTCTCCCATATTATATAATATTTTTAAAAAATGCAGTTTTACAATAATTTTTGTATATCCAATTGTTTGTAAATTTTACCAATAATATTTTTACTTGTAAGCTTTTGTTTTTATTGTTTGTACATCAGTGTACAGATATCTACATGTTTTTGTACATTTTAAAAATAAATACTTAATAATCTCATTCTGTATTCTTCATTTGCTCTTTAATTTACTATAATTTTTATTCAAAAGTATTTAAAGAATGAAATTAAAAAAGATGGGAAAACTTCTTAAAATATCAACATTACACAACCTGCACAAATTTGTTTTTATGATTTTTTTTTTTAGGTTTGAATGTTGCGTATGGAATGAAGTGATGACGCAAATTATGAAATCTTGATGCCTTCTTTCAAAACTTCTTGATGTTGCTGTATGTAAAAATTATGCTTTTCATCGATTGATATACCTGAAAAGGTAAAATGGTTTAGTCTATAAAAAAACATGTTTCTATATTTTAACCAAGGAAAAATGAAATATGTTAATATCTATCATCCAAAGGATTTACAAAATATATAAAAGGTACTTTGATACTAATATTTTCTGAGTATTGATTTCTTTTGGCTACAAATTTTTCACTCATTCACAAATACTGTTTATTTATAATATATGTATATATATAACCAACAAACCTTGTATGCTCTCATACATGGGAAATTTTCATTATTTTATTCATAATATCACTGACTGTTAAGATGAAAATTTTTGACTATTTTCAGTTAACACGAAATTTTTTGACTGATTATACAGCTTGTTAAAATAAATATTTAAATTTATTTTTTATTTCCAGTTATTTTTCTTTCATTTTTAGTTTTTAAATTCAGAGATATTTTGGATTGTTTAAATTTTAAGATAGCTTATTTTTGAACTATTCTGATTTAAAACTATAATCAATTATTTTTTTCATAAAGAGTTATTCTGATGTATTCTTATTTCGCTATGCATTTAATGTGTTAATTATATGATTTTGCTTAGCTAGTATTTTATGTGATGAATTCATTGTGGTGTCTGAAGGAAAAGGTTTCCTCCTTAATTTACACATTTGATAGATTTTTTCCCTTACTTTTTTCAAAAAGTTATAAATAAAAATTTGTAATTCCAATTTAATTTTGAAATTTTCAATATAATTGTTTGTACAATACAAGCTTGTTGAAATAAATTCCAAATGTTTAAAGTTTAGAAGAAAATAAATTGTTATGATAATAAGAAAAATCAGTTTAATAAAACATGAATTATGAATTTAACTGATAGTAATTTAAATTCCATATTAAATAGATTGGTATTTGCAGTTTTTCAAATTTCTATTGAATAGTCAATAATGGTTACTTTTTAAAACTTTAAGTATGAAAATTAAAAGTATTTTTGCTGACTATATATAAAATTTTTATGCAAAAGAAATTTTGTATGTTTTTTTACTGTTTTCTAAAGTGTAATTTAACTTTCAAAAGGTGGTGTTGAAAACTTACCTAAATGTTTGCTGAAAAATACATTTGAAAGTTTTGTTGTGAGATCCATTGCAGTAAAACGATTTAATTTGGAATGAGCTCCAAACAATGTCCTCATTGTTCGATCACAAAGAAATGGCACATCACATTGATTGAGGTGAACGGTTCCTCTGGAATAGAAAGTCAATTTTAAGGAGCTTCTACCATTATATTCATTTCCAGGTCATTCAGTACATTCTTTAGAATTGAACAAAAAGCTGTTAATCATTATATGAATCAATGATAAGTCGCATCAGTAATAATTGTGTTAAGTTTTATATGAAGAGTCCTTTAAAAAACAAGCATTTTAATGTATCGTTGTTACCTCATCATGGTAATATCTTCATTTCATTGAAAAATTATGCATATAATTCTACTGACTAGCTGCTGAAATAAAATTAAGGATTTCAAATATTAGATGTTAAATTTTAATACAATGTGCAGTTTCTTTTCTTAGCTATTACTCTTATCAAAAACTTATATTTTTATGTACCTATTAAATTATAATATATATATATTATAATTTAATAGGTACATATTTAAATATGATAAATTAGTAAATTTAATGAAAATATTATTACTAATTAGCCTATTTTAATATACTTATTATTAAAAGCTTAATCTTATATTGCTAAAGTTGCATGTTGATACTTTACAGAAATAAGATCAAATTCTTATTAATTAAAGTGTAGAAGCCGTAAGAAAATTAACTATGGTGATCAATTATGCATGTATGAGTTTAAATATTACATAGGAAGAATTAGTATTTTGTTAAATAATGTTAAATTACTTTTTTATAATTTAAAATTGTTAGGAAATTTTATTAAATTGCTTCAATTAATGAATATTATATTTATTTTTATGAAACATGCATGCCTTTGGTTTTAGTGATTATAAATTTGTAATATTATTTATTACACTTATACAATTTATGTATAATATATTATGTATGCATGTTGTAATATTTTTTGAAAAAAAAAAAAAAAAAAAAAAAAAAACTGTTTTGAAACTGCCTTAGTTTCTATTTTAGTAGTAAAAATTAAAGAAATTTCTTTTAAGATTAAAATGAATGTGAGCCTTCACTGTGCATATTAGTTTAATAACATGCCATGTGATCAATTATGTATGAGTTTAAAAAATTTCATAAAATTATTTATTTAAACTGTAGGTTAAAAAAATTTTTTTTGAGGTGAATATTTATGCATTTGCCACTATTTATGTAAATGAAAAAAAAATTCATAAATAATACCAAATGCCTTAATATTTACCTCAAATTTTTTTAAATATTTATTTTTTGAGATGAATATTTTTACATTTGAAATTATGTAAACTCTTAAAAAAAAACTACTTGAATATTTTTTATATCAACTATTATTTATCTCAAAAAATAAATTAATCAACCCTATAATAATTCAAGTATTAGGTTCTAAAATTTTAAAAATATTTTATTTTGGTTTCTTGGTCGTGTTGGATTAGTGAAACATTTAAGAAATCTTACAATTATTACTTTTGAGACATTTGCTTTACAAATACACTCATTCACAAACCTAGTAACTATAATCATGCATAGAATATAATTAGAAATTAATTAAATCCTTTATCCTAGTCCTATTTTTTTTTTTTTTTTTTTTTTTTTTTTGTATCATTACCAAAATAAGCAATCACAGAATCTTCTATATTTTCAAATGCTGTTAATGGTTTAAATCTTTCTAACTATGAAATGATGCATTTAATTTTTAATGAAATTTATTTTATATAAAAGAAAAATCTAAAACAATTTATTTTAAAGTGTTTTAAATTTAATTTTTAGTCAAATTAAACTAAAAAATTATTAATTTAAACTAAAATATATTTCTATTGGGAGAAAAATGTCAATATGCTAACAGGTAAAAATACTTGATTTTGTATATATAAAATAGCTATTTATTTAAATTCAAATTATTAAAATGTATCATTTTTATCTTAAATTGATTTGTTAATTTTTGATAAAATAATTATGATCGTTAAGCATTTGCTTAAACATGGTAAAACTTCAATGAAAAATTCTCTCCTGTCCTTTTTTTTTTAAAAAAAAAAATGTTAGCATTTCATGTTGTAATATTTTATTTTTGTAAATTTTTTGTGAAGGAACTATTAAAAATGAAAATAATTTTATTTCAGAATTTTTCATTACCATTAAAATCAGAATTTTTCATTACCATTATTCATAAATTATTACAATGATACTATTTTGTGTTTCATTAATGCTGCTTTTATAAAAGTGATTAAGTGTTTATTTCATTATTGAGTATTTTTAATCGAATTATACAAGTTAAATACTTTTATAATTACAGTTGTTTATTATACTCTTTTGATTTAAACTATTGACTTCTGTCTTACTTGAGAGTAATGACTTTTCTTTGAGGTGCAGATGATTCCATTATTTTCATCACCCTAAGATTCTCTTTTGTTTGGAATTTCTCCATATTTATGAACAGCATGGGTTGAAGGACTTTCTGAAAGATGGATGTTTCTTCTTTGAGTGGCAACATCCATGTATCCAATCCAACGCCTACCCTGCATAAAAGAAGAAGAAATAATTTATAAATATGTGTCACTCATCACACACCAAAGATGGAAGATTCAGCAGAAGACTCCATGATTTCGATGCTAGAACTTCTCAATGAATGATGCAAAGAATCCACACTAACAAAGCTGAGGTTTTGCCTGCTTTGCTACATCCTCAATCTCTCTGCATGGCACTCCAGGGTGCCACAGCCCACACTTTAGAAACCGCTGCTAGGTGTTTAGAATCTGTTTTAAATTAGGTTCTTCTCTATTAGTAACCATTGTGTAAGAAATGACCAATTAAAGAAAAAGAAAACTGCAATGAAAAGGGATGAAACATTTTAGGCAAATTTCAATTTCTGCATTCCTTTTTTCTCTCAAAAAATAGATTTTGTTTTTCTATCAATTTTTTTTTCAGCAAGAATTTAATTTCTTTTTAAATTTAATGTTTAGTTAATCAAAAATATAATTATAATATTCGAAATAGATGTAGGTGGGTTGAGAATCCTTTTCCTTCATTGATTTATGATTGTGTATATTTCTTTAATAATACTAAACATTTAACCATAATTCAATTTTTATTTCAGTACAAATTGAGTTACGGTTAAATGTATAGTATGTAGTAGAAATTATTATATATTTTACATTTATTAAAGCAATTTGTAAATGTTTGAAATATGCAGCGGCAATCATAATTGGGCCAGTAACTATTAGTTCATCCATATCAAATGAGCATTTATTAAGCACAAGTTGTGTACTGAATGGTTATCTAAAGAAAGTTTTACGTAGAGTGCAAAAAGTTAAATGCCTTTCATCTCTTAAATGTTATGATATTAATAATTTTTAAATTGTATTTTTATCACATAACAGCTATTAAAAGTTTTGCTGCAGATTTACTTTTAAATAAATTTATGTTTTCTCATATATTTCCTTAAATATTGGCTTGCATTAAAGTTACTTTCATTAATGAAAACTTATATTTTATCTCACAAAATGTGTAATTTGCGTACTACATCTGGTTTGTGTCAGTTGAATCTTATATTCCTAGACAATTTGCTTCTTTTACTCTTGGTAATATAAAGATTTTAGTCGAAATCGCTCCTCTGTTAAGATTTGTATGAGAATATTTTAAATAGTTGTTATTGCCTTGAAATCAGGCTTTCACTCAGATCATTTAATGACAACATTTTTTTTTACTAGACTGTTATATGAATCGTGCACCAAATGGTACTAATAATTTGAGTTAGAGTGTTCACAGACTAATCGCGGCATGTGTTAGCTCTGCAGAATGGGAGGTGTCTGATTATGTTCATATCTAATTTGTGTTTTAGATGAGAACGACGTTTTATCCCAATCGTATTGTTATCCATAATAGATAATAATGCTTGTGCTTCTTGATAAGTATTGTGAAGCATTCAATTTCTTAATGTTTTAACATTTCCGCAGACAGCGAGTGACGACCTTGATTTACTTAATAACATATAATACTATGTCTAAACTACTCTATGTGGTGATATATTATCTTTCATTATTAATTTTTAAAACGTCATTTGGAATCACATTATTTTTTTCGATAATAATTTTGAAAATAATATTTAAATACTTGTAATAATATAAAATGTAAAATATTATATTCTCAGTAATCTTATTGTCATGAGCTAATTTGTTCTCGATATAAAATCGATATTAACATCTCTTTATAAAAAATTGCTCACTTCTCATTTTCTGTATAGATGTACATACATACAAGTACAAACGTATTCGTAGAAGAGCGTTAATAAGTCGTGATAATCTGTCATTTAGGAAAATTCGTCAGTCCCGTTTTATTGCCATAGATTGAGATTGCATTTTACTTTATTCGCATCCATTCAACTTTTTGGATAAGATATTATTTAAAGAGAAAAAATGGAATGTGATGGTGAGGGGTAGGTTACACTAGGTGAAAATTTTAAGTTTAAGAACGTTAATAAAAGGAAATTTAAAAAAAAAAATCGTTTGAAAAGGTTCCTGTAAAACAGAAGTCCAAAAGTCAATATTTATCAAACCAACAACTCTTAGGAAATGATTCTCTAAAAGATCGAATCTCGCATTAATACAGATGCTAATTTTGTTCTAAAGCGACCTCTCAACAGTTTAAGCTTCATCTGTAGAAGAAATACGTTTCTTGTAAGCTTGTGATTCAATAAATGAAGAATTTAACTTCGTTTAAAAAAAAACAAAAATGCTTGCTCTTTTGAAAACTTTCCCAAAACTACATTTGCTGAAGAACATAATCTATTTTTGGTACTTCATTAAATGGCATTCTTACATCTTGGATTAACATTATGTTGTAAAGATCAAAGAGAATTTGTGAATCAAACTTTCAAAAATGTCGAAAAAAGTTTTACTTATCATTTGTCAGAAATAGAAATCGGCCTGTTTTTTCGATAGTTCTTTTTCTGTAGAAAGTGAGAAGGAACTGAACGTTGAAGAATTAATATCTGACAATGCGACAGAACATTTAAAAAAGATTTTATTTATCTATTAAAAAATTAAGTGTGAAGTAACAGATGGCAATTGCAATTTTGATGAAAAGGAAAATTTATAAAGTCTCATGGACATTATAAATGTGAAGTTTTTTTTAAAGGCGAGACCTGATTGTTTGATTTCGTTTCTCCAGATAAAATTGGTATTTATGGGTGAAAATGTGCAGCTGAAAAGCTAGGTAAGCAAGCTTAAGGTGGAAAAGTAAAAATCTTAAGGTGTTCCAAAAAACGTAAATTCTTTCCCAATGGATTATGAAACCATTTCAAATGCATGAATGTCATCAACAATTTGGGAAAATCATATTCGCAAGTTGAATATGCAGTATTTACCATCAGAAAAGAAAGCTTGCTGTTGTCAAAAACCATCCAATTTATTTTTAACCAAAAAATTGAAAGCAATCAAAATTTGTAATTGATAATTACTATGCATAAAAGGATCTGGATTCATGTCTCACACAATCTATGTAGCCCGATAACCAAAAGGTGATACTTATATTAAATAAATACAAAACGTGAGGTTCTCTCACATTTTATATTTATTTAATTGAATATGCATTTACATTAAAAAAAATTCGCCTATTGTGCAATACTTTGAAAAATTGAGAGAGAATATTTCCATTTCTCTTCCAAAGATGTATATTTAATTTCGTAAATAAACATTTTGAGAGTATTATCAAATAATACTATAAATTTAATTTATTGATGCTTCTATGGAAATAAAACTCTATTTTAAGAATTAAGTGTTTACAACTTACAATAATTTTACTAATTCAAAATTGCAGTCGAGATAAAAAGTTTAATTCGATCTGTTTTGTACCTGCTTGTTATGCCAAGAGTATAATCCTTTGTGTGCAACAATATGGGAGGGGGAGACATGGAGGGATCATTACTAAATGGTAAATTGAAATTTCCGTTAGGTGTTATTATGCAAAGTGAATATATTTTCTACAAAAAGAATAGGCAAAATTTTTTATCTCCACAAAAAGAATTAACTAAAAGAAGCCAAGGATTGTCAAAGTTGAAAATAAATGATGAAATGTTATTTCAATGGTAGTATAAGAATAGGAAAAAGTTCTTATGTTGAGGATTTGCAGAAATAATTGACACTAAGTATATAAAGGATTGTTGGTTAAAAATCTGCATTGAATATATCTCAACACACATATAGAGAGACTTTTCTAAAACAATATCAATCACTGATATTATAATTAAACAGAAATTTCCTTCAAAAATTTCCGTTCGAATTACAATTCCTGTTTATGCAAACTAGTCGAATGTGCATTTGGTTCCTAACAATATACAAAGATATACAAACTTTGTATATAACTGATAACTTACATACAAAATTTATATAAAACTTTGTATATAAGTTATCATTAAAATCTCTTACCTTTTCTTAAAATCGTTGCTCTTAAAGAACTTCTTTTACACGGAGTTAAACACGCAAAAGCATTTTTCATCGCGGTTTATTATTCTACAGAAAATATTTTCAATACAATAAATTGCATTGTGATGAATGAATGGTAAAATAAGTGTCTCCAGAATAAGTTATAAGAATTATATATTTTAATAATAATAGGCAGCACAATATATATATATATATATATATATATATATATATATATATATATATATATATTCCTATCATGGGGAGGCTCTAAATTGTATACTATTAATGACGTAACACTGAGAGATACTAAATATAGTTACTGCTGGTAATAAATACTTTTTTTGTTTTTGGAATACTCAGATATTTAGACTCTAGTCTGATTAGCAGGAAAACGAAATTACTTCTCAATAGAACTTTAATAAAACCTATATGCTGCTGAAGCGTGGGCGAAGACCGAAAGTGATCTTAGCAGCCTTTGAAAGAAAGGTATTGCGAAATATTTTAGGAGGTGTGTAAATTGAAAAGAATACACATTTGAAACTACATACAAAGCAAGACATAATAAAATTTAGTACCATCCAAAGATTGGTAAATGGACAGGACACTTGATCAGGATGGAGAATGGTCGAGCTACTAAAAAGATCTCCGACGCTATACCAACTGGAGCCCGAGAAAAGACCGAAAATCTAGTAGATTGACTGTCTCAAAAGAGGTCTGAAAATTATTTAAATAATTAGAAGAGTCTATCAAAGATGAGGGCTCTCTGGAAATCAACTCTGCGGAAAGCCACTCTGGGCTGACCCGCCACTAAGACGGAAGGTTCATAGAAGACAGAATAGAAATTAATAAACGGACTGGACAACGCATGGCCAATTAGTTTCCTGGATAGATATCACTTCCTTGCTATTTAGATAGATACAATATTTGGTTTCTACAACCTTCTCTATTAAAAAAAAGTCTCAGAAAGCTAGGACATGAAAAACTTGTTCCACATAAATCAATTTTAGAAAGAGTGGAGATTAATTCTTAGATATATCAAATATAGGCAGCATTGGGGTAACTCTAAATTTTCTATTTGAACTCATCTATGAATACTTGAGTTTGGTAAGTAATATGAGGCCTGACATTATCATGTTGGAGGATATTTTCATTCAACTTAACAAGTGACATTGCACCGACCTGGAACCTAGCCCATAACTCGGCGCTATCAATTAGATGAAAATAACTAGGCAGGAATCTTTATAATTTAGAAGTAGAGATTAAGTAAAAGACTCCTCCAAAATACTTGATGTGCCACACCCAGAAGTATTATTTCACGTGGAAGACATTGCAACCATGACCTGTTTAACGTGTCTTAGCCGACTTTAGTGAACTCGACGGATCTTAGATTTAATCGGGATTTGAATTCTCTGCCTTCCGATAGTGAGAATGACGCTTGAATCAACTAGGTCGACAGGGCCTAACCAAACCAAGGTGTTCGCCTGATTTCAATGAAAATTTTAGATACATTTTTTTATTCCTAAGAAGTGAATCGCGATTTTTTTAATTCGGGAATTTTCAGAAAGCCTCACAATTTTAATCGCTGTGATACGTCCTTGAAATTAAACTATTTATTCCAACAACCGCTATTAAAAGACTAACGTCACCTGCTTACTTTCGAAAGAAAGAATATTCTATTATACTTGCTTTTGATATAGTGTTGGTCACTTTTTTAAATCAAAATCCTCGTATTTTTTTATAAATTTTTGTGTACCTTCGTAAATTGCTAAGTAATTACTCTTACTTGAATCTCTTATCTTCAGCCATGGAGGTGATGACGGTCGCTCCGCCGAAAGAGTGGCCCGCGATGGACACTTTGCTCAGGTCGAAGAGACCCTCGAATGAAGCCAAGGGCACAGCAGACGTGCTCATGACGTTGTGCACGGGTCTCGCTGCATTGAGAGCGCACAGCATGTCCAGTGCGCTGCTGCACTCTTTGGCTCGAAGGTGCACCTGCAAAAGAAGGACTCTGTGAACTTAAGAGATTTCAATTATAAATTTTCATCAGCACTTTTTTACTAAAGTAATTAAATAATCAATTGATAAAAAAATTATTTTGCAGGGGAAAAATTTTGAAGTCTTAAAAAGTATATAATACAAAAAGTAATATTTTTATTTTAAAGATTTCATTTCACAAAATGATCAATACTTTAAAGATATTTAGGTATAAATCATGTTCTCACAACCCGAAAAGAAAAAATCTGGGTAAGATTTCTTAGGGGTAATTAATTCCCTTTAAAGTATTCATAATACTTAAAAAACTATTAAAAGTGTTTCCGTTGAATTAAAAATAAGATGAGACTTAATATATTTTAAATTAAGATATTGAGAAATAAAAGGGTTGTCCGCCACTCGAAGTTCAACACAGATAAACACCTCTCATTTTAAACCATCACAAGTAAAAATATCAACATCTGAGCTTACACTCTTCCCTGTCTCAAAGATGCTTAGTGATAATACAGTGCTCTTTGCTGTCTTTAATCTAAGTTACTACTGAACAACGGAAGATAAATGTGTGTCTTCTGCTTACATCAAGAGCATCTGCTTGGGTGGGTGCTTGAGAATTTTGGAAAAAAAAAAAAAAGAACAATTTTTGACTTGTGAATAAAGCCAAATAGCCATGAACAGTACGCCGGAAGGCAATTTTTTCTAGGGATATTAAAGTGCCTTACAAAAACCCTAGGCCGTAGGATGTCTCTACTCGGCATTAAAGTTTTTACCAGTGACTTACCGTGGCCTAGTGGTAGGATAATGTTATTCAAAGCAAAAGATACAGGATTCGATCCCAGCCACTGGTTATACAACGGCAGATAAAAGTGTCGCTTATGATTTTACATGCACTTCTGTCGGGTGCTTGGGAGTTTTCTCTTTCCTTCGATTCAATAGTTCGTAGGTTTGAATCCCGTCCTGGGGTTTGATGTTTGTGGTGGTTTGGAATCCACTTGAAACTGTAGTTTCCGGTCTAACCAGCTCCCGCGTGCAAAAATGACTGTCAAATGACTTAAACGAACAAAACTTGTGAGTTATTTAGGTTTTCTTCCTTGCGATTGAGAAATACATTTTGGTGTCTACAAAAAGTCCCCTCGGAACGCAGTTAATGCTCCTTAGAATGTCGTTATGCGGTGTCCAATTACACCCTCCTTTCCAAACATTCTTACCAAAACAATAGACATGCTTTGAGGTATTAATCGTCTAGTTCTAGGATGGAAACGTGCCATGCAGCTAAGTCTTAAGCCGCCTGAATGCGTAGCATTATTAAAAAGTACCACATGAAAGGATAAATACTTTTCAAATACTCTATGAGAAAAATGTATATATTCCTTCAGTTTTCGAACCATTTTAATATATTTTAATTTTCGTACCATTTTAATATATTCGAACCATTTTAATGATTAAAAGCAATGACATGCAGGAAAAGAAAACTTATTAAAAGTCATTACATCAGCAGAAAAAAAAATAATATAACACTTTTATTTAATAAAAACTTAAAATGTTAAAGAATTTTATTGTGGCAAATAATATTTCTCACTTTAAAGAAAAACAAATTAGATTTCGCATTTTTTCCTCATTCGTGGTATTTATTTATTTTTGAGATTTTTATCACAGTATTTTTGTCTTCAGTAAATGAAAATTTCATCTAACTTTTCTGGAAACATGCATAACATTTACAACTTAAATCAAACATTTCGAAATCAAATTTCGAAATATTTGATTTCAAATTAATAAGTAAATAAATAATGGAAGAAAACAAATAAATTAGAAAATATAAAAATAAATAGTGATTGAATAATTATATATATTTTCCGCGAATATACACAAGCACACACATTTTCTTTAAAAATCTGTTCGATAAAAAGTTTGAAAAATGATTCCATTTTTCAATTGGAAATAAATAAAATGTGAAGTGGTGTGAAATTTGTCACAATTATATTTTCTTATGGAATATAATTTTCATTTTGAACTATACAAGATGAAATATTATGAATTTTGTCATTATTAAGAACTCAAAATTGTTAATTTAATCCCTAGTCTTATATCGACATAATTATCGGAGAGAAAAATATTGTTTATAGTCTTTTTTTTTTTTTTTTTTTTTTTTTTGCACGCGAGGGCTAACTTGATCATGATTTACTGCCTAAAATGGATTCTGAACCATGACGAACATCCAAGCACAAATTAGGATTCGAACTCACGAATTCTTGAACCGTGCTTACAATTCATCGGCCAACTCTTCCTACTTGACACAACGTCGTGTACAGCCTAAATCTCTGAATATTTTAAAGTGGCATAAACACATTTGCCACGTCTTTGCCTTTCGGAAATTGACTGCTAAAATGATTTCAACTGGTGCATACAGATCGCCAGTTATGTATTTGGCAGATGCTTTTTAATTATAATACTGGGTGGTTACAGTAAAAAAAGTAATTTTCAAGTTCCTACGGATACTGCTCTGCTGAGTTGATTTTGAGGTATAGACTATATAAAAAAAAAAAAAAAAAAAAAAAAAACAATTTCTACAATTAAAAATATTTCATATTTTGAACACCAAACAATTTAAAATTTTTTATGTAGATTAATCTAGCCTAAAAAGATTTGTAATCATAACTCGAAAATCTTTCTGCAAGCTTTTGTTATCATTAACCTTACAGACTGAGCTTTATAAAGAAAAATGTTTCATCAGAATGGCAGCAACAATTTACGTGCATTGCAAGAATATCGTCATTTAAAGAGATTGCAAAAAGAGCCTTTTTGGAAGAATGTTTTGAGGAAGATACTTACGAAATTTGAAGGGAATAAAAACTTCTGTTTGCATCAAAAAAAAAAAAAAAAAAAAGCAATTGCGAGATTGACACTGTCGAAACAGTCATTACTGATAGAGTTGTAAAAACCTCCAATTCTCGTCATTCTTCATCAAATCCTCGATCGTTATCGCGACACTATGGAAAATTTAATGGATTCTTTGGTGAACAGTTTAGAAAAAATTATGGATTCTTTGGTGAACAGTTTAGAAAAAATTATGGATTCTTTGGTGAACAGCATAGAAAATTATGGATTCTTTGGTGAACAGTATGGAAAATTCCCCAATCCAGTTTAAAATGGTATACGTAATTTATCCACGTAGTGTAAAGGCTGCAACTACAAGACTACTTTGATTTTGCTTGTCAGTTTTTGAAAATAATGGCTGTTAATGGTGCAAACTCTTCGAAAATTCTTTTGTCAAATGAAACTCCCTTTCTTTTAAATGAAACAAAGAATAAGCAGAATTTCTGCTCATAGGGAGCTTCGCGTCGTGATATTTTGTTCCAACAATCATTAATTACATTCTGATTAAGTGACTGCATAGTGGGAATTTTTGTTGATTTTATCCTCAGACCGTTTTTCGATAATCCCAAGAAATACGAGTTATCTCAACAAACAACCAATTTCTCCTTCACTTTCCCAACATTTTTCTCTGAAATGATTATGCTTTCCAATACATTTGTGAAAATTACTCTCCAGAGGCAGTTGCTCACAATTTCGAATGAAATATTTTTGTGTAAAGTTTGTTATGGTCAAATAAACTATTATAAAATGTTTATTGCGATGGGTTAGGCTATACCAATATATAATAACATCCGAAGTCACTATACACAGCAACAGATTTATAATTTTGAAACCGTGGTCAGTTAATGGAATGCATCTGGCATCTATATCACCTTCGGAGGGGCATTAAAATTTGTAAGGAATTAGAGATTTCTTGAAGGAGACATTTTGGTATACTCCATGCTAAATTACCTTTAAATAACATTTTCTGAAATAATTAGGATTAGAATATTTGTCGTCTTCAAATTTCTTTCAAATGACTGTTATAAATCTAGGAGAATCATTATAAGATCTTCAAAATCTTTTTAATATATATTTGAACCAAAATTTTAAATTTCCTACAATAAAACTAAATTAAAACCTTAAATTTCCTACATTGTTGCTTAAGGATATATATTTGAATGGAATTGTACATAAAGTAGGAAATTTAGTCTCTTTAAATTAAGTACTCTAATGCATGAGATATCAGAAATACTTATGAATTAATAATAGACAAATATTCTACGAAGTAACTGAAAATAAAAGATGGTGTTAAAATTTTCACAGCTAATTCTGATGATGTGTATTTAAAGTGTGAGTGAACTAATTCAATTTTTCACCTATTTGGAGCATGCTTCAGTAACCACTATTTCATTCATAAAAGGAGTGTATAAATGTCCAATTATTACTAATAACAAAACCTATATTCTTACAGACAATTATCTATTGATATTTCAATACTTTTTCTTGTTCGACGAATATTTATTCTTGCTCATAAGTTCCAATTCGTTCGGAGAGTAACAACCTCAAGTGGTTTTCGAAGCAATAGAAAAGCCACAATGGAACTCAATCAGACGAGATTTTTTTTATAAATTATATTGATTTCTCAAAGATAATATGTTTGGGATTCTTTTTCGGTAATAATCAGCAAAAATCATCAATTCACTGTGAGGTGACGAGACAACACCTGTACTGGCACCTTCTTCACCACACTCATGTCATAATAACGGAAGGATTTAAAAAAAACCCTTAACTTTTTCTACGTATAGTTTATAGCTAAGCAGTTATTTGTTAACCGTTTAGATCAATATTAGTATTTTTGGTAGAATTTCCTCTGAATGAAAGAATGATTTTAATAAAATTTCCTTTAAGCAGCAGATTATTTTGAATTTTTTACGCGCGTGAAATGTGACCATAAAGGGAGATTAATAAAGAAAATCATAACATATTTCTAGTCATTTTCCTTTTTATCTTATAAAATTAACATGATATGAACTATATAATAAAAAATATCATTTCCAATATTTATCTTTCCTTTACACGCGTCGTTAAAGTCCTTTGATTATTTTTAATAGTTTAAACTGCAACTCCTCTGTTAGTTTGATTGAAATTGCTTTATTAAGTCAACCATCTCGTAGTTTCTCGAAAAGATTCCTTCAAAAATATATTCTGTTGGTTAAAGGACGCATTTTTTTTTTAAAAAATTGAATTTTTGCATAAATAAAAGATGTATAAAGATGTTTAATGATATGAAGGCAGAAGGTTCGATACTTTATTGAGCTAAAGATTGCTTCATAGATAACATCTATGGATATACACTGTGTTTCCAGTAGTGTATAGAGAAGAAGAAGCTCCAAGCTCAAATGTTGTTCTCTTAATTAAAAAAAAGGAGTTAGAATAACGTTTTAGTGGTTTTGTCGGGCCAAAATCGTATATAGCAATTACCTAACCTAACTAGATTTGAGGCTCCTATACAGAAGATGATCTCGTTGTTTTAGTTTTTAAAACACAAGACGATTGACTATAGTAAATACTTTAAGAATTTTTCGCAAATTAAAAAATATAAAGATTAATTATTTTTCTCATATCTTATAAGTAGGTTTCTGGCTGTTTAACGTTTTCAAATTTTTCTGAGAGTTAATGGCATTTTATAATTTTAACGGATTTGAAACTTATTTTCAGTTTATGTTTCAAACCTATTTTTATTATAAATGTTATCAAATAACCTGTAATTGCAACATACATTTTTACTTAGAAATCGTTATTTAAATATTGAGAATGAAAAGAAATCCACTAAACCAACCTAAGGCTGCATTTCACATTGGTTTATTGCTAAAATAAATATAAAAGGAATTATGGTCAGTTAAAGTTCGTTTTTGAAACATCAAATCAGCAAAAATGGATGCTATGTAAATAACTGATATCAATTTATTTCCTCTTTTGAAAAAAATGAAAATTCTAATTAGAAATCAGCGAATTTTAAAGTACGAACTTTCCAAACTTAACAAGGAGGAAATAATCTAATTGTCTACTACAAATCTGACACTTTTTTTGTGAAATTTTCATAATTTAATTTTTACTAGTAAAGAAAATTATTTAAATTAAAGTATACAAGGAGAAAGAAAGGTAAAGGAAAAAACTTCGAATAAAACTACAATCTTAACTGATCAAAATACGTTAACAAGGAACGAAAACTGTTGAGAGATAACCAGGCAAGGGCATAAAATGTTAAGTGCAAGTGTGTTAAAGCGTAACATAGAAAAAGGCTATAATCTATCTATTGTATCTCTAAAGGCTCTATCTATTCTATTGGAAATTTACGTCGTTTGAACGGGATGAATAACATGAAAATATTCTTAAGTCTATTAATTTGTTTATGTATATTGCATATAAATATAATGTCAGATTCTTAATAAGGTTTTTTAGAAAAGGTAAAATATCATAACCTATGATAAAAATATGCAAAGAAGCAATTAAAATATCTATAAGACATCAGGGAATACTGTTCCACGCCTGAAAAAATAACATCTTCAAATCTTGGACTGGAAAAATGTGTCCCTGGAGTGTGACTTAAACACACTTGATGCGATTAGACATGAATCGTATGTTAGCCTGTATTATTATACATTGCTGGCCATCCAATTACAACACTAAGAAAGATAAGAGATATCACAACAAAATTTATTTTGTAGAAAACATGTTGACCGAATATCAAATGATCCAATTTATAGACTTCTGTGAAGTGTGGCTTCTGCCAAAATCAGTAGCCAGAGTAGCCGCCATTGTTGGAGATCGCTGCTGCCACACGCCTCAGCAGTGATTAAAAGAGACTTTGGATGTGTTCTTAAGGTATAGCAAGCAGCTTCCACAAGTAGCCAAAGCAGCTTCCACACGTAACCAAAGTTGATCTGATGCGGCAGCTAGGGATGTAATCTAGGTTGATCGTTGAGCAACCATGAATCACATGTTTTCTATCGGCGAAAGATCAAAAGAGCGACCCGGCCAGGGTAGCAATTCAATCTGGCTATTGACGAAAAAACCTTGGACAACGCGTGCCACGTGTATTCACGCATTATCCTGTTGAAATATCACTGTGGGCAAGCCCTGAAGGTAAGGAATGGCAACTGACTCCAACACCTAGGAGGTGTAGCATTGGCTGTTAAAAGTACCGCCAATATGTACTAGAGGAGTGCGAGAGTGATGTCAAACATCCCCTTATCCCATAATATCCACAGGATTGTTCTTGACAAGACGAGTGTTATCTTTATTAAAATAAAGTTATCACCAATGGTTGCAACTTAAAGAAAGACTTGTGGTCTCACTCTTACTTCTACATACTTTTCAGTCTCCAAGTAGCCATTCAATCTGTAGTTTTTCCTATGTTGATTAAAACCCAATTCATCTTATCACTAGTATGTTCTGAACGGATGTATGGTTTCTTCGAGTGATCTGTACTGCAGCACGTCTGATGTTATCATAAATTGAAATAAACTCGTTGGTAACGAGTACTAGACAACAACCACTTCGCATTTAGCATCGATTTCAGTGGCTCACTTTATTCAATGCACGTGTCTTGAAGTCAACGGTTTACACATTATTAGTATGGGTACATTAAGACCATCCTACTGTAATCAATTTCGGATTTCTTGGCTTGAGAACTTCTTTCTGTGGCCAAAAAGAACTCTTTTCAACCGAGTAGCTTTACTGTTCTATTATAATTTATGTTAACGAGATATATCAGTCAAGATTACTGCAGTAAGACCTGAATGAACTTTCACGTCTGGCCAACGTAAATGAATGTATACATCTAACATAATATTCAAATCAATGCATTAACCTTGAAATGACACTCCAACAAACTTCGTTACTCTTCTCTGTACCTGTCTGAATTCACTTATCTCCATAATAATTTTACAACACTAGCTGGATAATTACGATGGATTCTAGTAAATGACAATATCACAATGTTTTTCCAATCACCATTTTTTCAAAATTGGAGCTGAACAATAAACGTCTGAAGTACTGAAGGAAAACTAAGCTTTTGGGAAATTATAATTTCTGTGCGTTGACATTACTTTGTTTGTTTTTAACACGTCTTAATTTTGATTTTTATAAAAAAATATTTATGGTTGTTTCTCTCTCTCTCTCTCTTTTGATGATAATTCCAGCGGAATGAATATATGTAATCTCTTTATAATCACGTGGATTCTTTACAGTACCTTAGGTACCCTTGCATCTGAACACCTGATGCACTAATACCGCTTCCAAGTTTCTCGGATTGATGATTGATAAAAAAAATTATATATAGATTTAAGTTTCCTTGCTCATTAGATGCATATCAGAGGTACTCGTCAAAGCGCAAGCAAACACGGAATCACTCAAGAAGATTCTAATTGCATTTATAGTCACATTGTTCCATCAAATAATTTAGAAATTTGACTGTAGATGTCTCTTTATGCAAACTTTATTTTTCATATTCTTGTTTTTAATTATTCAGTGTGAGTGTTTGGTTTATTTATCGTTCAACATACTTCTTTTTGCCCACGAGGGCTAATTTTAGAAAAGGGACCTACTGTTTAGAGTGAGCGCCAAGTCACTACAATCATCCATTCCAGATTCGAAACCGCAAACTGTTGAACAAAGGGCCAGAACATTAACCATACAACTGCCAGTTGGGTATTCATTGTGAGGATGGAGAGAGTATGAGTATATTAAGGTGTGCAATATATATTTCCTTGTCTTGAATGTGCAAATTAAGTTAGCGTCGATAAAATGTGAAATGCACAATCCACATATTATTTTATATGAGAACCAGTTAAATTGTTGTTGTTGTCGTGAGCTAGCTGCTGGCATTCTGAGATGCGCCGCTCTACTTTTTCCAACTGAACCATATTTTTTGTGTGGTGTTCAACTTTCTCAGTACACACATGCCATAGGTACCCGTTTATAGGGTAGGCAACCCATTCACTGAAGGAAAGGACAAAGGCAGGATAGGCAGAGAGAGAAAGTACATCCATGCCCGAACCGGGATTCGAACTCAGGACCTTCCTATCCGCAGTCAGGCACGATGACCACTAGACAAGTTGAGCGGCAACCAGTTATTAGTATTGTACAAACTATTAAGGCATAAAGAATGACAATTCATAAACTTGAATGAGGTTTTTGCAATTAAAAATTTTTTGTTAAATCTTATAAAAGAGTGTAGTGTTTAAAGTAGGGAAAAAAACTGGGTTTATATATATATATATATATATATATATATATATATATATATATATATATATATATATATTCGGGAATAAACCCAGTTTATTCCCTTGGGAATGAATTTTAAAAGTTCCCGGGAACTTTTAAGGAACTCCAGAGTTTAGTAATTTTTCAGCTGATTTAGAAATTTTTGGAATTTTTTTTAATCAGATATTTTTTAAATAAATAAAAGTCCTCTTATTTTATGATTTCTACAGTTAATTACGATAATAGAAAGTTTTCCAGGAAAAGAATAAATTTTGCTTTAATAACAAATTTAGAATACGTTCAAAAATTAATGTTGAAATTTTTTTCTCTCTTCCTCTGTATGCATTTAGGAATTTATAACAACAGAAACATGGAAATGACAATATTTATCCTAACAGCCCTGAAAAATAAATGTTGATATTTTTTTATTAAATATTAATTCATTATTTTTATTATTTTAAAAAATATTCTTGATTTTATCTGTACGAAACTAATTCACTTCTTTATTAGAAGACAGAACAGACATTTTTTTGTATATTTTCGTGGTTTAATTTGCTTTTCTTCCACTATATTAGACAAAACAATCTATCAAATGAAAGATAATTGGTTGAGTTTATTCCCTTAAAATTCCAAATATTCCAGATCTATTTCCAAAATTCCCAAATAAATTCCCATCACACAAAATTCCCGGGAATTTTATATATCTACATAAGAGATTTTTTCATGACATTGTTCATATAATTTGCACGAATTCCCGTACTAAGCTAATTTTAAGATATAGATCATCTTAAACTCATTGTAAACCATCAACAGTTGAATTACGAGAAATGACTCGTCATTCAAATGTTAAGACTTAGAAATTCGATTAAGAACCAGAAATAACATTTGAAATATTCAACAATTTTCAAATTAAGAACTTGCAGAATATCAATAATTATATCTCGAAGCCTTTTGGATGGTAAATTTTGGTGGTTTCAATGAGTATTATTGTAGCAATTATAGAATTTTATGAATTAAGAAAAAGAAATTTTAGATTTCCATTTGCAAAAATTTGCTGTATGAGTTATATCTTTAATTCGCTGATTTTTTTAAAAATTTTTCAATGATAATACGAATGTGGTAATAACATGTTCCTAATTTTACTTTCATAGTGTCCAACAGAATTAAAAAAATTATTTTTGTTAGGGGAGTCTTTCTTTATCAAGTAATTTTGGAATAGTTTCAACTTAATAAAAAAGAACATTTTTTTTTTACAAATATTTTATTTGTCAAGTTCATCAAATAACAAGAATGACTATTTTTTTAAATCAGAATTGCCTGGAGTACTGCTTATTCTATTTTCCTTAAATTAACATTAAACTATAAATAGTAAAGGCTTTGTTCACGAATATTATATAAATTTTGATATTGCATTTGTGAGAAAAAAGTATGTTGCCATATTGCAAAAAAAAAAAAAAAAAAAAAAAAAGAATCAAAATACTATTTGTCTTGCAATCACATTATATTTCGAATGTGTACTAAAGTCAGATTATTAATAGAAGACAGCTCATTTTTATCAACATTTACTTTTACCATTTAAAAAAAAATAATTCGTATTTCCTGCCATAGATATAATATTAAAGTTATCGAACAATTATTCCATAAAATCAAATCGAGCTGAAACTATAAGAAACTTCAAAGCGATAATCTCCCAAATTGTCGGCCTGAAGCGATTTTCAGGGAATATTAATTCAGAAAGACATGGCATTTCGTCATTAACCAAAACCATACCCAAACAACAAGTTTCAACACTTGAAATGTCTCATTTTAAAACAATTTTCCGGTGGTAAAACTTGGTGAACTGTTCCTCCATTCACAAGCAGAGAATTGTAAGAATAGACATGCCTCTTAGCGACGTCTGTGGCTGCCAACTGCTTTTGGATCCAGCACACAAGTCACAGATCATTTGACGCATTTTTATATTTTGATGGCTGCATTTTGTATTTTATCTCGTTTCCAAATATGAGCCAATTTTCGGCTCTCCGATTTACCGACGATTATCTGCTTCACTGGGAAGGAGAGACGACAGTAAAAGTCAAATCATTTGAACCGATGTCGGTTTAGAATAAATTTAAAATACCTTATTATATGTTTTTTTTTTGTCAACTCTTGCGTGTACACAAACAGCTTCAGAATTGTAGGGAACTTCGATATTAAAATTCATACTAAGCAAAAGTTACGATGTATAATGACAATCATTTAATGAAGTTTGAAAAATTATGAAACATAAAATGAATTATGTACCTTCCCTGCTTTTGTTCGATATTTTGTGCTGTGCATGAAAGTTTCAATCAAATTACAACGAAATTGGCGAAATTATCAATAAAAAATAAAATGTTTTGATTGTCATTAAGTTTCTTCGATATTTCGTATGTATATTTCATCACATTTTGTAAGTATTGAGTAAACTATTTGCATTACACATATGTGATGTTTCTCTAGTAAAAACTATATTTATATATCCAGTGCATTCAAGTTCTTAGTTTAGTATTGTCCTTTTCATTTTTCATATGACTACATTTTTCTTTGATTTAAATTTGAGCAAAAAGAAAAAGCGAACTTGTGCGTTATTTTCGCAAAGTTCGCTTTTTCTTTTTGCCTTACCAGGGTATCGCCATCCTGAATGCACCGGCTTTCTATCTTAATTTCGTTTCAAAAAGCGATGCGCATATTTTGCATTATTTTCTACACATAAGGCATTTTTATAAGGTCCCCATTCACCACATAAAAAATATCTTTAACTGTGTTGCGAAAACTATTTTTACAGCTTTATTTGTGAAGTTTTGTGCAAATTTTTTTATAGACTTTCTTTTAGGAGGTGTCTATGCACCGCACAAAAATAAGTTTCATTTGTATAAGGTTAGAATGAGTGATGTTTTGGTTTGAAAAGGCTATGTTTTCAAAAGCATTATTCATACACATGTAAGAAATATGTGGAAAGAACCACAAATTCACCAAGTTTGTTCTTGTTCCTTGTATTTATGGTGACAGAACGAGTTCATTATTTTTCTTATCGGATAAGGCAGTACGTAGTTACTACTAGTTGAAAATAAGGAGAAAACAAGATTTTGTGTCGTAGAATATGCTAGTTTAGTTGTTCTATTGATTATAACAGAGCAACGTCTATCAGTAGGAAGTATGGAATAAAACCATCATCTTAATAAAGGATTTTGTGGGAACAATTCAAGAACAATATGTCAAAGTGCAATGGGTTCAATTATCATTTGGATGCATCTTGTCACCAAAGAGGCACACAATGAACATTTGTAGACGGTATATAAACTTAATGAACTTATGATTCTTTTCATATATCTTTTGTCTGTATACGTGTAATATTTTTGAAAATACAATTTTGAAAAATAATTAAACTTTTACGCACTAATCCAGTACATTAATTTTTAAGTGAAAGCAGTTATAAAAATAGCTTTTCGCGAAAAAACCAATAAATAAAATAGAAAAAAAAGTAATCCATATTATTTTGATATTGAGAACTAATCAGTCACAAATTTCTTTCGATTGGTTACTTGAAACTGTCTGTCAATGTACCTAAAATGTAATTAAATATTAGCCAGCTGTGACTTTATAAAGAAAAAAATTACGATAAACAATTACAATTTTAGGAAAATTTTGATTTAGAAAAATAACAATATTTATTTTTACACAATTCTCATGCACACATCAGATAAAAACAAGTAGGATATGATGTGGAACATTTTAAAATACTATTTGATTACGAAGTTATTTAATGTTGAAGATGGGATTCTTCTTAATCACGTTCAAACGTATTTCCGATTGGTGGTGTATTGGGAAAAGTATAAACACATTCTTGGCAGTGTTTGAAAAAAATATTTAATAATAATAATAATAATAATAAGCACCACTTTAAAAATATATGTAAATGTATATAAATGAGGATTTGAGGGCGGATATATTTTTTCTTTATTCGTAAATGTTAAGCTGAGATGACAATTTCAAAAGGGGAAAGAACCACGCGTTTTCCCTTTTGAAGCGAGAAAAATTTCGAGCTGATTAGCATCGCAGATTAAGCAACTTTACCATGAACTTAAAGGAGTATTACTTATGATTTAAATTAATTTTACAAAAGCTATTTTCTAAAACTTCGAAATAAAATACGACCTGTATCTTAATGTAAATACAGGTGGAAGTTATCTTCCTTTTTGTGCAGCCATTCTTTGTTCACAAAATTTCTCGGAAAAACAAACAGAATGAGGATGGTATTAATGTAGATTTATAGCTTAAATATATAGTAAAATGAAGCAAATAAAAAAAATTTGAATGCAAAAAGAAATTTGGCGTTTTGTTATCAGAATATCTAAGATATTTTTAATGTTCCACAAGCAAATTTTATTGCTCTCTAGCCTGAGCACAGTAAAATTTACATTTTACATTTAATAATTATTGAAATTAAAAACCCAAGCACAATGAAGTTTATTTGTATGCATAACGAGCGACTGTTAAGATTTCCACCTTTTCAGTACTACAAGTAACGGAAGTAACTGCACCCAATGGCTGTACCATCATGTCCCCCAAATGGAATGGGTCTTCAGAATATGGATGCAAGGAACAAGCAATCCTCCACGCTTGTCCTGACAGCTCAGAGATATCATTTCACATGAAGGACATTGCTACGACAATATATTTAATGTTCTCCTTCCACCTTCAGTTAATACGACGGATCTTTGATTGAACAGGGATTCGAGTTCACTGCCTTATGATAACGAGAACGAATGCCCTAACCAACCAGTCTACTCTGCAGCCTAAAGACAAGAAAGTGAGTTTAATCAAATGATAATAAGAGAAAATAATTGTCTGAAATTTCTTAGGTACTATTAAATGAGAAGTATACTAAAAAAGATTTAAAACGGTTAGATTTGGAAATGTGGGCAATTTCATCTAGATTTTTTTATTTATTTTTTTTATTTGTTAATTTTAAGTAGATTATCGCTCATCGAGGGGGATAAATAAAATTTTCTGGGTTTCCATCCTCACGACAATTGACTATAACTCTCTGTCATTGGAAAGTCCTCCCAAAAAGTAATTTACACTGTGGTTACTCAAAGCTGTCTAATACTAGAATAATACCCACCAATTAGAGTTGTTAATGATGGTTTCTATAGTAACAACAGTTGTCTATTTCAAAGGAGGTTGAATAGTGTTATGAATTGGCGGTATATTTAAGATAGTATCTCACGTTATTCTCAAAGTGTTTAGTAGACCAAATTTTCTGCAAGATCTTCCAGTCGAAAATGGAAAGTGTCTTGTTTCTATAGCAACAGACAGGAAAAGATATATTTGGGGAGAGCTCTTCTAGTAGCAGGCAAACAGTAAAGCGACGGATTGGCCCCTTGACCACGTGATGTGAAAGCAGTTCAGTAAAGAATAAATTTTAATAGAAAGAAAAATGTGATTGGATTGATATGACTACATTATAGTGCTATAATTTTAAAGTGGAATGAGAACAAAAGGAAAATGTTCTAAATCTACAATTAATCTTTCGATATGGTGGTCTATCTCGTGATGTTGTAAAGTTTGCAGAAATCCCTAACGCTTGCGATTCTTTTCAGAAGTAGGAATACACAGGAAGGCTGTTGTCAGCTGTAATATCCTAGATGAGTGTTCACCACACGAAACTAGCAATCGATAATAATTCTTATGTCTACTAAATGTTACAGAAGGAACTTAACAATGGACACGTTCTCATACAGGAAATTATTTCTGAAGAATCACATATGAAAAAACAGTTTTTTGTTGGATTCTGTGTAACTTAATTGAACATAAATAAGAGGAGTGTGTCACAATTAGTAAAACAACCCATAAGTTATAAAAGGTAGTGGCCATCGCATTATCTCAAAAATCGTAAGTATTGATGAAAAGTATATTCATTACCTAAATTCATATATTGATATCCCTAAATGTCTTACTAATGTGTTTTTCCATCCAAATCTTTTAGTCATGTCAACAAATATTCTGATATCCCACCATATCTGAGATAAATTGATTTCGACCTGGTCAATAATATTCCGAAGGAAGTTTTTCTTATTGATATAGATGTTAGCAGAAATGAAAATTTTTGTTTGGGTAGGGGAGTCAATATATAATCCAAAACACTTCGTTCTATATCAAATTGAGAAATCCTGTTCTGTCTTTTGCAGTGAATTAATTGCCACAGAATTTGGCCTCAATACAGTACTTTAACTTCCTTGTTTTACAGACATCTGTATTTTGAATGCCATTCAATATCTTTCAAATTGGTATGACGTGGGAGACAATGCTGGCGTAGCTATTCTGTACCAGCTAAAATAATTTTTCATCTTTTGTGACCTCGGTTTTTTTCATTTGCAGTGTATTCCTTTACCATGTAAGTAATTATTCTAATAAAATAGCAGACACTTTAGTTGAAATTGGTGCCGGACTGATCATGTTTTCTCGGGCATCTCTTACTTTTTCAGAGTAATATTTTCATTTTATCAATCTGCGACCTCCACTGTTCCTCTCCTGCTTCATCATTCGGAACAGGGTAGTTCGTCTAATGGCCGTTCCTTGTCCCTCTAGTGCAGTAGACAAGAGCAGACTATCATTTCTCGTATTCGCAGCGGCCATTTGAGGTCTATGTTATTAAATCAAAATGAAGTGAGGGTTTTTGCTCCATGTTATGAGTGTACTACTTATCAAGCTACGCCTGACCATATCCTCGGCTACCTAAACTTTACTGAAGGGGATCTCTATGAAGATCCATTTTACATACTTGATATGCTCAGAGTTTACTGACAATTGAGGAATGTCAACAACAGCATATTATTTGTTGATGTTGCTCGATCTTATTTCCCTGTACCTTTTAAAAAGTCTATGCCAATCAAAGGATATAAAATTTAAATAAATTTTACGAATATGATGTAGCGTAGAGAAATGAGTTTGTAATTGTGTGTAAAAGACCTCTTCATATAACGGTTTTTTGAAATCAATGAGTTGATTAGCTTCGTTTAATGGTTTGTGTTGTCAGAAATAGGCAGCTATGAAGAACGGATAATCAGAACTTTCATGTACAAAAATACGCATATTCCTATGTGCCAGTACTGCGATAAAATGCGCTAAATTGGTTTATTACATTGGAATGTTTTTTGTGTTTGTATGGCATAACTTGCCTTTTATGGTGTAAAGTAATTGTGTACAAGCATGAAATTTGTTTCGAGTATCAGTAAACCTTGAAGCATTTGATTCGTAAAAAACATAGCCACCTTTTTCATTTGATTGCTTGGCGTGAAAATTATAACTTGTGCCAAACCCGCATAGGATTCTAGGATTTTATCAAAAATAGTTAAATTAAAATGAAAGTAAAAAGTGGATGAATGTGGATATGAAAGCAGTGCTTTTCAATTATCGTAACTCTCCTATCGAAACGAGGAATTTATTTCCTTTAAAATAATTTTAGAACTTTTCTTTCGAGAAAAAATTTAAGAGAATTAATTTTTACAAATCATATTTTATTTTATTCTTTTCCGATATTCAACATACTTATTTAACGTATTAATATAATAATTGCTTAAGTGACATTGGGAGTTACTAAATATTTGAAATCCAAACAAATTTTCTTTTGTACGCAGACATTTAGTTTCAAATTTCATTTTCTTCAAGTTAAAATGCCTTAAATATTTCTCTCTCTCTCTCTCTCTCTCTCTCACACACACACACACGCACACACACACACACACACACACACACACACACACACACACACAAACACACACATATATATCCATTGATCATATATGTTAGCGCAAATTCCGCCAAATTGGTACAATTCATTTTGTTCTGCAGCATATATTTTGCGAGAATTATTTCAAAAACCAATGTAATATTGAGCTATATTAAAATTAAGATCGTAGGATATATTATTGTAATATATTTGTCTATATAAAATTTTTAAATAAAAAGGCAAAGTCAAGGAGAATGAAAACAGGATATTTTTTATACCATTTCACTTTTCGAAAGGGAAAAGAATAATTAAATTAAGTGAAAATATTATAGTCAAAATTAAAACCTTTCAGAAGACAACCACCTGCGATAAATTCATGAATTCACTTGAATTCATTTTCCTTTCTTTTGTCAAAATGAGGTCATGCGCGAGAAATAAAAAAATCTTACAATGGGAGCAGAGGTCAAAGTTCACACCCAAGCGATATTCCCACTTTTTTCCCATCTAATTATTATGTGAAATGGAATGTCTCATTTTTTTTTATTCGACTAAACAAGATTCGTAGTTTGAAAATCTTTTGTCTCATTACTTCGTTTTCAGTGTTTCGTTAGCCTTTGGGAATTCAGATATGAATGTCAACTCAATTTGTTTTATTAATTCATTCCATAGAAATTAATTCGAAGGTAGAACTTATTTCAGAAAAGTATGTGTCACATTATGTTTCTTGGTATTTCTTCAATATACTAATATATTGAAGAAACATAACTGACGTAAATTGCATTTTCAGTAATACAATAAAGTACATTTCTTTAATACCACCAATCAGAAAGTTTGACTGACATTTCATATTGTTTTTTCAACTGGTCTGTCAGTAGACCGGTTAGCGCTCTGGATTTCGTTTTTACAAATTATGTGCTTGATTCCCGCCTCTTGCTATAGTCTGCTCATTGGTTCGGAATCCACTTTTAACTGCAGGAATTCTTTTAAAAGGTTTAATTAACCTTTGTGTTGAGTAACAAACAAACTGACTATTGTTCCTTAAGTAATTTCCTTTTGTAACATAAAGGTACTTTAAATTTATTATTTTAGCAACAAAAAGAAAGTTTATTGAATGAAAAACCTACAAAGGATAGCTATACTGATGACTAAAACTTTTGCATTCTGTTCTGCAGTAAGCAGGTACAAATGTTTATAATTTTGTGCAATAAAAGCAGAGAAATTTCCTCAGAATTGAGCTATTGCTAAAAAAGCACAAATTAATAATGAAAAGTACCAACTCTTGTGTTCAGACATTTCTTTTATTGGCGAGGAATTGTATTTTTTGGCATCTTGTTTCTTATAGCTAACGGTATTTTGCAAATCCACCTACAATAATTGTTGTAATAATTAAATAAGGACAATGTAGTTTTGGAAAAGTATTGGCGCTGGGAGAATTACTCGAAAATTCAATTGGAATTAGAAAATTGCAGATGATGTTTCAATCTTATAGTAATTAGATATATGCGCACTACAGTCCAAAAGTTATTCTGAAGAAAATAGGCAAATAACTAATAACAGTTGACCTTATTTTAGAAATGCACATTTGGGAATGAAGAATTAAAAATTGAGACCTCAGTCGCTGTTGAACTATGAAGGTTATAAATGTTGGATTTCTGATTTCTTGATGCATTTTAATCTCGTGCGATAATGCATGAGTTTACCAGCTGCGACTTTACAGAGGACACTTGGATACGAACCACTTTTTGTAAAAAATTTTTCCGACAACCAACATGAGATGGATGCCCAATCTGGAGCTGCAAATATCTTCGGTAATTAAGCTATTTGCTCCCAGCCGCACCAAAGAGCTACAATACTCCAATGATTGACTATTGTCATCTAGGGTAAGATCACACATTTCAGAAAAAGAAAAGTTCTGGTCCTATTCCAAGGGTAGTTGAATCACAATCTAATTTATTTGACATTATGACAGAAGTGTGACATGAACTACAATCATTTGTCATTCCCGTAAGCAAACTGAACAAGATCGGCATTTTCTATAACGTGAAGTTCGTACAAGCTACAAGAAAGCATACCAAATACTCTACCAAAAAATTGTCAGCAGAGATAAGTCTCATGCAGGTACACTAAGCATTTTGCAATATAAATGCATGCTCCCATTGCAAAAAATGCAATATCCAAAGCAAAAACTTTTATGAAATAAATTTTTAGTATTTATACAATATAACTTGTTTGTATTTCTGATTTTTCTAAATTGATTTTATTTAAAAAAATTCCTTGAATATTATGGTTCTTCTTTCGTTATAGTTGAGATCATGCGTACGCTATTTTATTATGTTTTTCATTAGTTTAAAATATCCATAACGTCACATCGTATTGAAACGGCGTTGTAAATCTGACTTATCTATGGATTTGCTGCCTGCCTTCAGATCACATTCTTCGAGAGGTAGCAAACAAGGCAAAGTTCACCACCGAATGTCTGAGAATATTGTCAATGTTCATTTTGCCAATAAAAGATTTCTTGGCCCAGATGCCGTATAATCCAGGATGCCAAATTCTGAGCTTGGTGAATTTTTGGTGGATTTTCATATATATATATTTAGCAACCTGGTTTTTATTACGTCATAGAAATGAAGACCTATAAAAATTATGCAGTAAATTCTATTTTGGCAACCCTAGTATTTACATCATTGCGCTCGTCACAATATATCATATTGGCAACATTTCTACATCACCAAAAAAAATTGAGAATTTATAATCCTTGTGCCGTTCCCTTCTCGTGGAACTTTGGTTCGTGTGTAAATTTTTATGAATAAACAGTCCGCTTGTTTGGACGACACAGTTTAATGGACATAAAATTGAATATATTTATAAGAAATTGATATACAGAAAAATTACAACCAACCTCGCACGTCAGTTGGAGGTACGCTTCTCTCTTCTCTGTTATTTTATTTTTACCCCTGAGGCGAGTGAGCGACACGCCTTCTGGCGAAGATGTCTGAACACTACACCTCCCATGCAAGATTGAAGTATCTCCATGATACTTAATCTGACAAAAAAAGTATATTGACGTATAAATACATCAGTTAATCTAGTAAAGAATGGAAATGACTAAACAACAAATATGTAATACATATTAAGCACAACATTAACTGATAAATGGAGATAGTTACCATTAAAATGAATATTACTAACTATTAATTGCTATTTTAAATTATTTTAAACTAACAGCATTTTAACTAAGCAAATATGTAACAGAACTAAATAAGTATCCAAAATAATAGATTTAAACTATGCAAATTGTAAAGTATCTCTAAAAATTATAGATAATACTCATAAAACATTTTACCAACAGAAAATTAAACACAATACTTATAATAATAATAGCATACAAATGAACTCTTCATTAATTAAAACACTTGAAGAAAAATATATAAAATAAATAAATGATTACAAATTGCAAATTTCACATTATGATTATAGCTTTTTTCCCACAATAAACATGATAATGCGTCAGCATGGGGCATTTTAACACCGGGGCAATGCTTCATTATGATGTTAAATTTTTGCAACGCAAAAGCCCATCTTTGCAGCCTAGAAGATTGTGGAGCACATCTCGTTAAGTAGGGTAAAGGATTATGATCCGTAAAAAATGCATTTCCGTTCCAAAAACATAGGATTCGAACTTCTTTAGACTCCACACAATGGCGAAAGCTTCCCTTTCGATTGTCGACCATTTTTGTTGAGCAGGGGTCATTTTTTAACTAACATATGCAACAGGTTGCATATTATCATTACATCTTTGTGATAGGCGTGCCGCCACAACAATTTGAGATGCATCAAATTGGTATCACGTAGGGTCTTCCTGGTATCGGTGAATAAAGTTGAGGAGCCTGGACCAACGCCCTTTTCAACAGATCGAACGTTTCATCATGAGTATCAGTCCATGAAGATGATCAGATACTCTCTTTTTAGTAAGTTCCGTAAGTGGAAACACAAGTTTGGAATAGTTGCGAATGTACTCTTTGTAATAGTTGCAAAGGCCTAGCACACTGCGAAGTTCTTTCTTTGTTGTTGGTCTCGATAAATTTTCAATTGCTCTGGTCTTCTCAGGATCAGGTTGATGAGTACCAGAACCAATCAGATGTCCCAAATATTTTACTTTGGGCTTCGCAAAGGAAAACTTTTCAAGGTTGACGGTGAAGTTTAGCTCTGAAAGTCTTGCCAAAACTTTGTTTAAATGAAGTAAATACTCTTTCCAGTCGCTGGAAAATATCTAATATCTTTCATTGTCTAACGTCTGGTATAACTTATCGCTAACTATTAATTCTTTTAAAGTATTTAAATCATTTATACACGTCTTAATCTACAATATTGCTCCCAAATAGTGGATAAACGAGATGCGAATTGCACATGTGTCTCGCCTGACATACGATGAGCTTTCCAGAAATTTTGCAAGCAAATTAAAGGTGTCGGATCATATTCTTTTAAAATTCCGTTTTTCAGTTTATCATAATTATTTATTTCCTCATCTTTGAAGTAAATTAGGATATTGACGGCATTTTCTCCCAGAAGGTTTAATAAAGTTTCCCCTTTAAACTCATCGGCTACACTTTTGCTTCTAAAAGACCTCTCCAAAGATGCAAAGAATAAATTCCAACCTTCTGCTCGTTTTGGAATTGGTAAGGTTAATGTTCGAATACTTTGAATGTAACTCTCAATTGATTTGGGATTACTGACTATTTCCCTATCCTTATTACATTCTCGCGTAGCGTTCTCTAATCTAAATTTCTCTAAATTTATTTTTTCTAGTTCAGCATTTATTTTGGCTTTTTCTATATTTATTTTCTCTAATTCCATTTGTGCTTCCGCATTTAATCTAGAGCTGTCTGACTTAGATCTTTCTAATTCAATTTTCGCTAGCTGTTCTTCCCTCAGCTTTCTATCTGTTATTACGGAATCAGCAAATTGTTCTGCAAAATCTTTATCATTTTTATAACGCGCACTGTTAATGATTAAATTTCTTAAATCAATCACTTTCATCTCAGGAGTCACTGACTCCCCTATCTCCTCTGCAATTAATTTAAGATCCTCTTTTTTAGCTCCTCTAAACATTTTTAAATTCTTATATTTACTACTTTAAAATTAAAACATAACAGTTTTAACTACTCAGTGATATTCACAAAATATGTCCAAACAAGTGAAAAAGCAGAAAAAAGGGTTGCCCACCTCGTACTGCTGTTTGCTTTCTATTCATCCATAAGATGCTGTCGTCTGCGCCAGTGTCGTTCCCTTCTCGTGGAGCTTTGGTTCGTGCGTAAATTCTTATGAATAAACAGTCCGCTTGTTTGGACAACACAGTTTATTGGACATAAAATTGAATATATTTATAAGAAATGGATATACAAAAAAATTACAACCGACCTCGGGCGTCAGTTTGAGGAACACTTCTTTCCTCTCTTATTTTATTTTTACCCCTGAAGTGAGTGAGCGACACACCCTCTGGCGAAGATGTCTGAACACTACACCTGGATTATACAACATCTGTGCCGATTTCTTATATAAAGAAAAAACACTGGTTTAAGAAGCCGTTTTCCATTGATTCAAGCCATTAACGCATGAACAATAGAACAGGAGAAAAAGCAAAATGTATAAGACACGACAAAACATCCATTTTATGGCTAGTTTAAATTGACAAGGACGTTTTAAGTTTTTAAATTTTCCTTATTTAATACAATTCTAAAATAATAATTGCAATATTTCTAAACAGCCTGTTTTGAATCTTAAGACTATTGCCTTGCTTACGGCAACATTAAATTTTTTTTTTATAATTAACCTCATTATAAAGACTTATTATTATTATTTTCTTTTTTTAATATTTTTTTCTAGTTTTGAGCTGTTTGTCTGACAGGCCTCAATGAGAAACATTTTGTATATTTTTTTAATAAAGATAACGCGAATCTGTGAAAAAGTAAATTTGATCAGCTCTTGTGAGTATAATATAATTAAAAACTGAAATTCGTGGCAACATTATTGCCTTAAGGGAAATAAATTTGTAATCAGATTCATGAAAAAACAGAAATGAATTATTTCGCCGATAGTTCCATTTTAAATCTGAGTTATTAATCATATTGGAAAAGAGTATTTTTTGAAATTCACGTTTATTGTAATTGTTTTGATGATTATTCAAACCAGTTTGTGAAATCCAAACATAAAACTGTAAACTGAACTATTAACATGTGACTTAAGATAATAAACTACTGAATAACTAAGAAATACAAATAAATTATCGCACATTATTTAAACATTCTGCCTTTTTATTGGATATTCAAAACAATTTTTTATTATGAGTGTTATTATAACTTATACTTTAATAATGTTTCTTAATTAAAAGTGCCAAGAGAAGCCCGTTACAGTATTTCTGGTAACGGTTCAGTACGCTAAAGGCTTTAATGACAATGTTCTAGTCTGTTTGCTCTTGTTGTTGCTTATCCCAACTGGTGTCACAGTAGCATCACACCAGCTCCATGAATCCATGAGTTTTCAGCCTCTCCAGAACCACCCTCGGACTTAATTCCACATCACCCCTCTCACAACCGACGCACTGAAGACTATGAGAGGGAGAGGCCTGTGTCTCTTGACATTTGAGGCAGAGAGGATAAATCTTGACACCAGAAACATGTCTGTGAGCAAGCAGGTGGCCGCTTCTCAGTCTGTTTAATTTCGAGAATTTGAAATCATATATCTATATTATTAAAGTATATTCTGTCTGAAAAATGTCTCTGTAAACTATTACGGATTTTATTGCAGATCATCGCCAACATGGATTGCTTCTGTGTCATAGTGAATCGATATGTGACTTACATTACAGGAATGGCAATTTAAAAAGAAGCCCGAAGTATACTTATCTTTCTTTCGAAATCTTTAAAATGTTCGAAGTAAAAATAATATATATATATATATATATTGTTACAAATTTATAAATAATTATTATATATGTCTTAAAATATCTCAGACAGATAGGAAATAGTCACATTTTGGGCAAAAATTACGTTATTTAGATGTGTTATACGTTAAAAGCGTGTTTTTTAATAATTTGGTGACTGGGCGATGTTTTGGTGAAAACACTTGGCGACTTGGCGACAGTTGGCGAGATTTTTGGCGACTTGGTGAGATTTAGATACTTTTGGAAATATCCATCACCTAAGCTCTAGAACCAATATTTACCGAGATAGGCTAGAAGCTTCCAGAACCTTGGCGAAATTAGTAGATTTCCCCGCCAAGTCAGGTATAAATACCGCAGCCCGACATAGTTAAAGTTTTGTGAAGATAGTCAGTGAGTGAAGACGATTAGTCGAGACTGCTTGCGGTATTTGAGACCTGTGATTAGAAAATCTTACTTATTGTATCTGACGAATTGGAGCGGTATAATAGTGATTGTTACAGCTGGTATATCTAGTGGAATATTTTTTTTACGAATAAAAGTCTTTTGTACATTGAGTGGTTGCTTTCTTCAACTCTCCAATAAATTTAATCCAAATTGAGTAGCTTAATCTCGTAGAAGAAGTTTAATCTGCGCTGTATTTCCCATTGCTGACAAATACAGCAATTTAAAACGATTCTCACCTGCATTGCATGTTCAACTGCTTGCCGGCCTGTGGTTCAGTGGTTAACATTCCTGACTCCTAATCTATTGATCACAGGTTCGAGCATGTATGTTCCCTTTCGATCTCTGTGTGGTTGAGTGTTTTTTTTTTATATGATGAATGAATATTACCCACCTTTTAAACATGTTTGTGTTAGAGTGACGTGGATAATGCTACTCCCCTCTGTAATAGTAGCATTACCCACGTCAATGAATGGCATTATCATTCTTTGTTTGGCGAAGGGTTATTCACCCAGTGCCCGGCGTTAGTAAAAAAATATTGTAATAATTGTCGAGTTATTAGTAGAATGATTAGCGCTCTGGTCTCTATCTCAACAGTTTGTAGGTTCGAATTCCACCCCTAGCTTGGGTAGTGTATTGGCTCAAAATTTATTTTAAGCTGAGGATTTTGGTCTAATTATGCAACGTGTGTAAAAAATAATTCTTTTTTTGTTGACGAAAAGAACAATTCATTGGTATCAAATATAGCCTTTCTGAACAAATGTAATCTATATTGTATTTACAACCTTTATAAATGTAAGAAGTATAACCTCTAGAAATAAATTCTTCCAGCATTGTAACTTTAATCAATAACTATTAATTAATACAGTTTCTTAAAACAGATTCAGCCTAAGTTTAACTTTTCACAACGATAGAATCGCTCATAATTATAACAACTTAAAGTAAATTTAATTTACGTTTTATTCTAAATTGACACAGTACAATTTAGTACCTTCTCGCTAATTTAGCATGCTTTATAAATTCATTTGCTGACTGTTTCTAGTAAGTGTATCTTTTCAAAATAAATTTAGCCTTTAGTATTTCCAATCATTATCTATGGTAAAAAAGTATTCTCAAAACAAATTTAATTAAATTTTTATTTTTAGTTAAAATAATTTTTTTAGAATAAATGCTTGTACATTACATATTCAATTGGTGATAAATATAGCTTCTTAAAACAGTCTTAGCTTGCATATTAGGGATTGCTAATAGAATGCTTTTGAGAAAATTTGGCTTACATTCGATTTTCAATGGATTCAATAATTTTATTACAAATATATCATATCATACATTGTATATTTTGTTGCAATATATTACAAACAAATACAAAATTTTAGAGCAAATTTAATCAATGTAGCATTTTTGATTAATAATTGCTTAAAAAAAAAAAACGTTCTTTAAATTAAATTCTTTCTACGTTGAGATTTCAATTGGTATTAGATACCACTTTTTAAAATAACCTCTTTTTACATGTTGTTAGCAACAACTAAAGAATTGCTAACAAATATAACACCTTTGAGCAAATTTATACTACATTGTTACTTTCAGTTATTAACAATTATAACTATTTGAATTATATTTAGCGGATGTTATATCTTTAAATTTCTTACTAAAAAATACAATCTACGTTCTATTTTCAGAAATCTATTACAAACACACAAATACAGCTTCTCAGAACAAACTTATCCTACAAGGCATTTTCAATTGCGTTAAATACTGCAAATAGATATTTCCCAAAACAAACTTAGTGGACATCATATTATTAATTTCAAAAAATTTATAAAAGGAAAATTAGCCTCTTAGTACACGTTTTTCTGATTATATTTTCAGTTGCTAATAAATTGCTATTAATAACAAACACAACTTTTAAACCAAATTTAGCACTCAGTGTGCTTTTTTTCAGTAATTAATAAATAAACAACAAATTTAGCACTCTAGAATGAAATTAGACAATATTTTATTTTCAAATGGCATTAGAACTGATCATTAAAATTACTATTGTGATGTGACGATCTACTCTAAAAATAGTTCCCGTTAAATACTCTAGTCAAAAAGGAAAAAAAAAAAAAAAATGGCGGTAGCCATAGTAACAAGAATTATCCATTTCAATGGGGGTTAAGAAAGTTATGAGTGAATTAGTATTAAAAGCTGATTATACTCAAGGTATTCAGTATTGGTGCTTTTATACTAGTTCTTTCAGTCGAAAATGGAACATGCCTTGTTTCTATGGCAACGTACAAGCGCAGACAAATTGATGAAAGCTGTTCGGATAGTTGATAGACTATACTTTGATCTTAAACCGGGTTGAGCACTCACCTGCTGATTTCGGATGGCGTATTCGCCTTTGCCTGGCTTGACTTTTCTGAACAGCATCCACTTCCTGACGATCGTTTCGGAGCTGGGAGTACCATCTTGGTTTTCTGATGGGGTTGATAACTCGGTTTGACGCTCGAAATAGAAAGACATGCACGCTGAATAGTCCCTGAAATAAGAGAAAATGTTTGTCTTACAGAAGTAGCTGTTAAAATTATACATGCGTTGAGAGAAATTAATTGTTGAAACTGAAAACAAATATTTGAGAAGGCGAATTGCAAACATAAAAATGAATTAAATCATTATTTACAGATACTTTTTAAGAAAAATAATAACATATAAGGTACTTATTCTACACTCCTTATTTTTTATGACATATATGTGGCAAAATGTAGTAATCGAAACCAAAAGTTAAAATTTTATATAAAGTAATCGAGGATGGCTTAGAATTATATGAACAATTTAGAGTATCGTTGTGTTTAAAGAGTTTTTGGCGATCAGAAAAAGCCAATCAGTGTATAGGTTTTTAAATAAAGCTTTTAATTTTAGATGAAGATAGTCTGGAAACATAGGGATCATGAAAAAATCAACGCTAAATGGATATGTAGAAAACTAACAGCTCATATTTAAAAGACGTTGGAAATAGAACTTTGAACACTATCAATCATTCACCTATTAAAAAAGCATTATTACAATACCCATATTTATTTGTGGAAAAGTTAAGGGAACAAGCATGTGGTTTCTAATCTATCAACAACAGTTTAATCAGTATTCTCTAAGTAAATCACTGATATAAGAGAGAGTGAAAGTACATCCATCGCCCGAATCGGGATTAGAACCCAGGACCTACCTATCCGCAGTCAGGCACGATGACCACTAGACAGCGTGGGCGTCAAAGGCATGCATTTACAATGATGATCCTCCTGCATGAGTGTTCTGATTCGATCCTTCTCAGTACTTATGAGAGCAAAGTGAAATAAAAGAAAAATTGCAGATTTATAGTATATCTTTAGTAGGGAAAATTTGAAAATATATCATGACATTTTCCTTTTTAACAAAATCTATGTCTTGAATTTTTGAAAAACTAATGGATCAGAAAACAGAAAAAACGCTTTCAAAATTTTCGTACTTTATGAGTACACAAAACTAATGATTAAAAACGGGGTCACTTTAGCTCAGGGCATATATAAAATCTCGATTTCATTTTTTCTAATATAAGAAAAAGATAAAGAGGAAAAAAATTTTTATATTTGGTTATAATTCATTTCAATCTCTATAAATACATATAAATTTGAAAGAGATTTTATATTTTTTATGAGGATCCAAAATGCAATGAAAAAATAAAATTCTACAGATGTATTTGATCGTCCTATGTTTCTGTTGTAGATACCAATGCGTGGCTTTATTGAGATTGAATTTCTCCTAATATTATTTCACTGTCTCTAGATGAAGAAATAAATAAATAAATGCTTTCATTTAAATTTTGTGAAAAGGGACGTACTCACAATTTATGAAAGTAATTGGTTTAAGTAGTAATTTAAATGAAAACTGCTGTATATAAACTAAAAAATCCCTCTCGTAAATTCGTTATAACATTAATTTTCATAAAACTTCGTGAAATGTTTTGTTTCTTAAAAAAATAGTGTTAATTTTTCTTTATATATCGTTTTGATATAATTATTGATACAAAAGGAATGTAAAACAAATACAGTATACTATAAATGTACTGTCTTAAGAATTGAAGAAAAATCGAGATTTGAACAATGCCAAGTACATAAGTTCTAACAATATAGAAAATATTACTGAAATATTTCATAGATAAGGCTTATTTACATACATCAACTGTTTCCTTATACTCTGATCAAGTCAGTCATTCCTATAGAAATGATGCTCCCAATTTTTCATACGATAAAAATATGTTTATATTATTGAATTTAAGAAAAGGCTTTTGAATTTTTTTCCTTTTAATCCCTTTTTCATTTTTATTTTATTTAATGGATTTCTCCAATCGATTAGGGATATCAGTGGCTTAAGCAATTTCGGCACAGGTGGCGTATAATCCAGGATGCCAAATTCTGAGATTGGCGATTTTTTAGCGAATTTTCTTATGTATCTGGTAATCTCGTTTTCATTATGTCATACATATGGAGACCTATAAGAATTATGCAGAAAATTCTATTTTGGTAACCCTAGTATTTACGTCATTGTGCACGTCACGATACGTCATCTTGCAACATTTCTTCATCGCCAAAAATATTCAGAATTTGGAATCATGGATTATACGGCACCTGTGGCTTTTTTCTTATTTTCTTTTTTTACAATGTCATGTAGAACCTAAAAAGGAATGTAGTCCAAGATAAAATTTTATTACGTATAATCCATATACCGATATATATGCCAATAAAATTCATTAAGTACAAATCATTGTTGTATTTTTTAAACTAAGACTTGAGCCAATACTGCAATCAAAAATAAATAAATAAATAAATAAATAAACTAAAAGTAATTTAAACCACTGACAATATGTCGTGTCAAACGTTATTTAAGGAAGAATATTAAAAATGCAATAAAATAGCACTTACAACATTATTTTCAACTTATTTTCTGAACAAGCATAACTTTCAACGTATAGCGGGGATACTTCTAAATTTTATACTTCTTGAGTTTGTAATTGAAACCGAAGATAACAGCAGTTTCATTGATTAAATAATAACTGATTAATTATAGGGATAGGTGCCGTATTATCCAGGATGTCAAATTCTGAGTTTGGTGATTTTTTTGTCAGATTTTTTTATGTATCTGGCAACCTGGTTTTCATTACGTCATGGAGATGGAGACCTATAAAAATTATGCAGAAAATTCTATTTTGCAAACCTAGTATTTATGTCATCGCGCACGTCACATACATCATTTGGCAACATTTCTTCATAGACAAAAAATTAAGAATTTGGAACCATGGGTTATACGGTAACTGTGTGCCTATTGATATATAATTATTCAGGTAAACAAAACACAAGCAGAGTGAACTCAGACATACTGATTGAAGAACAAAATTACGGATAACGACTTGGTTACCCACCAATAATTGGCTGTGAATCCCAGAGGTATTATTTCACGCAGAGGACATCACGACTTATTTTGTTTAAGGTGTCTCATTCGCCTTTAGTGAACATGACGCATATCTGACTAAGTCGGGTATCGAACTCAGAACTTCGGATAATGAAAATGATGCCCTAATAAACCAGACCACCGAGACCACTTGTTAATGGTTGAAATTGCAATCACGTATTTTTTTTTTCAATTACGTGAAATTTAAAATAATGTATAAATTTTTTTTCTTCAAACATATATTTGAAATTATTTACTGAAGGAAAATTTCATATCTGCTATAGCACTGCCTGCTCTCCTTATTTGTCTACTTATATTTTCCTTATTTGTCTCAAAATATAATTCTCTTCATTTATCTCAAAGTTTATGCGAAAAATTCAAACTAATCTCATAAGAAATCTAGAGCAAAACCAAATCGCATCATTCCGTTGAACTTTGAGTGTAAAGAAAGTAGCCAAGCTTGTTTCTTTCGCCAAGAGAAGGAACCATGCTTGTTTCTTTTTCGCATTGTCTGACTGGTTTTACTGAAAAGAATGTGAAAGTGAAATTAAGTAGATACGAATTTTTTCTTCTTGGCACATTTATACAACCCATACATCTTTAAAAAGGCCATTTTTTATGTTCATTTGTCTCTTTACAACGTGCAATAATTTTGTAACTATCTAACACAAACAAGAGCCAATCCTAAAATTGATAAATTAAAAGATAGATCTATATAGTGGAGTTCTCAATGTTTATTTTCTCTTTACACAATAAAAAATGTATAAATAATTTGTTTTTTTTAAATCAAATAATTTAAACATGTTATTTCATTTGTATTTTAAATTTCAATGTAAATAGTAAAAAAAATTGATATATCGTTTTAAAAATGTATTTTTTTTTACTTTCAGAATTACAAAATATATATATATTAAGTAAACTAGTTACCAATTTACTTAATATATATATATATATATATATATATATATATATATATATATATATATATATATATATATATATATATATATATATATATTTTGTAACTGTGACTGTAAAAATATACCAAACTATTTACCAAATGTTATTTATTGTTACGTTCATTGAACATGTTATTCATTTGTTTTCCTAACTTCAATGCGTGTAAAATGTAAAAAAAATATTTTTAAAATTTCACTTTGCATGTACAAAATTTTGAAGTAATCATTTCTAAATGTTCAAAATCAGATTGGTGTGTTATTTGAAATAAAAAATACTTTACTTTATATACGACAGAATACAAATAAATTAGTTTCAATAGTTTTTGCTTTAATTCTTATTGCGCAGGTGAATAATTCGGTACATAAAGTTAAAAAAAAAAAAAATGCAAGGCAGGAAAAATTTAAAATTCATTCAAAATTTTAAAAATGTGCAAATGGTTGAAATTCAAATTAATGTCTTTCATCTAGAAATTCTAAGAAAGTAAAAAAAAAAAAACTTCTTTTACTAAAGTGTAAGCCTAAAACAAAATTACTTGATTGGTGAATAAACATGAAGAGCCATGGATAGAGGGCATTGCTTTCCAAGCTAACGAAAGCTTTTCACAGTAGCTACATACATTCGCAGCGGTGGAGGCGAGCCCGGACCGCACCTTTAGGTTAACGGGTTTGGAATATTCGCGCATCACCAAGTGCCTCGGAATATTGAACCACGGTCAGGTGACGGGGTCACACCTGAGCATGCACCCACCTCTTCACATCCACGTCACACCATCGGAAAGACTTTGTACGTCACATATTAACGTGGACACGTCCCCTCACAGTAACTACAGAATTTCGAGAGAATAGATGGGATACATTTTTAGAATTATATAAGCTCAATGTCCACGGGATCACTGTGGCATAGTGCAAGGTCACCATTTTCCTTGAAATTCCAGGGTTTGGTCCCATCCACTGTTGAATGAAGAGAGAAGGTTGTAGCGTTTCTGCTTTCCAAATGCACGTCCATCGGGATGTGCATAGGAGTTTCCAGGTTTTCTCCCTTTTGACACGTGAACGACCCAATACCCATGAAAAGTCCTTCTGTAAAGCAATTATGTGGTGGATGTTAAAATGGCTTACAGCAGCCTTTGATCATTTTACTATCCAATACGCGGTATGAAATATTATAGGTTCATTAAACTACACTTTGTGACACGACAACCCATGTGAGCCAAGTCCTATGGTGCCAGTCTCTGTTCTCCTTTCTGAAAGGCTCTGGGGTGTATAGTATATGTCCCGATTAGGTGATCAGCCTAGCGCGAAACCCTCAGTGTTTAGTTCCCAAGCATGCTAGGTACTCAGTTTATCCACCCACTGAAGGGATGAAAATAGAAAGTTCATTGGAACTCATATCTGTAATCGTTTTCAACGTCTTAGCTATTTTCTGTAAACAATTACCAACACATAAGCAGAATATTTTTTCATCGTATATAATCACGTGAGGTTATTTTTATATGAAAATATATAAAAAAAACTCTTTCTTTCTTCAAAGGATAATTGTAAAATTGCTGCTATGTGAATTTTTGACAGTTTTTTTAAATTAAATGATGTAATGTTTTACGGATTTTGAATTACATATATAGATCTTTGTATTTCATTGATCTACAACAAAAAAAACAAAAATGATTTTTTGAAAAAAAACTTTAGTAGAAACGTATATATAATGAGAAATATACATTAAATTACTGCAAATATTAGTCATAAGTAAATTAATTCAATTAAAAATTTTTAAATAAAAGTAGCTCTTAATGTTAAAACTCCCTGAAATAAATAAATGCTTCGAAAGAAAATTACGAAATGGAAAATTTTATACGAATCTCCGATTTCTGTTTTGTTGAGCTATAAAAACGCATCATTATAATACCAAAAATCTAATGATTTAGAAATTTAAAGGAGAAACTTCTCTGAAGTAAAGGCAAAGTTATGCACAAAATAATTTGCGTCATAAGTACTTTGCATACCTTCATTAGTTCGCGTTAGCATTTTGCTTTAAAATTAAAAAAGATACTTAAATTTGCTTTGTATACATAAAATAAGTTAAAATTGCATACAAAAACATAAACTTCTGTCATTGAAAATATTTATGTATTTGTTTTTGAGTTTTCATATGACTGCAAAAAAATGATGAAATTTCAGACGACGAACTAAATTTTTTTTAATTTCTTAGTTTTGGTGATATAGTATCTGATTAAATTTATTTTACATAGGAGCATATAAAGAAATTTACGATAACTATAACTCGTAGAACGAGAGGACTGTAAAAAAGAAAATTTTCTCCTTTTTAAAGGAATGCAAGGTTGTTGTCTTGTGACTGGCAATATGGAGTGAACTGCTCCACTTTTCCAACTGAACTGTAATTTGGTGTGAAGTCCATCTTCCTCAGTACACACATGACATAGGTACCCATTTATAGGGTAGGCCGCTCTTCACAGCCAATACATATAATGAAAGGACAAAGATAGGAGAGCTAGAGAGTGAAAATACATCCATGCCCAAATCGGTATTCGAACCCAGGACTTACCTATCCTAAGTCAGGCACGATGACCACTAGAAGGCTGGGCGTCAAAAGAATGCATTTACTGACTTAAATGAAATTTAATATATTGCTTGGCATTGAAAATGCAACACCAAGAAGGAGTGACCAGAAATTAATCAAATTTCAGAGTACACGCATCTTACCGAGTTATGCAAACGATGTGAAATTCGTTGCTCTCCAGCGCACCTAGGATAAGACACAAGATGAGGACCCAGCAGAGAGGGCAACATTCGTATCGTTATTGGTGATTGGAAAATAATCGTTGAAAGTTAGTTAATCTCGCAAAGGAAACCTGTAATTGCAAAGAATGCCAGGGCATCTTTGAAGGAGTCAGTTCCCGCAGACATACCAGTTTACGAGGAGGCATAATGATCGAAATGAGAAGGACAGACTGGTCCTTACGGAAAATCGCAGCTGACAGACATCTGTATGCATCCACAGTGCACCGTCTGTGGCAAAAATGGTTGGAACAAGGAACTGTGGAACGTTTGTCGGTACAACCACAGTGACATTAGCACGCGTGGATCAATGTGACGGACGGAAGATGGTGGTGACTCTGCAAAGCACATCTACCGAAATTCTGCAGCATGTGTAAGACACCCTGGAGGCTCTCATATCGAGCAGAACAGTTTGCCATCGATTAGTTGCTAGTGGCTTTTGTTCATGGCATCCGTTAAGAAGACTGCCATCGATCCCACAGAATAGATGCCAATGTCTGGAATTGAGCCGCATTAGAGCGATGTGGATAATAGAGTGGCACAGGATTGTATTCTCAGATAAGCTTCTGTTTCTTCGGTCATAATCGCCGCGTACGAGTGTGGCGTCGACATGGAAACAGGTCCAATCCTTCATCAATTGTGGAACTTCCCACCACTTGATATCGAGGCATTATGATTTCGAGCGTCAATACGTACGATTCCAGGTCACTTCTAGTTTGTATTCATGACACTATGAAAGTTTACTGTTACATGGAAAATGTGCTACTGTCAGTGACATTTCCCTATTTTCAGGGGGTATCCAATGTCCTTTATCAGCAGGATAACGACAGACCGCACACTGCTCACATCAGTCAACATACGCTGCAAGATGAACAGCTGCTTCCCTGGTCACCATGTTCTCCAGATCTCTCATCAATCGAACATGTTTGAGATATGATTGGATGCCTTTTGCAGACTCTGCCACTTCATTCCTCAGAAGATACGCTTTGGAGAATGGTTGACAGGGAATGAAGAGCCATTCCTCAGGACGACATCCGTACTTTCACTGACTCTGTGGTTAGACGTGTCACTTTGTGTATCACCATTCCCAGTGGCCCTAAAACCTACTGACCCAAGCTTGATCTGTCCAGAAATAGAAAAGGCTTGGGCAAATATCATTGATTTGTCTTTGCTGATGAATTTTACATATTTTGTGAACGCTGCATTCACATTCAAACGATAATATTGTATTTCAAGTATCACATTCTTGGATGTGTTAAATATGAACATTTGAAAGTTTTATCAATTTTTATTAAGTTATATTAAATGTAGATAATAAGATATATATTGAGAGAGATTTATTTAATCATATATATATATATATATATATATATATATATATATATATATATATATATATATATATATATATATATATATATATATATATATATATAGCGATTTAGTTATTATAATATTCTTTTACTAGTTTTCATAATTGTATGTTTGACTAAGATTTACAATTCTGGAAGAAATGTTTTTAGATTATTTGCAACAACTAGAAAACATATTGAAGAACACGACTTCAAGAAACTGAAGTCGTGTTCTCCAATATGTAATCTTAAGTATATCTCAGGCAAAACTTAGACAATGAATTAAAAGATAGTAAATTGTACAATAAAATCAAAACGTAAAACATCAAAGCACTTTCTAATCCTTTTTAAGAATGATATTTTAATTTTCATAAATTTCCAGAGACACATCATAAGGTTTGAAATAAAGCTAAGAACTTTATCTCTTCGTTGTGGGGTACTGTTAACATTTACGAGTTAATTGGCAGTGCTAAGTTTTGGTTTAGTTCACCGCTCTTTTGTCCTTTATTGAACATGAGAACTATTTCAATGTGATCTACCTTTTAAAGTGGATTTTGGATCAATACAAAAATCAGTTCCATAGAAGCTACGAATGTTTTAACTCTAAGACAGACATTTAACTGCTGGTTTCGGTATGGAAAGGATTAAATTATTGGTGGATTTATTAAATAATTGGTGGAATCTATGATATAAGCCACGATGTTTTTTGGTTAGGACGTCATTCTCATTAATAGAAGGTAGGGAATTTGAACACCGACTTATCCTCAGACCTTTTGTGTTTGCTAATGGGGGGTGAGGAAAGTTCAGAAGGTCGTGGTAGCAATACCCATGAAGTGAAGTAATACCACTGAGGGTAGCAAGTCATGTGAAGGGGTCTTCTGTTTGGTATATGATTCTAAATTACGAAGTTTCCCGTTTATCTTCATTAGCTTCCACCTAACTGGTAGTGCACAATTTTGGGAAAGGTAAGCATGCTGGTGTTCACACACACGCAGTCTATGATTTCACTACGCTATTATATTGCTTTTATTTACTTTTAACTGTGACTATCAATACCGCCATACTATCTTAAGAATAATTACATCATTAATCGCAGCATCTAGTAGTAGATGCTACGATTAATGATGAAATTAAATTAACTTTCAGAGAAAAATTAACTTAATTAATTTTTCTCTAAAAGTTAATTTCTTAATTAACTTTTAGAGAAAAGTAAGCCAATCATAATATTCTTTTTATGAATGCCTTACTTTTCTCTAAAAGTTTTAGATTCCAATATCCTTTAAACAGCGGTATCTTCATAGTTTTACAATAATACACCCATCAGTATTAATTGTAAGTGTGCTCTACTAGTATAACATTAATACAAAATTTTATAAGCATTTTACAAATTGGTATCCGTTAATTTTACTTCGATGAATCATCATAAGATGATTATCCAATATAATTCAATATCGATAAGTGATGTGTCACCTGTGTTCGAGGGCTGCAATGACGAAACCTTGTGAAGCAAGTTCCAAGCAGTAGGTGGTGTAGGTTGTCCTGCAACCTCCAAGGCCATGAGAGAAAACGATGACTGGAAACTTCTGCCCGGGTATTCTCAGTGGTGGTGCATCCCAGTAGGCCGGAGTATCGATATCGCCTAAAAAAAGAGAAATTATTAGTGATTTAGCTGATACTGTTTCAGTGTTTTAACAATCATCATTTGTTTATTTGACAAGTATATAAAACAGACAAATTAAAATAAGAAATCGTCAAAAAAACATTAGTTTGGGTTGTTAGAGTACTAATGTTACAGCAGGGAAATGAAACAAAATTTATTGATTTGTACGTTTTATGGACATTTCTTTAATTCAATATGAACTTTGCTAATTCACCTGGAAAAATTTAGCAAGAAATTCTGTTCTGCAATTAAGTACTCATCGCAAATAACAACTGAAACATTATTAGAAAGAAACAGGTTTGACAAATTTTGAAGAAAATTAAACTACAAATTAAAAAGTGGAAAATTATACTTTAGAAGACCGGAATAGAGTCTAAATTAGAACATTTAATTAGGGGAATTTTTATTTAGTTTTTAAGGCCATAAGAGTTTTAAATACAAGTTTTTGAATTGTACGACTTTAAATTTGAAAATCGAAATTAATTTTTAAAAGAAATATCGAGTAACAAATCATTCACTTTAAATACTTGTCAGTTGTTTTTCTTTCCTGAGATTTAAATTTTACACGACAAAACAAGGGAGAAAATGTAATCAAGATAAATACATAAATTATAAGAAATGCCGTGGCGTCTAAGCGTTTAAGAGGAAACTTGTTAGAATAATTTTTAGGGGTGCGATGTTTAAACCAATGTGGCTATTACGTGATTTTAAGGATTAAGTTTACTGTAATTTGAAAAATAAATAGGAATTCATGGAAACTGATGAAAAACTTAGCCATTATTAATATCAGGATTCAAAAATGCTGAAATTGTATATCCAGATTATAAAAGAATGATAAGTAAAGCCTAACTAAAGGCAGGGGCATAAGTGGCAGTTACCAAAGAGTTCCACATTACAAAGGGCTTCCAAATCAAATAGGAAGGTTTCATATTGTCAATCGCGCGAATAGAATCGCGTTTACTAAATGGAATAGAAATTTCGTTTATCGTGAAGCAGAGGGGGTACCCAAAGAGGATTTCGCCCCGGACACCAATTAGGCTAAATCGGGTCCTGATGACAAGATGATTGTGAAAGTGTAGCAAAATCCCATTATTTATATATTAATTTGGGCCAGGATTTTGGTTAATTCTTATTTTAATCAGATAAGATAAGATAAGAAAAAAATCATATATTTTAGGTTTCAGGTAATGTAAATTTATTATTTTTTTCCTAGCTAAAACCAAAACGTAAAAAATTATTTCTCTTAAATTCAATTTAACAAATAATCATTGCGATATTTCATGTGGTTTACTTTGAATATTATGAATACAGATTTCTTTTAACGAGTAAATTTAAGTAAATTCATGATAATAAAAATATGTTCAACATGTCTCCCAGATAATTTATTCAGCTGCGCTTTCACCTTTGTCATTTTTAATGAATATGAATAATTAATCCATATTAAATGCCACATTTCTTAAACGGATATCTTTTTGTACAGAAATTATAAAATCAGATTGCATTTTTTATTTTATTTTTAGTACTGACTTTTATCCGTTGAACGAAATATAACAATGTCTATTTACTTCGAAAGTTTCGAAAAATTAAAGTGCCTTATGTGATATAGCTATCTATACGGATATGCATTAGTTAGGCTATGTCGTCATATTTTTCTTAAATTAGTTTTACTCATGTAAAAAAGACAATAATGGTAAATATATGTAGATTCAAGACTGCCGATGTCATTATCTTAAATGAATTAAATTCGATAAGTAACGCTTAAAAGAACGAAATGTACTACGCTTGGAATTATTTGCTAGTAGGGTCAGCCTAGGTGTGAAGACCACTCATTTTTTTTCAGCTAAAGTCTTTAGGAACTGTCAGCCTTCTGTCACTGTGCTCCAGTTTTTGGACACAAAATATGCCCCCCCCACACACACACATTTGCTTTTTCCTCCACTTACTTACTTGGTACTCTTCTGAATCACTAAAAGCAGAAATCAAACCACTTGGTTGGTTCTGCCATCACGCCTTTGGTGTAGTTGTCGGCCGGAAAGCTCTTTGAGTCATGTTTGCTGTCATTGGGACCAGGCAATTACTACCCACTTTCTCAGTGGGGCATCTTCTGACTTCCTGACCTTCGTTTTATGACTTTTTCTGAGGGTTCTAAACACTGCGAAATCTGCTAAAAATGTTCCATTGAACATACTTCTGACCATATTTTATCGTGCCTGGATTATCCAGATAGTATATTTATCTTAACCCATAAGCTGGTTTTGGACTTTTATAAGGTGAACAGATTCATGGAACTGGCACAACTCTTTTATACTCAGGGATGTACACTATCATCATCAGAATTAAACCCAGAATGTGAATTACAGTCAGTAAATGTTTATATAAAAGATGCGTGGAATTCATGTAGAATGTTGAAGTAATGTAATGAAATGTGTTATTGAATATATTATAAACTTATTAAGTATATATCCTTCATTTTACTTTTTTATTAATTGTAGGATCTAACTGTATTGTTTTCTAAGCGGTTGTTTTTTTCTTTAAATATATGTATTTCATCTAGTGTCACATTAATGCGTTCAGGCATATTAGAACTACCCATAAACCTATAAGGATTTTTCGACGATTATGCTCACGGTGATGATGATTTAACTAAATGCGCAATTTGACAAAGTGTAACGTTAATAATGGTGCTCCGTTTTGATATAATTTTATATATTTTAACCCATTTTTTTCGAATGCGGTGTAATATGTAGCCTTTCTTCGGGAAATTATGGTAATGTAGAAATATATATATATATATATATATACACACACACACTACTGGCCATTAAAATTGCTACACCAAGAAGGCGACATGCTACAGACGTGAAATTTATACGAAAGGAAGAATGTTCTGTGATATGCAAATGATTAGTTTTTCAGCGCATTCAGAAAAAGCAGGCGCCAGTAGCGACACCTACATTGTGTTTAAATGAGGAAATTATTCAGCCGGTTCCTCATACACAAATTGCATTTGAACGTTGTTGCCTGGTGAAAAGTTGTTGTGATGCCTAGTGTAAGAAGGCGAAATGCGTACCAGCACGTTTCTGACTTTGATAAAGGTCGAATTGTAGCATACCGGGATTGCGGTTTATCTTATCGCAGTATTGCTGCTCGTGTAGGTCGAGATCCAATGACTGTTAGCAGAATATGGAATCGATGGGTTCAGGACAGTAATACGGAACGCCATGCGGGATCTCAACGGCCACCTATCACTAGCAGCCAAGAAGACAGACATATTATCCGCATGGCCGTAATGGATCGTGCAACCATGTCAGGAGCCGTGAGTCAAGAAACGGGGTCGTTTGGAAGACAACAAGTGTCTGCACGAACAGTTCGACGACGTTTGCAGCAGCATGGACTCTCAGCTCGGAGACCATGGCTGCAGCTTCCCTTGACGCTGCGTCATAGACAAGAGCGCCTTCAATGGTGTGATCAACGACGAACCTGGGCGCATGAATGGCGAGACGTCGTCTTTTCAGATGAATTCAGATTCTGTGTACAGCATCATGATGGTCGCATCTGTATTTGGCGGCATCGTGGTGAACGCACACTGGCAGCGTGCATTCGTCATCGTCATACTGGCCCATCCCCTGACGTGATGGTATGGAGTGCTATTGGATACACGTCTCGGTCACCTCTTGTTCGCATTGACGGTGCTTTGAATAGTGCACGTTACATTTCTGGTGTGTTACGACCCGTGGCTCTACCCTTCATTCGAGCCTTGCAAAACCCTACGTTTCAGCAGGATAATGCCCGACCGCATGTTGTCGGTATTGTACGGACCTTCCTTGATACGGAACATGTTCGGCTGTTGCCCTGGCCAGCACGTTCTCCAGATATTTCACCAATAAAAAAGGTCTGGTCAATGGTTGCCGAACGACTGGCTCGTCACCAAACGCCAGTCACTACGGTTGATGAACTGTGGCATCGTGTTGAAGCTGCATGGACATCTGTACCTGTACATGCAATCCAATCTCTGTTTGACTCAATGCCCAGGCGTATAACTGCTGTTATTACTGCCAGAGGTGGTTGTTCTGGGTACTGATTTCTCGGGATCTATCCAGCCAAATGTTTTGAAAATTTAATCACTTGTTATCTCTAGTATAATATATTTGTCCAATAAATATCATTTTGTTATCTGCATTTCTTCCTGGTGTAGCAATTTTAATGGCCAGTAGTGTATATATATATTACTCTTTCATTGTTATTTAGTGATTCAACAGATAATATCATTAAATTAGAGGGAGTTTAGTTTTAAATAATGCTGATGGAACAACAATAACAAAGAATAAAGGAATTTCAAGTTTTAGAAATAAAAAATCTAGAAAGGATGGGAAAATATTGAATTTTACAAAAATTAACTAGACGAATATGGATTTACTTACGAATTTTTTATATTTTTTTATATTTTTTATTTTATTTATTTATTTTTTTATGTGTGGCTTTGTCAAAAGATATTCAACCACACAAGCTTTTTCACTCGGTTTATTGACAAATTATGTATGTATTACCCAGTGGAAAAATTTTTGACAGATTGTGTATTTGCAACTTACAATGATTATGTGGTTACCATGGGTTTCAAGGAGCATTAACTGAAGTCTGTGTCATAAATGTATTCGTGTAAACATAAAAGTGTTGGTTTTGACAAAAAATATTCAATCTGTAATACTTTGTGTACAATGTTTTTTAGTATTAGTCTCACCAACAACTAGCATGGCAGCTTGATAGTGATTTTTCTCTATGTGAACAACATTTAACATAACGCTTCGGACATAGAGTACGCAGACCAAATTAAAGTGTCGTTACAAGTAGAAGCGGAATTCGTCTGTAAAGACAATGTGGTTCCCTTCCATTGTCCATGTCTATCATTTATCGCTCTAGTGACGACCAAAATACCGGTGGTTTTGGTTCAGGAATAAATGAAGCAATTGGAGCCTTGAGGATATTCCACAGTCGATACGACGTCGTAAGGTACGAGCAGACATTGAATAAGCGCAATAGATTGAATATGCAGTGCTATGGTTTGTGATTTGGATGGCAATCTCTCATTACCATGCGCACAATATGATTATCATCACATCTAAAGGGGCAATCAGCTAGGCCGTTCCCTTTTGCATTCAGTGATTACAGATCTGTGTCACAAATGCTTCGTTTCATCCAAAATGATTATCCATATCTCTGAAGAATAATTCGCAATTCTTATAAACTACTATTCATTCTACAGCTTGCTAGAAAGATGCTCAATGTCATCTAAGAGATGTAGTTAAAGATTGTACGAGAAAACAAATGCAGGAAAGAACAATTGATTACTTCAAACCAGAAATATCTTTTCAATTTAAAAAGCGCGTGATGGCTAGTCATAGACTTGGCAGCTTTTTGAAATGTTCGACCGGGACACCGGAATATGACCACAAATCGTCGTGGGTATTCAAGAGCATACAGTGAAGTTGAAGGCCGAGGTAGCCTGGTTGGTTAAATTGTTTTTCTCATTATTTGAAGGTAGTGAGTTCGAATTCCGGGTTAACCGAAGATCCGTTATGTTTACTTATGGCGGCTAGGCCACGTTAAAACTGAGTTCGGTTTCTGGGGGTCGCATGCCAAATATTTTGAGTCTTCTGCTTGATCTGTGCTTCAAAATCACGAAGACTCCACTCGGCTGCTTATATCTAACTGTTAGATCCTTATTCAGGCTTAGATACAGGGAAGCAGGCTGGTGCAACAATTGCAATATAGTGTTATTGGATTTTTAAGATGTTTTGAGGGTAATTTATATGCTTTGAATAAATTGTTACTGATTAGGAACCTAAACTAGGGGGGATAAATAAATTTCAATGGCACAGATAAAAAGACAATTACAGCAAAAATACAAATAACAAGAAAAATGAAAAATAAAACAGCTGTAACAATAGTCTATGTATCTAAAAGGCCCCTGGCCTCCCAGGAGCGGTCTGCAATTGAGCGTTTCGATAACGCCTTACAATGAAGCAGATGGTCCCGATCCATGTCCCGTCCCAGGTTACAGAGGTTGCAGATAAGACTTGAAACTATACGAAGACGGTGCAAGTGTTTAAGAAGGCAGTCATGACCGGTGGCGAGCATAAACTCTGCCACCATTTTATGCCTGAGCCATTTTGATACCACAGAAAGTCTTTCTTTCCAAGACTTTTGCTCTGATCGAGATTTGAGAATCTTTTTTAATCTTTCAGACAGTATATTTTTAATTAGACGTTTTATTATGCAAAAAGATACATTAGAAAAAGATGTTTGTAAAGTCATGGCCCCCCTGCCAGTGTGTCGACAATTTAATTTCCATGGATTGCAGTGTCCGGGAATGCAATGAAGAACAATGTCTTTCTCATTGGAAGACAAACTCTGAAGTAGGCTCCAACATTCATGGGCAACAGAGGATATAGAATTTGAAGTAGCATCAAGAATTGCAATGCGGCCCGGGAGTCACTAAGTAAAACTGCCTTGGAGAACCCATTAAGATGGCAAGTTAACTGAGAAAGAGCAATCCTGATCGCAAGCAGTTCCCCATCAAATGCGGATGCAAATGTGCCAGCTGGATTTGCAATTAAAAAATGGGGACAATAGACCCCTGCTCCAGCGTTGGATCCTTCCCACAACCGGGAGCCGTCAGTATAAATTCTCAGCCAGTCTGGCTCAGGATAATGAGTGTTTTTGGTCTCATAGGCAAGAACCCTTAGAATCTCAGTATCTGTGAATTTCTTGAAAATTTTCTCAGATAGATCAAGGCACACATTAAAATTAGAAGATTCAATTGGGCAAGGTGGGAGAAGCAGAGTCTCTGGTACACACCGCAACTCAATATCCCTCTTAAGCAGAAGGACTTCCTGAATGAAACCCCACTATGTTTTGAGGTTCTTTTCGAGATTAAGAGCAATATCGTGATCATACCAGAGCTCTAGGGCTCCTGGCATACATCCAATTTTCTCCCATAGCGAAAGGGCCTTTTCCTGTATAATTGATTTGACGGATCTAATACCTGTATACTGGTACAATGCATCCACTGAAGTAGTTTTAACAGCCCCAGTGATGAGGCAGAGCGCTTGATTAAAAATCAGTTCCAGGGAACCCATATAACTAGAGGTAATTTAATAAATGATAAGCATAGTAATTTAAATATTTTTTCGACGCGTTAATATTTATAAGTTACTTAAGTAAGAAGAAGCAATTTGTGAATGAGGAATAAAATTTGAGCAATATTTACATATATCACTTATCATTGGCCAGAACTGTTTATGTCTTTATTTGTTTTAATCTTGTAAAATATTCACAATCTAATCCGTTAAATGCAGATTCCTTTATCAAACACTTATCTTCAATCTATATCTTGTTCGTAAAGAAAATATTCTCTACTGGTGCTGATGTCCTAGGTAAGCAGAAGGAATACTCAATGATCTTGATCAGATTGGGAGCTGCTATGTGATGATCCTTGATATGACCAAACAGCCTGAGTCATTTTACTTCACTTAAAATAACCATTTCTTTGGTAGCCTCTTCTTGTTCCAAGGTCCAAAATTTTACTGCAAATACCCCTTACATACAAACGCAATTTCGCATATGGCCACGATTGACGAGAGAAGATAATGCAGTGATAATATTACTTATCAGCAGATCATCACTCTTCTAGAGTTTTAACTTTTTATCCAGTACAGAAGTAAATGACAAACTATTCTAAATAATTCTTTACAGTTAAAACATTTGTAGACTTTTTGATCATCTATAAAATCAAATTTTATTTTTTTTTACCGGGAAGCAAAGTAAACCGGCTGAGACACCAAGATATTGTCTGTAAACCAGGACGTCTAGCAAGTATAATTCGACTCATAACTAAAGCAACGATGTTTACAGATTACGCGGTGGACAGTTAAGCAACTGAAGACCATTATAAGCACATAAAGCGTAGTCGTTATTACAAGCTGCATCAATGTTTTTTCATTCAGGTTAAGATTTTTCTATCGCAAAATTTTCGAAAATTCCTTATCCATGCGTCACAAGGATGAAAATTCAAATTAGTGGACAGCATCCTTTCCGACAGAAGGGCACACTGATATGCATTTATTTAAGAATTTATTTTAAATCGAAAATCATAAGAACTAGAATTAGTTCAAATAAGCAAGGATTAATCATAGAGTTCCATCCAACCAAAGAAAACTGCGATATATATTTGAAATGGATGCGATATATATTTCTCATCCTTACAAATAATTACTTGGTTTTACTGTTGTGCAAACTGTAGAGAAATCGATCTCATTTGATCAACTTCAATGCAAAGAGATAATCATGTCAAAGATACTATGCACATTAAATGATAGTCTTTTGATTTGATGGAGACTCAATACCATGTCGTAATTGGTATTGAAACATACTTCCCATTAGGACTCATTACCTAGTCCTGAGTTATATTTTACCAGTTAAGTGAAAGCTTCTGGTTGGGAGTCTTCGTATATTAGAAGGCAGGGGACAAGCAAAATATATTTTAATACTTGGCTTGCCACCTTCAGAGTTATCGTTTTCACTTGGAGAGCACTGCGACCAAGACCTACTGAGCTCCAGTCATAAATAAACGTGACGAATAGTCGGTTAAGTCAGAATTGGAACTCATTACCTGTCGGTAAGTGAACGAGCCCTAGCCAACCTGCCACTATGGTCACTCCCCTGACAAATGTGACTCAGAGAGGGTATTCATGTTTGTAGTAGTTCAGTTGTATAGGGAATTTCCTTAAGAAAGTGGATGAAAATCTTAAATCTCACGAAAATCTAATACTTGATGAGAAACACAAAGTATAATAATTAGAATTGTGCAGGGGAGCGTTATCAGTCCTACAAAAGATGGAAAATACCAAAAACAAAATTCATATCAACACCTTCCAATAGTTCAAGAGAAATTGATACAAAGTACAATTTTCAAGTATATAAAAACCGATTTTTATAACATATTTAAATTATAATTACTGCTCTCACTTGAATTCACTTTAGTTTCCCCATATTCAGATGTATTAAATACTATGCCATTGCAAACTGCTGTTCACTATGAAAATGTAGGAGTGCATATTCTTTGTTTTCTTTTAAAACTGTGTGTGTGTCATCTACATATAGTCGCTGGGGTGCAGCGTTTGTGTTTACGCTCTTCCGAATAAGACGCTGATTAGAAATGCATTGGATAGAGCATGAAAAGACTACCCATTTCTGTGCTTCATATAATTAAAAGGAAATTATATAATTAAAAGGAATAATTAAAAGGAAATGAATTAGCTTCATATAATTAAAAGGAATTTACAAGTAGTCCACATCTCTCCTCCGATTGGTTTTTAGTAGATCTATATGTGAAACCTCATTTCTTGATGCAAAACAGCGTTTAAAAAAAAGCTAAGTAAATTATAAATATAGTTATTCTTTAAAATTGCTGTTTTTGCGCGAAAGATACGTACATGGTGTTCACTGGAAGCTATAATCCACGAAAGCTAACTAGGTACTTTCTAATATTTACAAAAAGAATATATTTACAACATAGTAGAGGAAAGTCGTACGAATGAAACTTATTAAATGATTTTAAATAGGTTTAATAATTATAAAACTCAAAAGTATTGACATAAAAGCTTATTGTTTCATACTAAAGCTATAAAACTTAAGTTATACAATATATGTTGTAGATTAAAAATCTAATTAAATTTTTACTTAATTAAATATACTATAATAAATAAGCTATTTTAAAGATAACGCTAAGTATTTTAAGTAGAATCAAAGACTGAAAATGCAGATAGTTCATTTTGGACATTATGTACTTTCATACTAATATAAAAAAAAAATAACCAGATAATTTTAAGCATCGGTAATTTCTTTTTAATATCCACAACGAACTTATTGAAAATATCATTAAAAATAATGGGAAATAATTTTGGGTCGCAAAGAAAGAAAAAGAGAATAAAAGAGTCCTGAGTTTTGCTCCTCCTATAAATATGTGTGCATAGAAAGTACCCTCAACTAGCGTATACATTTTTTAAAATTTCCGACAAGGATTAACACCAACGTTTACAACTTTATACCGCGTAAATTACTTAACACTTGTGGCCCTCTGCCTAAACCACAAACGCGTCCCTGATTAGTCTGCGTGCAGCATAAAGATTCTGGGTCAATGAAGTTATATAGAGGAGGTGAGATGCAGCTTCTGTTGATCCGGAGATCTGAGCACCATAAAGGTAGAAATCTGTCTTGGTTCGGCATGGTGTTCTTTTTCGTCAGGCACCAACCCTTCGGCCTGTCCGATATGGACAAGATACCGCCATCATAGCCCTCCGAGTCATTGGTGCACACAAGCCTCTCCACCCTTAATTGTGACAGAGACTCTAGAACCGTAATTTCCAGACAAGCAAGTGATCAAACTAGAGGTCTCACGTATTTCAAAGGCAGGAAATTCTTTGAGTCTAAATCTAAACTGAGCAGGCTTCTCCTAATCACACCCTAGACTGTTTAGGACTTTCCACAGAGGATATATACTCATCCTCCTTTTGATCTTCGATTTCCTTAGGGTCAGCGGTCTGATGGACCTTGTCTGACTTCGTCAGACATTTGCAGGGTAAGCCGCAACAACGACTTTATACTATTTATATATACTACACAATTTTATACTATTGCACTTTAAAGTTAACTAGGTGAACCCGATTTATTCGATATAAAATCTCGAATTAATGGTTGTTTCGACATTCCACTATTAATACTTTCTTAGAGAGAAAAAAGAGCGCATATTTTTAAAAAAGAAATTACAGATTAGGGATTAAATGCTTTGTAATAAAGCTTCTGTTTTTCGGCAGGGCAAGGTTAATCCCTATTATAAATAACTTCGGCAATCCAAAGAGATAAGGCTGATGAATAATTTCAAAACACAACCATTCTGTAATCAAAATTTTGATCAAAAGCTATTGTCTTTAGATATCGTTTGTGTGTGTGTGAATATTTTATTTAAAAATTTGTGTTTATTATTCCTGTCACATGAGTGCTTTCTTTCAATTATCTACACTCTGGAATTTAAAATACCTCGCTAATTTCTTTAACATTTTTTTCAAGTGAAAAATTACTTTTGCAATCCTTTTTATCTAATATGAATTGTTAGAAAAGTTCAACACAAAATATCAGAAATATTTTCTCAGGAATTTCATTCCTTATGAAGGAGCTTATTGGATTTAATTTGGAAGGGATGCTAAAAATTTGCAATCTATATGTTTATTCAGAAGATTAGTGTTTCTGAAAGTAGGATTAGAAAGATAAAGAAGAAATCGTAATCTTTTTAAAGAGGATTAGCGAAGACTATTAAAATGTTAGATAACATATTAAACACTTCATTGATATTCGTTCCGAATTAAAACAGAATTGTTCCCTCAAACTTTTAAATTCATGAATTATGAATTATGCCATTTTCATTTTCAAAGAACATGATTTGCTTTTAATTTTTTTCTATAATAAAACATGAACATATGTATATTATTTTTCTATAATAAAACATGAAGCTTATAGTTGAAACAATGCACCGGATTTACATATAGTACATTTTCTGCGCTATAAGATAAGCTATGAAAAGCAAACGATAAATGTAAATACTGTTATAAGAATTAAAATGGACAGTAATAATACGAAAAAAAGCATAAAACGAATATCTATCAGACGATAAGTTCTCATAAATTTCTAAACAAAAAAAATCACTTCATAAAACATAAGTTGAATAAATGGTTATTAAAAAAAGTTATGTTTAATATTTTGCTGAAAATACGTGTAAATAAAAGGATATAGAATTAATTTGCCACATATAAAGTATGTATTCATTAAAATCTTATAAGATAATTTATTTAATTTGTTATATGGTATAGAAGTTTATTTTGTTATACATTTAATTTGTTATACAATAATTGTAATATAACATACAAGTTTATCTGAGTTCGTGAAAACCAATTTTTTATTATTTTCACGAGTTAGAGACACGTGCTTAAGTATTGCATTTTTAATGTACCGAATATCATCTCTTTTTATTTTTCTGTTCAACAATGAAAAAGGACATGAAAAATAAGAAAATTTCGATTGTATTTTTATGATGAAATTTTTTAATATTTTGAGAAATAATTGAAGTAAAAAGCACCATATATTCCTAAATATTTATTTATTTTCTGCTTTTTTTTACTATATATGAAGTATTTGTAAATTATTCATCGGCAATTTCTTTTAATAGAATAAATTTAATTATGTGAGTTTATACTATTGTTTAAATTCATATATATTTTGTTTCAAACTTTCAAGATCTGTTTATTTCTCAGAAATTAAACACTCAAAATGTAATTAGCTAAATAAAGAACTCGTTGGAACATTAACGTTGTACGACTTCGTATTATTATTTTGATTTAATTCACACAAACGGAATAAAATTTTTTACGGTGGAATTAATTCTCTCCCATTTGAATCTGTTCACTGTCAACATATCTATCACTTCATATCATTTTTTTACTATCACTACCTTTCAATATATTTCTAAATTTCACTTGTTTTTATTTTTACTCTCAATAAGACAATTATTACATTCCCAGCATAATTAGATTTGATACGAATTTTGAATTTTTCAATTAATACATACCTTTTTTTTTTATTCTCATTCTCTCTGGTAATTCTTTTCTTATATTCACTGCATAGTTAATTTTCATGTAAATTTTAAATTTTTAAATTATATTGAATTCTAAATTATTATTTTTACTCCTTTTACGGTAGTTATCACATTCCATATGTAATTAGTTTTGTTGTGATTTTTTAGTTTGTCAGTTATAATTATTATTATATTTTTGTTGTTTGAAAATTATTGCATTACACATTTAAGTAGTTTTAACATAAATATTGAATTTCCCGATATATCGATTAAATATTAATCAATATCCATTTTATTAACATTTCAGTTTATTTTTAATATAAAAATAAAATGGAATGTTAATTCTATGAAAAATAGACATTCCAGCCGCAATTATTTTTAAGAAATCTTTTTAAATGAATGAAACACATTCATCTAAAGTAGCTCGAAAAAGTCCACTTAGATTATCAACTATTTAATTTGTTTGATAAGGATGAAATATTTAAGAATTTTAGATATTAAATTTGAGAGAACATTTTAATTAAAATATTTTTCTTTTCATAAGCAATGTGGAAAGGTATTTTTATTTCTTCAAACAAGTAAAACAATGCAATTTTCTTGATCAGGTTCCTCAATATGTAGGACTTACACTAAAAATTGTAAATTAAAAGCTAATAAAATAAAATCATCATTGCCGATTTAAACTAACCCTAAAGTGGATGTTTTGTCTTGTCTTTTTCATTTTGCTTTTTCTCCTGTTACATTGTTAACATGTTAATGGTTTGAATCAATGGAAAACGGCTTCTAAAACCGATACTTTCGTTTTTATATAAGAAATCGTTTGTGAAACCGAAAATGAACTTCGACAATATTTTCAATTTTGAATTTAAAGAAATAAAGCCACCTAGTCGAGATACTCGATATGGGTGTCATATCCAAATCAACTCGGGATAAGGGCATTTGGCTCAAAGCGATTCGAAAAGACTTTTTAATAATGGTTTCGCATACTCGTAACAATTAATATCTTACTCACAAAATGTTCATAAAAAAATCAAAAAAAGAGAATGAGAGAGCTTTATTGGATTTCAAGGGAACATGAAATGACCCAAGACATATTGGTGAGCCGGAGAGCCAGCAAGAAAACGCGAATCGATACAAATTAGAAAAGAGATATTTCAGAAAATTTTGTGAGCAATACTACTAAAGATTTGAAAACTAATTATTAAGAACACCTGGAAATTGGAAAAGGTCAAGCTGTGAGCAGAAAGGTCATAGAGCAACATTGCACCTCTAACTTCTGAAGGATTTCGAAGGACTAAATCGGAAATACCATGATTTCTGACAAGATGATTTGAAAGTGACAACCAAATGAATCGATATTTTGTTCTACCTCTGCAAAGCAAAAGACAAAGGCTTCACTGCCTTCTGTGTTGTTGTTAATAAACACCCATATCAATGAAACCGTTGACATTAATGGAGTCCGATGAAAGAAGTGGGCAGTTATGTATATCCACCTAGTCCAGTCCAAGAAATCCTGAGGTGATGCCTTGCCCCTTATTCCTGTTAATGGCCTCATTGTGACAAGGGGTAATTCTAACGAGGAGTGAGTGATGTACCTCGGGAGTATATACTTCTGACAGGGTTATAAAAGGTGAGGCGGTCACTATATCATTCTTAGTTAACACTAACAAGCGTGGAGCTCAAACTTCTACTTCATAGTGCTCCAAATATCTTTTTTTTTTTTTTTTTTTTTTTCTTCTTCTTCTATCTTCTGCTTTAAATTTGTAAAACAGTAGAATGAAAAAGTCTATGAAAAAGTTTCTATTGATCAAATGATTTTATTATTGAACTACGGATATACGAAAATGAATATATGGTGTATTTTCCTATATGATGAGGTATGCATTGGTAACAAAAATCTACGTAAAAGAGACTAGCAATATGTTCAAATATTTGTACAAACGCAAGGTTCTTAGTTCTGATAAGGTATTTTGGATCTTTAATTTATAGGGAACATAATATTTGCTTCCCAACATCGTTGTAAATAATGTCTCAAATTGAAAATTTTTGTCTTTAAAGTCATGCACATAATATCCTTACATTCTTCAAAATTTTTTTAAGAAAATAAATCATGAAACTACTAATGGAATTGAATTTGTTTTCGGGACTTGTGGTTTTATTGAGATTCTTGAATAACAGTACCTATATAAGAATCTGAATTATCTCATTTCTCTACATATTGATGTGACACGTTCTCTTTACGTGACGTCGCACGATCAGAGAGACATTGGAATTTTAAAGTTCATAGATCTTCTCAACAAAACAACCATCGTTTAAGTGAAATACGGAATGCTTCACCTATTGGCCTCATATGTATCGCGAATCTTAAACAGGCACACAATGACACCAATAGGTATAAGAATTATAAAATAATGTTGGTAATTGGCTATTTTAAGATTGGTTAAATTTCAAAGATAACCTCTGAAAATTCTTTTTTAATTTTTTACAAAATAAACTAAGAAATATAAGTAACTGCTGTAACTTGAATCGCAAAAGAAAACTGAATTATGCTTCTATTTTTTTCCATTATTATATGTAATGATTTACATTTTACGGAACATTTCGGGGGCCGTTTGACGTACCTGAGTCACTGTCTCATTTGGAGCTGTTTTCAAGAACTACAGAAGCTATTAATTCCTTTTGCGCTATCCCTACCAGGGAGTGCTGGGGATGCTTTATCACTAAGTGTTGTAAACGGGTCCAGGCAACTATCACCAGGCTTATCAGTGGATATTATTCTTATGGAAAAGTAGTTTTCTCATCCAGCTTAAAATGTACAGGCAGTCAGGTCACTTCTGACTATATTTTGGATTGTATGGAGCTTTCCGGAATGGATCTTTTTACAATGCCAGAGTTAGATTTACAGAAACAAATTTCATAAATATGATTCACTATGTTTTTAGCAGACGATTTCTAGCAGCCACCACATAGCGAAGTCAACTCTTTTGTTTTGCTGAGTAGTCGTCAAATGATTATGTCGACACCTGAGTTGGCACCCATTGTCAAATGGTTATGTTGACACCTGAACTGGTATCCTTCTCTATTCTTTAAGGCCTGGTGGTAAAAGCACATTGGATTCCAAATGATTTCTTAATATCCGTAAGTTCTCTTAATATGCTAATTGTCTAGAATTCTAAGTCACTGTAAAAGACTACATAATTCAAATTACAATGTGAGAATATGAAATATTGAGTTCGGATTTTGCAATTAAAAGTATGAAAATAATGCATTGCTATGATAATCTTGCTTAAAAGTAGATAAAAATATGTGCCTAATGCCTTGTTTTCAATCAAAATCTAAAATTTAGTTGGAGGATGTATAGTTTTTCAGGAATGTGAGATTTCCAGCAACTACACTGGTGTGCAAAATTTAAGCAACAAGTGGTTTTTCGGCCACAGCTCCCCAACAAAGTATAAGATAACCATGAAATTGCAGTATAATATGCACGTAATTCAATAGAAAGATTATTTGCATGCAAATTTTCGAAATAAAACGTCATAGGTGATGTAAGTGTGCGTAAACCTTGTGGGTCGGCGCGCGCAGGTCAAAACTGTGATAAAAGGATGAAGAGCACCGTAGTTAAAGACATTCGCTGTAAGTGCAAGTGATTTGTTTTGTGGAACAGGTCTTCAAGAAATCATTTAGACGACTTTACTCGAGGAAGAATGATTGAGAAGCTTGAGGAGGAGCGTAGTGTGACCAGTGTCACCGAAGAGTTCGGGATGAACAAAAGTGTTGTTTCTCTTGCTTGGAATGACTAAAGGCATTCAAACTACTGGTACAGCTGCTCGGAAGGTTGGTGGCGGCCGTCCAAGGAAAACAACACCAAAAGATGACCGTTACATTGTCCTCCAGGCGAAAAGAAACCGTTTTCAGTCAGCAAGCGCCATATCTCATCAACTGTGCACAGCCATAGAACGACAAGTATCAAGATTTACAGTGTCCAGACGCCTCCACAAAGGTGGCTTATTTGCTAGACGTCCTGAACGCTGCATACGTTTAAAACTTTGCCATCGGCGGCAACGTTTAGAGTGGTGCAGAGAACATGAAACCTGGACACTTCATCAATGGAGTCGCGTCCTCTTCACAGATGAGAGTCGTTTTAGTGCTACAAGCAATTCTCGACGTCAGTTGATCTGTAGAGAGGTTTGAGCTCGATTTCATCCTAATAACATCGCGGAAAGAGATCGTTACGGTGGTCCTGGAGTTCTCGTCTGGGGTGGCATTATGTTGAACGGGCGGACTGAGCTTCAGATCTTCGATCGAGGTTCTGTAACTGGAGACCGCTACTGCAATGAGGTAATCCTACCCCATGTGCGTCTGTTCCGAGGGGCCATTGGACCAGACTTCATATTTATGGATGACAATACCCGTCCACACCGTACTGCTAATGTTTAAGAGCTACTGGAAAGTGAAGATATCACACGAATGGACTGGCCAGCTTACTCTCCAGATCTAAATCCCATAGAGCATGTGTGGGATGCATTAGGGAGACGTCTTGCGACACGACAGTATCCTCCTGGTAACACCCATCAGCTGAAAGAAGCGTTAAAGGAGGAATAGAGACGTTTACCCCAAGAACTCCTGGATAATCTAATGCTTAGCATGGAGAGACGATGCAAAGCAACAATTACAGTAAGGGGAGGGCATATCCCATACTAGGGAACATCTGCCAGTTGTACTTACCCTTCTTCAGGCAATCATGTGTAACGCCACTATATGTCAAATAAAGCCTTTTTTGTTCCATACCCTACTTTAAGCTTTATATTCATTCCTGCGCCATTATTCTTTTACCATCGTTTAAGTACAGAATAATGTACATCATATTGAAATTTCATGTCAATCGGATGATTTCTTGTAGAGTTATGACAAAAAACACGCTCTTGTTGCTTAAGTTTTGCACACCAGTGTATAAGATTGGTTGGATTGAGAAACGTTCTTGAGATATCATGAGTTATCCATTTCATTGAGCCAATTTTAGCTACAGATTAATTCTTGAAGACACAGTCTTCTAAAGAGAAGATTTTTCACATGTTTCACAAGATTTTAAGGAGACTATAATCAATCTCAATCCAGATTTTGTATATTTTCACACTCTAAGAATAGTGTGAGGGCCAATAGATATTGCATTGTTATACCAGTACTTTGGATCAACAATATCCCGAATATCTATCTCGTGTATGCTGAAGAGTTTCTGCACGTGGTTGAGATGAAATTAAGATGTAATTATAAGTCAATCAATGTGTTGAATATCTATGTATTCTAAGTGCTCTATGATAATCCCTGTATGACACAATACAACATTATTATATTCCATGCTTACAATATCCAGAGTGGCAATCTAATCCTGTAACTCCAAATATTGTAGATACGTATAGAATATTCCTACCTACAATTTCCTGACTACTAATAAATTTTATTAATGTATATCTCTTACAGCCTCATATCTCGTTAATAAAATTGAATACCAAATATGTTAGGAAATAAATATTTGGGGTTTTGTATTAGGCTGGCCATCTAATACTGGCATATGCTTCGCAACTCAGAGTCTTCCGTCACGAAAACAGTTATGAGCACTAAAGTCCTTGAGTTCATGAGGTCTGTCATGCATTGAGTTTAATTTAATATCCGGAATATCTAATCCTGAGAAATTTTTACGTGAGTTCGATGAGTATTAGATAAGATGCTAAAGGAAGACAAAAGTACTGGAGTTCTTCTAACTCATTTCTTACATTGAGACGCACAAGCGTTTCAATGCAATGCCATACCACGTTTTTGCTACTTGAAGCAATCTATAACAGACAATCTCAGAATGAAAATCTTGATATAATAACAGTCATAAGTTGCTCAACATTTATTGCAAATGGGGTCATGTACCCTCATTTTCCAATGGTTTTAACTATGATAACGAGTAGTACGAATCGAGTTGCTACTTCAGTTCTTTGTTGCCTGAATCTTCTCACCTGTACAATGACATGCAAGTTCTTTATCAGTGTTGTCGCCCATAAGTAGTTACTGTTACATTGTCGAATAGCTATGATATCCTGAATCAAATATGTAACTCGCCACATTCCAAGCACGAGAGTGAGACTTCTCTGCATTAGGTCTCTTTGCAAGTTAAGATCAACTAGACTGGAATGATACCTCAATATTCCATGCAAAAATTTTCTGTTAATAAGTGAGAGAATATTGATTGCACTTTTTATAAATTTTCAGTAACTTCCACCTCATATCATTTTTTATATAAGTTCATGCTCGACGTAGCTAGACTCATTTTAAATGACCTTTTAATGAATTCAAAGAGGTAGATGTCGGTTTTACTTATTTTCTTTTCTCTAACCTTATAATTTTCACAAGAAAAAATATGAAATATTCTAAAACCACATAAGAAATGAAAACAACGAAAGACGTATTGATATAAACATTTAGCAAAATAAGTGTGTAAATTTTCTATGCAAAATAAAATTAAATTTAGTGTAATATATATCTGATTTAAACTTTTTCAAAAAAATTAAACATGACTCTAAATTATTTAGCCTCTATTTTAAATAAAATGTGTATTAAAATTTAACAATAAATACCGTATTGCATTAAAAAAGGAATAAATATAAAATTTTTTTCTCTATAAGTAACCTAATACAGATCCTATTCTCGATTAAAGTTTTATAAGAATTGGATTATTATGAGAGAGTAAAACTCGTGGGTAGATCAAGAAATATTGAGGTTAATATTTGTTGTGTTTGAGAACTTTTCTTTTTCTTCTTTATTTCTACCACTGAATCACTGCTTGTAAGATGGCTAAATAGATAAATAAATTGGGTTAAATTAAATTGATGGTAGAATTTAGATTAATACACAATGCTCTTCAAAGCTGCGTGTATCTAAAATTTAGAAGTATTTTTCTAAGTAATGTCGGGACTTTCATTTTTTGAGCAAGCATCTTAAGGGGGAAATGCTTAAAATTTGTTGATAAGAGTAATCGGAGATCTATCCATGCCTTCATGAAGTTCAAAAAATAGCAAAAGAAGAGTAAAAAAAAAATACTGCAATATAAATATTCTAACTCAATATTTTTTCATTGTATTAGATGGGTTACGCCAAGGAATTTTCAATCAGCAACTTTTAGTAGGTTCAAAAAAATTCTATTATTTGGAGATTTACTGCTCAACATTTCGATAAGTAATAAATTAGATTTAGGACCAACTAACAAATTTGATTAAAATAAACTAAAGAAAATAAAACTTTCAGAGTTCTCTTCCCTTGAATACTTTTCAAACATTTTTTAAACTTTTCTTTCAAATATGTGTTAAGCTTAATATATCACATGCATTCCATCATTTATCCACTACTAAATAATTATATTTATTTTTGAACAGTATCACATAGTTCCAAAATAAACTTTGAATAAATATCTTTTGTTTAAATTTTTCACCAGTTTCGAAGCATTTCTGTAACAGAAATCGAAAGTACGCTTCTTTATGAATAGCTTCTCAAAAAGTTTCAAAAATCTGTAAACTAAAAGAAAAGCTGCTAAGTGTGGACAGTGAAGTTAAATCAGTGATGAGTACTTTTGAAAAAAATATGCTATACACTAAAATAATGAAAATATTTAAGATTGATAAAGAATACTTTATATATTAATATGGTTTATGATCAACTTTGGCATGTAATACAGCTTGGATTCTTCTAGGAATTGATTAATGAAAATGTTGAATGATGTTGAGAAAAGTACTGTACAATATTTCATGAAGAGATGCCGGTTGAGGACATAAATTCAGTAGTGAACGCTCCAAAATATAGACACTAACAGTTCAATCATATTGAGAGAGAGAGAAGTCGATTGACTTTGCAACCCAAAGTATATGCTTAACTTAATCCTTATGTTCATCAGTCCATGACTGGATAAATACCACTGCATGGACATTATCATTCTGGAAAATTCCATCTTCTACATGAGACAAAGTTAGCATCATAAGACAAACCTGATCTTTTTATATTTCTCAGCAGTGATCTTTAGTTTCAGGGTTACCATGGGTCCAGCAGAAAACCACGACACAACTGCTCATATCAAGACAGATCCACCTCTACGCTTGACAGTTGGAAAGAGACAATCAAGATGATAGCTTGTGCGTGTGTCCTTCATATGTGTAGCCATTTTGTTGTATGGAAAAGTGTGAAAGGGGATTTGTTACAACATATTATTTTTCCAACTTATCAATTGATCAGTTTTTGTGAATGTAGCACTACAATAGACGACGTTTAGTATTAACATCTGTCACAAGGGGCTTTGGGAATTTCTGCTTTCTCATAAATATTTTAATTGTAAAGATGCCTTTGAATCGCATGATCATTGATACAAGAGAATTCAGATGCTGTTTGAGCTCTGTTATCACTTTTGCTGCAATTGTTTGTTTCTTTCAAGCATTGCAATCAACTTTAATACACATTGATATCTTTCACTGAGCGCCTCTTTTCATTCTCCATTTTACTTCATAGAGCATATTTGCAGTGCTGTGTGTGTGACATTACTTTAGACAGTGTACCTCTAGAAATGCCTAAAAGTTGCGATGTCTCACTAACTCCGACTAGTTGAGCTCCAACAATTTGGCCTCTTTGAAAACTTGAGTCGTCCGACATTTTTTACTTTTAAAAATATCTTAAGACTTACAGAACTCTAATAAAGCTACCGCATACTCTACCACAATATAAGCATTTCTATTTATAAATAAATCTGGTAGCTACTATTAAATTTTAAAGCTTACAAAGAGCATTTAATTTGTTATTTTTATTCACAAGTATTTCCATTATTTTGATAACCACTTTTAGATTCAAAACGGTTAAAATTCTGGAGAATTTACGACAGAAAAGAACTAAAAAAAGAACAAGTTATAAGTAAGCTAGTTTGTAAAATACAACAAGTAAGCTATCATGCATTTTAATTTCCAAAAGTACGTTAATTTAATTCAAAATTGACAGTTAAAGTAATTTATTTAAACTAATATGTTTTAAACATTTATGCTAGTGGTAAGATAGTTCTCTTCAGAGTAAGATAGGAGTCAATCCAAGCCACTCTTGAACTAAGGGAGTGGGAAGTTGCGTTTAAGCTTTTTGTGTGTACATCTTTAAGGTAGATGCTAGAAAGTTTTCTGGGTTTTGTTCTTTGTGACTCGCGAATAAAGCTCACAATTAGGAAAAAGGTCACCCAGAAGGTAATTTACAAAATGAATATTATTTTACAATAGCCTTTAGTTTTTAGAATCTCTATTACATGGTGTCCGAACCATTTATACTAAAAATGTCTTTTACTACTATCCACTGCAGCCGAAATCTAAAGTAATAGGTGCTCTCCATAATTTTAATCAGTTGAGAAAATCAATTTCAATTAAAATGATAACTATAACAATTTTATTTTGATGAAGTTTTTAAAGTATAATAAATATTTCTGAATACACTTTGATCTTCTAATAACGCATTACTAGTCCAAGGGTTTAGAGTGTGTACACTTCAAATTTTTGAGTTGAATTATCCCTTCAAATGAGAATTATTTACAGCTTATTACAAATGTCCGAATTATATAATTATTTTTAATTACTCTTAATTAGATACCATAAAATGCAAATTAGTAATCATTTTCTTAAAAGTTTAATGTTTCTTATTATTATTCATGCTGTAATCCCCTAACTTGATCTTCTTCTCTAATAACTGCAATATAACACAGGCGAAATGTGATCTTGCAATTCTGGAAGTCGAAATTATATCCACATCTTTTCATTCGATACTCTGCCATCTGTCAGATTAATCTGGAAATCCCACGACAAGATTAAATTTAAAAGTAAACGATTAAATAAGCAATTCGAAAAAAAAAATAAATAAATAGCCGTATGAAACATCTGAGTCCTCAAAAGTAAACAAGAACAATTCCCCTGAAGAAGAATTTCTGGTTTTTTTTTTTTTTTCCTGCCCAGAAGGCACAATTAGAATTCTCTGGAGATTGTCGATGTCTCGTCCTACTTACGTGAAAGGCGGCGAAACACGTGAATGAACTTGAATCCGAAACTGAGCTCACGTGATCATGACAGATCATTGCTGTCCCTCCGAGGGAGGACTGGTCACGTGAGATCACAAGTATCTGGTGCGATGTCCGATCGATATACTATCGCTTGAAAGTGGATCGTTTGCTGGAAAGAGGTTTACACACTGTAAATGTGCACTTTCAAACAATGGAAATGAAGTTAACTCGCTGCAAATTCCATGGCGAACCTGTTGTGAAACTTATCGAATATTAATCGCTATTAGAATAAAAAGTTATACTCTTAAATAGCTTTTTTTTATTCTTGAATAAAATGATTATATATACAATTTTCATATATATTTATATATATGAAAATTGTAAATATAATTTTATATAAAAAAAAGCCATGAAAGTAAGGAAATAACACATTTTGTAACAAAGAATAAAATATTTTATTACTATGAATTATTAATTTATTTATTAGGCATAAGTACAAGCACGTCAAACTCAAATGTTAATCTGACATAAATATTTGGCTCACATTAAACACAAAAAAATGAGAAGAATCTCAAAATTTACATCAATTTTACCCGCAATTTTCTGAAGTGTTCTTACTGCCATTATTGCAGTGTTTAAATTTACCAAATAATTTTTGTAAAAACTGCCAATCTTGATGAGTGTTATTGTATTGTGTTCCTTAGTAAATTCATTAGAATTCCATGAACAACTCTGCAAAATTAGCTTTACATATCTTCTTATCGCTATGAAAAATACCGTTTAAGAATCTTCTAGCAGTATATTACGAACAAATATCAATAGTAAATAATATTAATGAACAAAAAGTTGCGGATAAAGTCATGACAAGAACACTTTAAAAATTTGATCGTTAATAAGAAATTGATGGAAAATTCTGGAATTCAACTTCTACCGAAAATAGTCATTTTTTATAATTATTAAAATGGGAATATTTGATTGTTACTCATTCGTAATGTGAAAACTTAAGCAAAAGAGCTTTTATGTTTAATGAATGGAATATTGCATGGCTTTAACAATAGACAAGAAGAGGGAGAATCGGTCATACATGCATGTACAATGCTGCGAGCTATCCCCGGATAGAACATTAAGGTTAACGGGTTTGGAATAGTAGCCGATGACCGAGTGCCTTGTGATTTTGAACATAGTTTAGGTTCAAAATCTAAAATCGCGGGGGCCTAGTTGGTTAGGGCGTCGTGCTCATTAACGGAAGTTAGTGAGTTTCGAATCCCGACACATGAAGATGCATCGTGTTCGCTAATGGCGATAGGGGCATGTTAAAACTGGGCATAGTCACAATGTCCCCCAAGTGAAAGGATACTTCTGGGAGTGGCATGCCAAGTATTGGGTGTCTTCTGCTTGGTAACCGCTTCAAAATCACGAAAATCCCACCCGTTTGCTTCTATCAAACAGATAGAGCCCAATTCAGGGCCACAGGAAAGCAGGTTGGCGCAGCAACATCAACGGTCAGGTGATGAGGTCACACTTGAGTTGAAATCCACTTGTCCACATTCATGCCACGCCAGAAGAAAGACTTTGGTGGACATAGATTAGTGTGAACACGTCCCCAATCCACGGAGCTCCAGCAATCCAGAGAGGAAGGATGTGATCAACCTCCCAGTCACAGCCCACTGCAAATGGTGTTTCACTTTGCTGATCTTAACGGGAAACGGCGTGAAGTTACTGAGGTACATGAGCTATGGAAATTGGGCCGAGGACACCTACAGGGTAAAAACATCGATCTCTTGTCCAAAACGAATGTGATATTTAACACAGACGAAGAACTTTGGTGCTGAGTGGAAGTATGCATGATGGATCCAGTGTTTATCTGCAGGTGTGGCATAGCCTGATGAAGAAAATGATTTCATTTATTTGTCTCTGAGTGGTTATTCTTTGCACATGAGGCTTAATTAGACCGGGATCTACAAACATCCTAGTCCAAAGTGAAATTTGGACCTACGAACTATTGATCTGAGGACAAGAGCACTAACTATTTGGCTACCAGCACAACTTACCACAAGGGGACTAAATAGGTGCAGACACATTGACAGACTTTCTAGATGCCGATGGAAATTACTTTAAGGATAATAAGCTGCCTTTTTTGTAAGCGGGGTTCGAAGCGGTGATCCGAAAGATCAATTCGATTCCGAATCACTACAAACATTCAAGCACATTGTGCGATTTGAAACCAAAAATTGTTGAACCGGAGGAAAGGAAGAAAAGGGTGCCGTTTCATCTGATTATAATTCAAAGTGACATTTGGTTGCTATTAAAGACCAGTCGGAAGAAACAGGCAGACAAAGAAATCGAAATAACTTAAAGGAACTCAAATAACTATTGCTTTATCAATTGCCGTTTGTTATCAATATTTTCATATAACTGAAGAAGAAGTAAGAATACACGAGTTCTTAAGTGTTTGCTTCATAGGCTATTATATATATATATATATATATATATATATATATATATATATATATATATATATATATATATATATATATATATCCATTACACAAAAATATTTGTGGCACACAGAAAGCTACAACATTTACAATGGATTCTCAAACGGACAGAAGGAGGGCATCTATTTATCTATCTACTGTAATACCTACATGATCAAATTCTACCGCAATGAACTTGGCAGAACAATAAAATAAATTGAAGTCACATTTCACTTAACCAATTATAAATTCTCGTTTTCAGAATTAAATTTTGATTTTTATCTTACATGCATTACTTAAAAACCTTTTTAAACAAAAAAAAACTAGTAAAAATGTTGTTTATTGAAAAAAATATTTTAAATAAATGAAAGAGGCAAAAAGAGAATAATTTTCTTAATTGATAATCTAGTATGTTATTAAGCACTTTCGATTGCATTATACCAATATTTTGGTTTGTTTGGCGTGTAACGGTCATATTTTGAGCACTGGGGATGATTAGACCTGAAATTACAGTTAAAATGGATTCCGAACCATTACATATATCCGAGATGAGATTCGAATTCAAGAAACGCTAAGCCGAGAGCAAGAGCATTGAGTACATGGCTACCAGCTCGGCCATTAGACCAAAGTGCACTTTTAAATTAACACTAGGACGCGGTATCACTTATTTCTTGTACCGACTTATATTCGTTGAACGAGATAAATATATATTGAAGTCCATTTGCATTTAAAATTTTGAACTATTGTAATTCTCTGTGTGATATAGCTATCTCTATGGATATATGTGTCCATAAAACTTTTAGTACATTAGATTTACCCATGCAAAAATGTCAACAATCATAATGAATACGAGATGGTCAGTGCTGTTATCCTAAATAATGTAAGTGTAATAAGCAACGCTAGAAAGAACAAAATACTAACTGTGAATTACAGTCAGAATGAGTCAACAAAGTGACTTTCAGAAATTGTGTATTTGTGTAAAAGAGGAGCGGAATTAAAGCAGAATATGTAAATGATGTATTAAAATATTATTGAATAATAATTTCTGTAATTATATCTTTTTATACTAGTGTTTAATTATATTGTTTCATAAGAGTGGTTATATTTTTTCATTCGTTCAGTAAACAAGTAATCAGTGAGATATAAATATAAGAAATGTACATAAACTTAAAGTGTAACCTATTCCTTTCGAAGATTATATTACAATGAGATACTCTTAATGTAATCCTACAAAAGAGTAAATAAGGATATGAAACCATGCTTTTATATGAAGAGATAAAATTAGCTGTGAAGAAACCACGTTCGGACTGGAAACCTAAATGGTGAACTAATTTTAATAACAGTAAAAAGATTTTATTTCTTGACTAAAAGTAACCTTAAAATAACACGTGTCACATACACCAAAAAAAAAAAAAAAAAAAAGACACATGCAGCCTAAAATTCTCAATGCATTCTAATTTTTAGATTCAGCAGACAAATAAACATAAAATAAGAATAATTGAATTGAAGAAAAATTGGAAGTTTATTAAAGCAAATTTTGAGGATATGTATTAATTTGCGATTAACTTAATATGGTGCAGAGTTATTTTTTAAAGATAAATACAAGGTATAAATATGAAGTAATTATGAGATATTTATAATTTTAAAAGCTACATGAAAAACTACAACGTATGATCTCTGTTTGAACTAGTAGCTGAAAAGTTATTGCTCTATATTCTGTCCAGCATTTGGTAAGTTTGAATTTTACATAAAATGTCGCAACATCCATCTTAAACCGCAGGTCTCAGTCTACTTAAACTTCATATGGAAAAAGTGATCATAGAGAATTAATAAACCACTCACCATTGGGGTGGTGAGTGGTTTATTAATTCGCATACGATACTACTCACATACGATAAGCATTTGCATTTTGAAGACCGTAATTTTTGCTTCATTGGAGATTGTCTTTATGACAGGGATTTTTGTTATAATGATAACACATGCAATCATCTGCCGGCTAATTTGTCTAGTGGTCAGCGTGCCTGATTACGGATAAAGAGGTCCTGGGTTTGAATCCCGGTTCAGGCAGGGATGTACTTTCTCTCTCTATCCTGTCTTTGTACTTTCCTTGTGTGTGAATGAGGTGTGAGTGGTTGCCTACCCTATAAACGGGTTCCTATGGCATGTGTGTGTATTGAAGAAGTCGGACTCCACACCAAGTACGGTTCAGTTGGAAAAGTGGAGCAGCACACCCCAATTTGCCAGCCTAGCTGACACACGAAAACATCAACAACAACATACAGTCATCTCCCGTTATTTAAAAGTGACTAGAAGTGAGCTTTCGTAGACACCAACGGCAGGAGTCCGAATTTCCGGATGGAGGATCACGAGTTCGATTAAATTCACTTTTTCATAACAGGGGAAGAATGTTGGCTTTCTGTTTATTAATACACTTCTGTCGAAGTTGATGCTTGGAAGTATTCCGAGTTTAATCTTTTGCGATACGTGAATATGGGTTATTATCAAGAAAATGTTCTTGAAAGGTAATAATACGTAACGCACGTTAAAGACAGTTAGGATATCCATTATGTAACGTTATATAAATTTTGAAAATATCAAATTGAATTTTCATTTAGATTACAATTTTTGAGTGCATGGAGTAATACAAATGCATAATTATTTGTGCTATAAAATGCTGAATATCTGGAAATAGAAGTTTCATAAGAGCAAGGAACACATCCTTTCGATTGTATTGTGTTCTCATATCGAACGATATTGAGATGTTATAACCAAAAATGCCCTTAACGTAAAATGAATTTGACTGATTATTTTGCCTAAAATTAATAATTATTTATAATTGTTGATTAAAAATAAGAACTTCTATAGATATAATAGAAATAATAAGAACATATATATATATATATATATATATATATATATATATATATATATATATATATATATATATATAATTAAAAAAAGAAAGATACACTAAAAAAAAAAGCTTATATGTTCAGAGTGCGGCACGTAAAACCACTCGTAAAGTCAATGCATAAAATAAAAGATAATGTATTAAATGTGATTCCTCCCTTTCACTGTAGATGCTGAAAGAGGCCTCCATCCATTTCACACCACATGTGACTGCGCTTGAGATTTATAAATACATTTATCAATTCTTGTGTTGTGATACTAATGATAATATCATGGATACACACACAGCGTTCAATTGTGTAAGAATATGTTTTGTATAATCTTCCCTACAATTGAAGCCACAAGTATACTAGTTAAGAAATCGAGGAGACCACAAGCCTTTGATTATCTTCTTCAGGCGTAAGGACCTCATTTTAAGGGGCAATCATGATCCGATCTATGGCATGTTGCACCGTCCTGCTGAATATAGCATAACTGAAGTTTCTCTTCTGGAAAGTTTGAATAAAACTCCTCGAGAATTTCCAAATAGAACTCGCTGTCGTCTTAAAGAATATGGGCTCCACACACAGGGATCTTGCTGACAAAAACGTAATACAAGAATATAAACAAATAATTGTAAAAAATACAATAATGAACAGTATTTCGATAAGCCAATTTTATGAACTGTATTGTTCGTAAATATAACGGGACTGGAGAAGACAATGTTTATAAATTTAAAATTTTGAACTATAGATTATTTTACGCATACAGTAAGAAAAATTTCTTTGACCCAGTAGTAAAATCTATTTTTTTTGGGGGGGGGGGGAGAAAGAGACACTACTAATTTTTGATTAACAACTTTACTTATTAATTACTTATAAGAATTAAAAGTAGAAAATACCCAAAATCTAAGAAATACCATAAAATGAAGATGATTGTTAATTATCATAAAAATATTTAAATTAAAAAGTTGCAACGTTTAGTGGCCTATTTTTGGACCGAAATAGTTGTCGAGTATGAATGAATATCATTAGCAGCTTACCAACAAATTTAGGAAATGATTTGCAGAACAAAGGCGGCCACATCTTGAAAAACATAGCGTACCCTTCGAGGTAGCTCTTATGGGGAAGCCATTCGGGGGACTTGGCATCCTAGAACAAAAAGACAAAAGCTTTAATAAAATAATGAAAGTACTGTGTAAGCAAATCAAACAAGTGTAGAATTTAAGAGTGGTGTGGCATCCAAAATATTTCATTCATAAATCTGAATTACACTGCTTAATACCATTGAGAATTTGTTATGAAAAGTCATGAAGAGAACAACAAATTTTAAGTACCAAAGCAGAGCTACAACAATATTTAATCCCAATGGACGAATTTTAGAAAAAATTTAAACGCATTATTGGTACAAAGAGGACAATTAAATTTGCAGTTGAATCAAATGTTAGAGAGATCATCATATATATTTTTAACATCCTTTTTCTAGGAAATGCATCATCATTTTCTCTTTAATTTCTTATACCATTTTTCAAGAAGAGAAGTTATTTTTCCAGGCATCATGATTTGATGAGATGTTTTTTCTTATAATGTCCAGAATTTCCCTAGAAGGGAAGTTATTTTTTTTTAGGAGAAAAATTAATTTTATTACATTCATCACTTTTTAAAAGGAATATTATTCTTTTATTGCATGAATCATTTTTTCTGAAGAAAAAATCTTTCTTTTATCTCATCTATCTAGGAGAAATATCACCCTTTTTTCTTCCATCATATTTATTCCAACGATATTATTTTTTTTATCCTTTTCATTAATTTCAAGAAGGGATATCATTTTTTAATACCGTACATACATTAATTTTTTTAGAATTAAATAGTTCTTTTTTATCTTCATTATTTTTCTAAGAAGAATATTATGTTTTTATCCTGTTTACCATTTTTTCCTGTAAGAGAAATCCATCTTGTATCCTATTTAAATTGAAGGCATATGATCCTTTTTATCTTCATTATGTTCATTTAAGGTACCCAAACACGTTCAGAGCACTTTTTTTAAATACACTGCATATATACATTGTAACGATTTTTTCTTATTTCACTTTAGTAAACATTAATATTGAGCTACTAAAATTTGATATATTCCAACATTATTCTTCAGAAATGTTAAATATGTATACAATTTTAAGCATTTTTTAAAAGCTTTAAAAAATGCTGCATCAAAAACTGTTAAACATATTTGAAAAAAATTAATACCAAATAATCTATATGTTGTTATCTAGAGCCTGTACTAAAATTTTAAGTTTTTGTTAAAAAAAATAAAAAAATTACTGCCAGTTAAATATTTAAACTGAAATTTTAACCAAAATTTTTATGCCTTATTCGAATAACAGACCATAATTTAGGAAATATTTTAGTGATTAAAATTATTTTAGTACATTCCCTAGAAAACAATATACAAATCACGCTTATGAAATTCCATAGTGAAATTATAAAAATATTTTGAGTTATCGTTTTTGAGGCGTGCAAATTATAGGTAAAAGCCAATTCTGAGAAAACCGCATTTAAAGTGTTGTGTCTTTATAAGAAATTCTCAAATTTGCTGATTAATTTTTTGATTTGATTTTCTGATTTATTTTCGGAACAGTAATTATTTTATGTATCTTTTAAAATCTAACTAAATTTATATTTCAAAATTAAACACTGTTTAAACTAATTTTTAACATCAGTCTGGCCCTTTAAACGCTCACTTCCGGTCCTTTAAATATGTCCACTTTTGGTTTCCTAATCTTAACGCGAAATCCTTTATATCTCGGAATCTAATTAACGTAGAGACAAAAATAAAACCTGTTTTAGAAAGCTATTTAAATTCCTTATTTAACGAAAGAATAAAATAAATTTATCATTTTTGGTCGAAATTGACGTTTTTAACGTGTACGGGTACCTTAAGCGATGTCTTCACAATGTTAATTTTATTTTATTCCTTTCATTGCATTTCAAAAGGGATTCTTATTCTTGCATTCCAGTCGTTTTTCTAAAAGAGACATTCTTTAAGCCCTTTCACAATTTCTCAAAAATGTCACCATTATTGATTCCTCTTCATCATTTTATATGAAAGAAATTCCCATACATAAATTTTTTGAGAAATACTTTAATTACGTAATTTTTTGGCAAAGAAATCACTCCGTCTATTTATCTTCTATGAAGCAATATCGCTCTATTTTTCGTGAATTTTACAGTCTACCATCATTTTTAATAATAATACAGAACGTAAATGCTAAATAGTTTGTTATCATAAAACAGACTATAAACATTTAAGTAGGAAATTTCAATGCATCAAATGGCAGTTTACAGTACAGAAATAGTTTTCAATCATATAATGTGAAATGTAAATAAGCCATAATGTTTTTGAAGTATAATAAAAATTCGGATGCACACTAAAAGCCCTCTGCAATAAATAATCAGAATTTTTTCAAGAATTTTTTTTTTTTAAATATAAGATGTTTTCTCTCCAATCCTATTAAAATTAAATCCGCCAGGGGTTGTCATGACTAAGTGGAATAACACTGCTCTTCGGAATAGGTCTAAGCTTAGATTCTAGTCATTTATGAATGGAAGAGGAACTTTGGATTTCCATGTGCATTTTCATTGGCGAGTTTTCAGTTTCCCGACACGTGAATACACATGAAGACCTATGATTAGATGCCTAACAACGGATTTTCTCCGTTGCATTATCCTCAAGGCAGTATTCAAATTTAATTGATCAATTTCACCATTCTTAGACACAATATCAAGATATTCGACGTGAGGAGATCAAAGTTCAATCTCAATTTCTGATAGAAAAAAAAAAGAAATGGATGCTTCTTTTATCGCTTTTTTCCATTGAAAATGACACATAATAATTATTCAAACTATGGCTTTCATCTCTTAAGATGTCTGTTATGCTAAGTTAGATTATACAGATTGATTTTTAACTCTACAATCAATTTTCATTCACAAGGGATATTTTACCTGAAAACCAGGATTCAAAATCAATCTTAAGCCAATTGCAAGCAATCAGTCTGACATATATCCATGAGAAAATGAAATATTCCCTCTCTCTCCTCAAAAGTATCTGGGATTGACCCCGATACCTAAATTATAAATAGCCCAATCCTATCATAATTTCTGCTCTGTTTGTTAATAACAGCAGCGATGTACTGTTTAAAAAATAATCGTTCTCACAAACCAAAAGTAGCGGTCTCTATAACGATTTAACCGAAGCTTCATCGTGTAATTTAACAGCGCTGGATCATCGCATGTAAAACAGGTTGTAATGTTCTACATGTGAAATGACAACATTGAATGTGCCAGGCCAAGTCTAGAGGTCCTCTGTTTGTCCACTTTTGGATTACAAGATACAACCTCTAGATGACCATTATACATGATGCCAAAAGGTCTAGAAATATAAAAAGTGGTCGGGCATTAGGATTAAAACTATTATTCCTTGATAAGTCACAACCAGATAGGCTGTCTTAAAATTTCTTGATTTCCTCTATAGAATAGGTCTCTGATTATGACAGCTTCTCTCGATAGATCATTTTGACATCCATCCTTAAGAAATTTCAAGACGGAGGACAAAATGTTTTACGACAATCTTCAACAATCAGGCAATACTCACACAATGGCAAACTGAGTTAATCACGATTACTAAAAATTTAATTCTCTTGTAAAAGAAAAAAAATTAAGTGTTTATTTATTTAAAACAAATTTTAGTATTATTTTACTATCACCGTTTAAATAAAAAAATTTATATCTGTGTTTAAAAAGATTATGGGAACTTGTAAAATAAATACGAATAATTTTATTAAAATTTTTAGATAAATCTTTTTTTTACTTTTTGAGTTATCTGCTATTATATATATATATATATATGTATACAGGGTGAGCCAAAATTCGTTACAATTTTAATAATTAATAAAAAAAGGAGAAAGTGAGATAAAGAAGTGCGGTTTGCAAGAAAGGGCTCACTAAGTAGTCGGATTTTTTTTAGCAGCAAAAAAAATTTTAGTTAAAAAAGTCACCTATAGATGGTGCTGACATCGAGAGATTCAGCAGAATTATGCAAACTAATCTTGCGATAAAAGGTCGTGATACTCGAGAATTTCTCATTCGCTTTCAGAATGTTATCATTACCCGATCGAGCGTTGTTGGTGAAGTTGTTCTATTTAAACGGAGAGTCAGTAACAATTGCGTTGCGAAAATTTCGCACGACGAAAGGACTGAAGACGAAGAAAGGCCATATATCGTGTCCTGGAATAGTCGAGCTTGTCAAGAGGTTCGAGGAAACTGGCTCTTTGGAGGATCTGCCCCGCAGTGGAAAACCCTCGTTGGCGGAGAGCCGAATTACTGCGGTGGAAACCACAATGAATGATTTAGCGGCGTAATCGTCCATTGAGAGTAGCAGTGCTCGCGAAGCTGGAAGAATATTGGATGTGCCTCAATCATCGATTTGATGTATCCTCCACGGTATATTGCATCTCTAACCCTACAAACTGCAGTCACTGCAGGAGTTACAACCGGGAGACACAGCTATGCGGGAATCATTTGCCGAGTGGGCTATGGCAAGAATCGAAAACGACCCTCAGTGGCTGTACAACGTTTTCTGGACGGATGAGGCGCACTTCACACTACACGGGGATGTCAACACCCATAACACTTATATAAGGGCAACATCTAATCCTTGTGAATACACGACGAAATCTCTGCATCCAGCCAAGTTGACAGCCTGGTGTGGCTTCACCTCATCTTTCATTGTCGGACCTTTCTTCTTTGAAGAACCGTGTCCCAGATTGGGCTGGAAAACGTGCACAGTAACCGCTAAGCGTTTCCTCACTCTTTTGCGTGACAAAGCCGTGCTTGCATTAAATCAAAGAGGTGTGTTATCTGTAATAAACTTTATGCAGGATGGCGCACCACCACATTATGCAAATGCAGTAAAACGATTCCTTTTGAGTACCTTTGGTGAAGAGAGACTGATCAGTCGAGGTTGCAAGATCGCATGGCCTCTACGATCGCCCGACCTCACTCCGGTCGACTTCTGGTTGTGGGGCTATTTGAAATCACGTGTGTACCGTTCATCTATTCCAACATTGACCGAACTCAAAGATTCCATCTGTCGTGAGGTTTCTGCAATTCATTCCGACATATTGCATTCAGCTGTAACGGGCGTTGCGAGTCGCCTTAGTTGTGTCGTACAATGCACTGGAGGTCATATTGAACAACTTTTACTATCAGAATAAGTGAATGGAGCGTACTGTTGTCCTTTTCATTGTGTTTCGGACAGTCAGCGCCATCTATAGGCGACGTTTTTAATTAAAACTTTTTTGCTGCAAAAAGAAATCCGACTACCTTGTGAGCCCTTTCTTGCAAACCGCACTTCTTTATCTTACTTTCTTCTTTTTTTATGAATTTTTAAAATTGTAGCGAACTTTTGGCTCACCCTGTATATATATATATAAGGAGAAGAGATTTATAAAAACAAACCAATCAGATGGAGTTAGTCATGCAAGGGGTCTGATTAATCAATTGGGTATTAATGAATTTGATAATAAATAATTCTACAGAGGACTTTGTATATGAATTTTGCTTAATGTTTGCTTAAGATATGTTTCATTATGTGAAAAATAGATGTAGGTCTGCATATTGCTAACGTAATTGTTACATCAGTTTATTTTAATCCGTAAATAAATCTAATTAATTATAAATAAAACACAAAAAATATAGAATATTAAGTTTATAAAAAGAAAATTCACTTTAATTATCCTCACGAATATTCTCATAAAAATATATTATTAAAATAAAGTACTCTAAAGTGTCTTCCAATGTTACATAAATTAAAGCTGCAAAAATAAAATGAAGTTGAATATCCTTATCTTTCAGATACGATATGAAATCTAGTTTGCCAAAAAATGGTAAAATCTGCCAAAAATTCACCAAATTCAAAAATGTACCGCAATGTTTGTATGGCACCTGTGATTATAGTAGAATTCAAGGAACGATTTTTGAAGTTTTGAGTAATTATATTTATATAATTTAGGTTATATAATTTTAAATTTATCCTGGAGTGTCATCATGAGTTTGATGCTGGTCATCTTAAAAAATACAGTTATTACAATAATAATTAGATAAGGTTATTACATATCCAAATGCCGCCTATTCATGCCGACGAAAGCTGTTAAACTCATCAACGGCGTTTTCATTTTAAATTATTATCAAATGACGAAGTGGAAACATAAAATGCGGCTTTTATCTGTCTATGCCACACAAATGTCGAGATATTAAATTTTGTGGAATACATAACTTCAAATAGTCCTTTCAGCTCTTCAGATGAATCTGTTATTGAAAGTGCTACCTTCTGTATTTACCAGGATCGTTTTCCCACTCTAAATTCTGATTCAGATTGAGGAATCATATCAGATCCCTATCACAGATTGGTATGCCGTTTGGCTATATCTCACTTCTAAGCAATGACAACTTCTTGCCTTGTGCCACTCTTAAATAACGAGTATTATTAATCTCGTGTATCTTAAATAACGAGCAACTTATTATATATTGAGTTCGACACTCGAATTACCTGGATAGTCTATTTCCTCTCAAAACCTTGACAACATACAAAGTGTAGCCCGTAAAATCTGTCCTTATAGTCAATGCATATAATAAAATACAATGCAAATTATTCAATGATTATTCCCCTACACCCACTTCATCATAATATGTGAGCTTGCTTGAGATTTCAATATATATATATATATATATACGTCACTTCTTGTGTTGAAATGCTGATGATAACATCCTGGATCCCGAGTTCAATTGCACGTGGATTTGTTTTGCAGACTCTTCCCTCCTACAAGTCAAAGTTACAAGTGGACATGTCAAGTTACTGAGAAGACCACAAGTCTTTAATGATCGTCTTCTCAAATGCAAACTCCTCAAACCAAATTTTTTGAGCCATAAACTTTTCAAAAGTAATAAAGGTGTGAAAAAAGTCTTTACTAGTTAATTTACAGAACTGCCGACATAACAACATATTAACGTGAAAGATGCACCGGCCCACCCGAAGGTATACGGTGAATGGACGTTGCGCAGCAATCCAGTCAAAGTGTGCGATAAGTAGACTACCAGCAGGACAGCAATCGCAATAAAGTCCTGGATTAGGATCTCAAAAGTGGTGGAGATTCACTCCAAGAAGAGTTCAAATAAAGTAGGGCAATCTATTGTGATCTCTCTGACCGGATAACAACATAGTATGTGAATTTTGAGGCTTCTGATAAAATATGAGATTATAGCTTAAAGGAAAGATATAATAATGTGGATACGTGAATATTACTACATGTTTGTTATAAAATTGTTCGTCTTTCCCAGTAAACACATTTTTTTCTTTTATAACTGAATAGTTTCTGAATGTAATTCTGTATCAGTAAATATGTAAAATACAGTCAACCAGAAAAGTTGGTGCACTAATATGTCACTAAATCGTTTCATTTGGTTTAAAAAAGTAATAAAGGAGTGAAAATTCTATATTTAATGAAAATTAAAGCAAAAAAAATTAATTTTTATTAAAAAAAATTTTGTTAGTGACTCAGAGCATATGATTAAAAAATTATGGCACAGCTTATTTGCAAGCATAACTAAGCATGAAGTCATTTTTAATTTATAAATTCATTATTTTTAGCTATAATAAAAAAAGCTATTTAAATGAAATATCTAAAAATTTTTATGATTTATGGTATACAGTAGAGAAATAACAATAACAAATGAATTGTTTTATTTAAGGAAATGCAATTAGTTTATGTAAATAATAATTATATGATTAATATACAGTTGGTTTTTATAAGTGGTGAAAAATCTTGCTTTTATTTACTATTTTTTTCCCAGGTAAACAGTATTTCACGAATGTACTTCTGAAGTTAAGCATAGAGATACAGTCAAACAAAAAAATAAAGAAAAAATAAAACGTATTGCAGAAATGAAATTTTTGGGGAAGAAAATATTTCGAAATAAAAACGCGTAGAAATTTCTTGTTTTATTGCGTAGTTAATGTGTTGCAATTAATTTCTACTTTGACGTATTTTTGTAAAATGTTTTCCTTAGTTTCCAGTGATTTATGATATTAAAGATAATAATACATCAATAACTTTCTCAGAATTTTCCTTAACATCTACTTCATAATACTGTAACTTAATATTTTAAAATATTACTTTAGATTTAATTATTTGACGAAAATGCAATGATAACGCCAAAATATATTATTTCTTACGACAAAGATACATTTATTTCTAAAAAAAAAGAAGAAAAATAAGCATGTGGAGCCAAACGAGTGATGTTCTAGAAAAGTAGAAAAGATTGTGGTGTAAGAGCCTCACGACAAATTGATTAAATGAACTCTCTCGCATTCTGGCGCGCAATCCGCGGAGAAAAAACGGTCGCCAGATGGCCGCTGGCGATCAAAATATCGAGGAGGGTGACCGAAAAATTGTGGAATTCTGGCAGTCGATTAGCATGAGGACTCATTCCCTCAATTACATTGCTGCCATTATATTGCAAAGCCGGTGGAATTATGGGAATTTGCGGCAAGAAAAAAAAAGCAATCTACTTTACTTACAGTGACGTCAGATTATCAAATCAGAAAAATACATCGATTACTACTAACGCCAAAGTGGCGATTGTTTCTTGACAAAAAAATAATAATAATAATAATAATAAATAAATAAATAAATATTTGTTTACTATTTTTTTTTCACCGTGGAGAAAAGTGAAAGTAACAGTTTCATCCCTCGCTCTACTTTCATTTATGACATCTTTTTGAGTTTTTATTATTTATTTATTTTTTTGTTTTGTACTTTTTTGCCGGCCAGGAGAAAACTCGTGCTCATTCTCCACTCTACGTGACATGAATCTGCATCGAAAGGGCTGAATGTCAACAATCCTTAGTTCAAATCTGGTATGAATTAAAGTCGACCCGAATCGAAAATGGGTTCAAATTATATGAAAAATAACTGTTTTGGGCTATGTTAGCTACGATAGCCGCCATAACACCGTTTGTCTGGACTCCAGAGGAAAGTAAAGCAAAGAATTTTAGAAAAATCGTGAATCTGTTAATAATGTCAGTTAAAAATGGGATTAAGCAACAAATTTATTAATTTTTTTCGGAATAATGTTTATTGATATCAAAGAAATCATATGAGATATGCAGCAAAATACAATACAAAAATGATTGTCTTGAGAAGAACTACGAAATATAGTCTCTAAAATAAAAGATTGGTGGTAACAAAAGTACACATAATTAGTTGGAATTTTAAGTCAATTTGGTAATTTTTTCTTTTTTAAACATATCAGAAACTCTAAATTATAGTAATAGTTCAATAAATAAGTTATCAAGAAATACACATGTTCTGTTTATTTAAATGAATATAATATTGTTTAAATTTTGTTTGTTAGGAATTTTTAAAAAGAAAACATTCCATGACGGTACATGATTTCACTGACAATGTTTTTATATTTATTTATTAACTATCGTTTTTATTATTACCGAAAAATATTGGATGTATTTAAAAAAGCTTTATAATATGTTCTAGAAAATTTTCAAAAAGAATTAAAGTGAAAACATTATAAATAAAAGGTAGATATAATGTGGTTATTTAATAGAACATTTTTAAATTTATGATAACCATTCTTCAAAAAAACATTTACAAATATGTATATATAAAATCCTTCTTTCTCTTGTATATATATATATATATATATATATATATATATATATATATATATATACACAGAGAGAGAGAGAGAGATAGTAACATTTATTTCACAGAATAAAAGTATTTGAATGATCATCAATTATTACCAGGAAATAATAAAATTGGTATACATTAATATACATTAATTGGCATATATTGATGATATCAATATATATTGATTGAAGGCTGACGTTTAATTAAAAGTTTTACAAAATTCTTCCCGAGAATTTTAAAGTCTATTTTAGTAAAATAACGAATGATTTTCTTACATAAATATGTCATTATAATCAAAAAATATTTATTATTTATTTTTCGAACGTATTCATATTGCATGAAATAGTATATAGTCTCTACATAAACAATAAATTCTCTCAGATAGTTTTTGATCAAACATTTTCTGAAAAGAAGCTTAAAGTCATACAATAAATTATTTAATTAATTATTTTGAATATATCAGTCATTTAATCAATTTTTGTTCATTTTACTAAATATAAATAAAAAATAGTACGAAGAACACATTATTTACTGATATGCAATTCACAAATAAAATATTATTAATCAATACAACCTCTATGAATTATATTGTTTGAATTTTATTAAGTAAATTTATAACATTTGATCTTTATACAACCACTAATGAATGAAAAATTATCTTCATTTACGAACAACATTTTGTTCATGATGTTCTAATAGCATTTTATTAGTGGAGGGAATAGTTATTATTGTGAGTAATACCTTGTAAATAATAACATGTTATTTGGTTGCTGGTATTAGCTAACGAGTAAGACATTATTTGTCGATACTTCATCAATTTCCAAATAAAACTTTACACGTAAAAAAATATCATATTTATTAAAACTACTTTATTAGTAGTAATTGAAAATTAATCAAAAATCATCTGGGAGTATTATACACAGAAGCAAAGTTCATTTATAGCTAGTTTTGCTTATGTTAAATTTAATTTGAAATAAAATTAAGTCATTTCATAAGATTATTAACTATACAGACATTAATACAATTCACTATCACTTTATTAAACGGAAAGCGTGTAACTAATAAACGTGTATTGTGTAAAATATTATTATTTTGTAGTAAAACTTCTGAGAATTGTGTCATAAATAGGTAGGTTAAAAATATGAAAATGTTGCAAGAAATCTGATATAAGCTTGTTTTTTAGTTAATTGTATAAATTTAAAAATTATTGTATGAAAACATTTTGATAAATAATGCCATAAATATATGAAACTGGAAATTTTTTAAATAAAAAATCTATAAAGTTAAACTTTATGTATAAATTTAAGATATTTCTCTGACGTGAAAAAATAACCGACTAATCTTTTTTTTTTTTATTTTTAGTAATCATGTTATAGTCATACGGTAGTCATGTTATAGCCATATGGTAGTCATACGTTTTAGTTAAATTATTCGTAAGCTGAAAGAAAAATTTTCGCTAAGCAAAAATTGCTGCATTAGTTTTCATTTTTGTATGCATAGCTAATACTTATATTTTCGATATATCAGTAGTAAATAACATTTTGTTCGTCAGTACAACGATTGCAATTTACATAGAATATCTGAATTTGTAAACTGAAGATAAGAAAATGCTAATTCAGTATTAACAGTCGATAAATTTAACTAAACGAAATTAATGAAATTACTTTCTGTTTTATAAGTAAATCGAAATCATTTCTTAAGTAATTTTATTTACTGTATTTTACATGCATTAATAAATCATATACCTAGAAAGTATAATTTCAAACTATTAAAGTTAATTCTAAATGCTTAACGTAACATATATCATATTAGTATCATATACTATATGTATTTTTTAAATTTTTATTTAGTTCATTAAAATTTCGATAAATTAATCATACTAATTTCTTAGAAAAATAGAAATTTTTAAGGAAAATTAATTTTATTAAAGAAAGAATAAAAATATCAAAAAAATATAATTACAGATACTACAGAAATGAGGAGAGCCAAAATAATAAATTTTGTTCCTTAAAATCAATTTTATTATTTCAAATATTAAAGAAAAAATAAGAAATTTTATTATATTTGGTTAATATTAGTGGCAAAATAATAATATAAAATAAATAATTGTGCAACAATATTTTAGTGGATTTTTAATATGATAAATGTATAATATATTTACTAGAAATTGTTTTATCTACTTAATTTAGATAAATCCATTGTTAATAGCTTTATTAAAATATCCAGCATAAAATTTAACAATGACTTCTTATACTTTTCATTGGAAAATATATTTAAACTAAAGAATTTTTAATGTCATATACAGCATAAGACTACCAATCATCCAGTTTGTGTGGATAACATTGTATATATTTAAAAAAAATATTCAATAAATTGCATATTTTGAATTTAATTTAAATATCTTAAAATATGCAAAATAAAACCTAAGTTAAAATAAATGGAATAAATTTCATTAATAATCACTAAAATAATACAAAATTTTCGTATACTTGTCTAAGTAATTTTACAATCAGCCCAAAGTAAAACTTACTTTCGTAGGGATTGCCGGATAAAACAGTCTGATAAAGACACCATCTGGGGAATATTTTGTCATTATATCAGTGCACCCCACGCTGTAAGGGCCCGTTGGTTTAGGAATTTGCCTAGGCATTTTTTTCTCCTTTTTTGTGAGCAGTCCCATGACAGCAGATTTGACAGAAAATGAAACTTTTCCCGTTAATAGTTTCCGTCTATACATCTAAAACTAAATGTCCCGCCGGGTAATGTTTGGAGATCAATTTATAACATTTTACGCGCAGCGCACTCTACTGGGATGACCTGTAACACTTTTACCATGTTTTGACGTGGTGACCGAGTAACTCCTGTAGTCTAGGCATAGCCTTGAACGAAAGCGAAATCTTGCGTCATGGCAGAACGCGTTTGTGGACACAGCTTGGAGAAAAAGTTCAACGGTTTTCTTATCAAATTTTCTAGATTCTAGAATTTTGTAGAATCAGTAAGAAGATTGAGAAAACGATTCTTATCAATTGTAAAGCTAAAAGATATTTTATCCGAGTTTCAATTTTTCAAAATTATATTAAGACTACTCATTTAATTAAATAAATTTTCTAACTGAGATAAAATAAAATGAATTAGATTGATTAAAGTACTCAATAATCAATCATTTTCGTTAAGAAACCAATGTTTCAGTTAATATTGTTGGTATCAAGGGAAATTACGAGTTTAGCCATTAAAATAAGAATTCTTTGAATTCAATCAATTATATATTCAAACGATTATTTATCTTCTTCCAGATCATGGAACATGTATAATTTTTTATTGTTACATTTAGAATCACTGGGATATATTTTAAAAACAATCTTGTGTAAAGCAACCCGCTAACTCCTTTTCGATTTTAAGAGTGTTTTCACAACACCAAAGCCTGATTTTTCACAAAACCAAGAAAAGAGTTCATTGAGCAAATTATAACCTTCTTAAAACAGAAACTTCTTGAGAATGGCAATGGCTTCCTTTCTTTAACCTTCCGCTACTTTTACTTCCTCAGTCATTGTACTCAACTTGATATCAATTCCTATTCAATGTCACGGGCAACACTATCAACAACAGCAGCATATTCTTTCGGAAGATTATTATTTTTCTTTTTATTTCGTCGGAATACTTCCTCTTCGACTGTAGCTCCAGGCAAAGATTCCGTCCACCCAAGTTGTTCTGAAAGAACACCGCTCGGCACGTCGTTGATGTTCTGCTGTGGAAAAGGAAATGCGCTCGGAGGGGAAGTATGCTAATATCTGAAGGAAGTAGGGCGGATTCAGCGATGTGCAAATTGGTTCTGAAACATCCATCACTTTCTTCCTTCAAGAATGGAAAATCTAATTTGTCGAATATTGTTTCTTTCGATAAATTTCCTACATTGGCAAAATAAAGGGAAAATGTTTTAGATAGGATATCTGAAGGAAATTCATCACAATCTGATGATTTGCACGCATGTTATTACTTTTATATCCGCAGTTAAAGATTTCTTGCTTACAGTTTAAAATTTTGAGGAATCAAAAAGCAACTTTTAAATATTCATTAAAGGTACACCACTCACAGGAATTCTGACAGAATATTCTAATGAATGCAGTGAAAAGCTTTAAAGTAAATTTAATCCTTCAAAAAGAAATGCAAAGCAAGTAAAAAATTCTAAATAATATACTTTATTCTGATCTTTTCATTAGAATAAAATATATTATTTGCAATTTTCAAAGTTCAGAAAATGTTTTTTGTTTTCTCTTTTTTTTATTTTCTTCTTTTTTCTTATTTCACTCATTTCTCATTTCCTTTTCTTTGTTTCCTTTTATTTTATATAACTTAAATTTCCATATTTAACTTATATAATGTATGTCTTATTAGGCTCTCATAGCTTAACATTATATAATTCTAAGCAGCAACAAATTATTTTTTTAGTTAAAGTCGATGAACTATAATAATTTTGAAATAAATATTAATTTAAAAAAGGAGTTATTTAATATAGAATATGTTTAAGATACTATATAACATAAATTTAATTTCTATAAGACATTTCATTGAATATTCTGAATTAATTCATGCAGAGAATTTTTTTCTGTATTTTTGGAATATAAAAACTCAATATCAAATCTAAAATTTAATTTACAAAAACACAAGTATGTATATAACTTTTCTATATAAAGAATGTAAAATTATTTGCAGTGAAATTTGAAATAAAGTGCAAATACTGTGTAGATTGATTATTTGTATAACTGGGTTCTCCACTATATGGAATGCCATCATTTCGCCCATTATCTAGCTCCGAATAGAAAAAAAGGCCTAAAGGCTGTCAAGCCTTAGAAAAAATATCCTATATGAAATATATTTCATTTCTATGAAAGATTTTCCTGAATATTCTTTTATATGCATTTTAAAATTTTGCCTAAAAAAATAGAAACTTTTAAAGCCATTTTTATTTATTAAAACTCACAATTTTATTTGCAGAAATTAAGCAATATTTTAACGTTAGATTGCTTGACTTCTTAGCTTTTAATAAAAAATTTACTCTAAGTAAAGCTAATCTTACTTATCTCTATTTTTATCAGTCTTAGGTATTTTTTGATATTAAATAAAAACGGCTGAGCCTCTAACAATACAATTAATATTGAAGCGTTAAGTACAGTCTCTCATATTTATATGACAAAATATTGACCGTCGTCAAAGGTAGAAATTCAGTAATCTTTAAGTTTTCTCGAATCATTTAAAGCTAAACTTTTATTTTAACCATTCTAATTAATATATGAAGGCTTTAAAGTCCGCCTTTATACGAAAAAACATCTCACTTGTTATTATCCTTATTATTATTATTATTTGATGTTTGCCGAATATTAAAGCTCTCTCTCTATCATTGTATTAATTCTAACTAAAATTAGCTTAGAACACATTCCATTGATTTCGCGTGAGTTTTCTTAAAATATTATCCACAATTTATTCTAAATAATCACACCGTGTATATTTCTATTTAGTTGATAATTCTTACATGGCTTTTCTTTTTCGCCACTTTTAATATCCACAAATTATTTTTCAAAAATTTGTAGATTTTGATTTACACCTTATTTTGATTTACACCTTACTATGAAAACTATTAAATACCGCTATCACTGGTATAATTTATTGTTGTAGATTTTGTGTAAAGGATGAAACTTATAGGCTTATTTTGATTTACACCTTATGCATACCAAAAATATCATCCATTAAAATCTCTTCATGGCAGCAATCCATTGAAATCTCGAAGAAATAAATTATTTTATTTATAAATAGAAAAATAATACAAAAGAAGAATGACAAAATTTATTCGAAATCACAACCATCCTCCCTGTTTATTTGATATTGCGCAGTGGAAAGTCTGTAGTAAATCTTTTTAACACGCAATGCGTTTTATTGCCTTCGAAGTAAAATTTCTCACTAAGTTAAGAGTCGTATTCAAATATGGCAATGAAAAAAACTGTAGAAATTATCGAGTACTCCCTTCACAAGCAAACATATAAAAAGCTGAAGCCCAAAGAACATCTTATATTTTTCAATAGCAAAATACCTATATAGGAAAAAATAAACTAGGTATAAAATTTGTTGGAAGTTGCATGACAGCAGCGCTTTAAACTTTCGTTTAAATTTGTGAGTTTACTTTTATCGTGTTTTGTATCATAGGCCTCAAGTGAATTAATTCTCAATACGCAAAAACTGACCATAGAATGAAAAAAGCCCAACTTAACTACGGTTGCCATGTTGTTATTCATTTTCATCGATTTTCTTTCAAACTATCTCCTCAACTTTATTCTTAAAATTTTTTCCACCGCCTAGTATTATTCCATTTATATATGAGAATATTTTCTCTCTCACACAATTTATTTCCAGTATTAATTTATAAGGTAAATATGTGCGAGGATCACCTGCGTTGTAAAGTAAAAGGCGAAAGATTAGCACCCACAATGAAGAGAATTCAGAGCATGGTCACCTACGTTGCAATGTACTTCTAGATATCTCTCAAGTATCTCACTGCATGAAATTTTGGTCATATAAATATGCTAATTTCAATGAATACGTTTACACCAGTGAACTTCCCTGTACACAGCTCAAATAAGCTATACCAGTATGATCGATGAATACGTAGTGGAGCATGTTAAGAAAATTATTTTAAATGCAACTTGGTCACAAGATTATTCATGAAATAAAAGGGAAAAGAAACGAGTCACAAGCAAACAGTATTATCTCTTTGTGGATTAGAAAATAAAGTATTTTAGAAAGCTGAACGTTGCACAGCAAACTCGAGTGGATGAAAAGATGACTTGGCGACAAAATGGAAATCAGTTCCAGGAAAGGGATATTTTTGAGAGGATAAATTGCAGACAAGAATAGTTGGTATTATTGACGTAGCGCTATTTACAATCGCGTAGATCTGCGACGGATCCAAAAGAAGACTTTGGCAACTCCATAAGCAATTCCTGGTAAAGCTCTCTGCATATTACACAACAGTCAATATTTAGAGAATAATTTCAAGGTAAGACTAGAATTGGCTTAAGAATTTACCTCTTTTTATGAAAAATTCTATTAATGCCAAATCATGAAAATGAAAGATTTCGATGATGTTATCTGTTCGACAACTATTTTTGATGACCATTTCGCTCAACAATTTGAAATAATGGAACGATGTGGAACATTATAGCAACGATTGGCTTGCAATCGGGTGCCACAGCAGATCACCTACAATATGATCAGAAGTACACTGAAAGCACAATGATATTTTGATAAGTCAATTTGGCTTTATTTGAACTTTTCTTGTGAATTTACTCTTTACTAGCACAAAATGGCATTTTCCAGCAGGTGAGTGTGATAACGTAAAAGATAACACAATAGGTATTTTCTTAACGGACAAGTCTTGAAGCATATTCAGTTGTTTTTTATTTATTATCTTATCTTTTTAGCCGATAGTGCACCTTTGAGGACATTATTAAATATCATTTCTCTATTATGATTTAGCCTTATCGTAGGATATGGCATGGAAAATATCTCAGAATATAGGAACTTCCATCCCTTGAGACATCAACTGTAAGTTAATTGAGCCTCTACCTCACAGAATGATTGCTTGCATCACTGGAAGGTGTGAACATCTTCTTACAGTATAATTATGCATATTTCGTCAGTATATAAAATTTTCTTTATGAAATAACATCCCTAATTCTTAAGTAGACTATACGTAGAGCATCTTTGGATGATAACTGTTGATGTTAACTGAAATTGTTCTTAAAAATCTATGTTTGTCACTGAAACATCTATAAGAACAACTGTTCATTATTTTGCTTTTAGATGTCTCGTTAAATTTATTTGGAAAATTATATTCAGGAGTCAATTTCTATTCAATTTTATTATAAAGTATCATTTAAGAATCTATATTACAGAAGGTGAGAAATTTAAATCGAGAATGCCTCGTGTCACTGGAACTCTCTGACAGTGCCTCATGGCATACCTTTAGTGCACCACTGGTATCAGGGAATGAGACCTAGAGGTGTATTGTTCCTCCAATGTATCAGAACCGATAAGACAGCCATTACGAGATTTAAAAGTGGAATCTTAAGATCTCAGTGTTACAGTAACGGGAATAAGACCTGACGGGAATATGACGTGTCCTAGAGAACAGGCCACTTCTAATTATATTTCGGAATTTCTGGAGTTTTCGGGACTAGATCTATGTTGAAACCCAATCACGATTTTGGTCTTTTTGAGAATGAGTAAATTCATAGACCTGGTTTAGCTCTGCTGAAACCAGGAGATAAATAACGACGACAACAACTTTAACTAAATGGGCTATTTTTACCTATTCTGGAAATAAAAGCAATAAAATCCTGAGAATTAACAACCACAATTTAAAATCAAACATGATCCACAATCCTTATAATTCGCTAAAAATTGTATTGATTTTTTTAGAATCTATTTAAGCAAAGAGTCTTAAGTTAAAAAGTGGTTTCCCCAGAATCTTTGGATAAAGAACACAAAAGCCTAGCAATCTTCAGACCATCAAATATCGCTGTGGTATGCAGTGCTCATGTGTGATTCTCATAAAGAATTTAATTAAAAAATTGTACAATAACAAGAGGACATCAGGAAAACATGAAATTGCATTTTCGGAAACCACGGGAGCTTCTTTGGATTGGCAACATTAAACCATGTGAATTAGTAAATCATTATCGCAAAAAATATTTATTTTATAAAAAAGGACTATATAACAAAACAACTACTGTATGGCAAACACTGCTAGTGATTAGATATGTCCGTACATTGTGTGTACAATCACATTTCAGTTAATTTTGCATTTTTTATAATATTTATTAGTTTTTTAGTGTAATTTTTACCGTACATTTTGTTGAAATCTTTACAAAACTTTTGATTTAATTATTGCAAAAACATTTCATTGTGATTTTCAATTATTTGCTTTTTACCATACATTTTATTTAAATAAAATATCTTATTCTTATTTTTTCTGTTATGTGGTAGATTTTATGGATTTCTTTTATATCAAGAGAAATATTTTATATTCATGAATCCAGTTTTAATTCTGAAATCGAACAAATATATTATCATCATTTAGGATTTCATAACCATCCATTATATCAAAGGAATTTATATTTTCTAAAAATTCTTCACTCTATTTTAGTAGAGTTTCTGCAAATATATATATATTTTTTAAAACTTATTATTTTTATTTCTTAAAATTTATTATTATTTAAAAATGTTAATGTTTTAAATCAGCTAAAAAGATTCATGATAATTCTTATCGCAGTATTTATAAATTACAAAAGACTTTATTTGCTTTACAAACAACTTCATGGAATCTTAAAACACATGACTTTTAAAAGTTTTATAATTGTTAAGCAATTATGCAAAAGTAAATCACAAGAAATTTGATGTCATGCTCTTTTAAATGAATAAAAAAGTGTAAAGCATAGCCTAACACGAAGAAGAGAATACCTAAAATATTAACTTAAATAAAATGTATGGCAAATTTTTGACTTCTAATATAGCTTCAAAAAAAATTCACAGAATATTAAATTTTATTTTAAATTGTATTAAACTGGCTAAAATTAGCGGATTTCTTTTGAAAAAAGTCAGGAATGACGTACATGAACACCAGTACTGCTACTTCGGACACATAAGATCATAATAAGCGAATTTGATTTTACCAAGAAAGTTCTAAAAGAGTTCTTAAATCACATCTGAAAACTTTTTAATGAGGCTGTTAGTCAATTAAAGCTTTAAAATGAACAATGATTACTCCTGAAACGTTAATATAACATGCTGTTTTTTTTTAATAAAATCATAGAGATTAATATATTTTAAATATTAATTCTAGATTGCATAAGTAAATTATTGTGAACTATTTTGAAATTGATTTTCAGAAATAGCTCTTTCCAGAAATTTCTGAAATGCCTGATCATATTTGTAAGAATGTAATTAATATAAATTAAGAGAAATTATCATTCCGTATATCAAATAATAAAAAAATGTGCAACATTATTTAATATTTAGCAAATAAAATAAAGGAATTTGAATTTTGTTTTCATAAAAATTTATATTCAAACTTAAAAATTTATCCTCGTGATTACAAGTGCTAATGGTACAAGAAAAAAATGGCATTTTAGAATAGAGTCAATCTAAGAAGCGCGCCAAAGGAAATCACCCGCACAAGCAACAGGTGATTTTATTTTACATTAATGTTTATTGTAGTCATTAGTGTTCCATTAGTGTTCTGTATAAGACTTGAAATAAAATGTATTTGCGTCATAACAAAGAAAATATTAATTAGAAAGCCTAATGAATAATATTGGACCGACGCCATGTGTTTTCTAATAGATTTGAAATAAAACGTATACATCAAATGAAAATATTTATTTGCAATTCTATAAAAATAGCATAAATATTAAACGTAAAAACTTCAATCTTAGATAAATGCTTTGTTACGATACCTTTTGATTTGTGCCAAAATGTGAATAACAAAATGACAACCCCAAAGCTACGTTAGCTAAAGCACTGAAAATAGCAGAAATTAAATTTTATCGCCAATATTCATCACCAAATCTTTTACCAAACCAAGGAATACAGTCTGTCTTCTACACTGAACCCCAATCATTTTTTATCAAACGTAACTTAACTCTTAATATCAAGCGTATCTTATATCTCCATATCTATAACGTAAAACATATAACATAATTTCCTTTTAAAATCTATTAATGTTAGAAAATTAAAAACAAAATAGAACACTCTGCATAAAACATAATTTGTTATTAAGTTAAATTACGTGATTTACAAAAAGAAAATGTTAGATCAAATAATAAAAAGTGTAAGTCATATTTGTTTGCAGCCATTAGAATCCGTTAAATTGAAAAAAATATTTTTATGAAACCTGTATTTAAATAATTAAAAATCTGCTTGTTTGCTTTCTGTACACACATATTTACGAATTCACAGATTTTCATCAATTCTGATGCATGCGTTTCCTACCTAGGGGCATTAATTATTCTATTAAAATTTTCTTTGTAGAGATCTTTCATAAATGTAACACTAAAAGATGAAGTAATTCAATGCTTAAGCTATTCTAGCTAAAAACGAAAACGTTTTATTTCTGCTTATTAATATCGTCTCGCTCTTTAGAGAGATTATTTTATATCTCCCATAGGAAATAGAGGATATATTACCTGTCTCAAAAGGAGCTAAAATGGATTACTTAAAATTTGTTAAATTAAGAAACTTAAAGCTTGATATATGTCATCTTCACATGAAAAACGCGGAAGATTTGGCATTCATATTTTCTTTTTATCTCTATATTAGTTTTTTTAAACAATATTAATTTGTTGTTCTATGTATTCATAATCTATTACGAAACTGATAGAAATTTATAACGTATAATTATATATGCTTGGGACGTTTAGTTATCAATAACATCTTATTAAACAGTTAAGGTTATTATATTTGTTTAAAACTTTTCCAACATTTCCTAACTTTTCTACAAATAATATATCATGTAAGATGTGATAATAATCTAAAGAGTATTTTTAATACAATTCATAAGATATTTAATAATTAGTAGCAAATGATAACGAATTGTATGATAAGGAAAACTGGAAAAGTATAGAATGTTACAATATAATTGACAAATATCCACCCTAATTTTTATATCTCAATCTAAATTACAACCTGTCATAAACTTTATCTTATGAATATTATGAATATGTCATAAACTTCATCTGAAATTATGGAAGAAATAAAATAATCCTTCTTTTGGAATTTGTCTCAGCTATTGATAATTGTTTTTGCTACTAATTGTTTAAAAAAAGGAGAATGTTGATAGTCCATTTTCAGGACAATAATGAATAAACCGAACTACTGACAAATGTTCATGAATTTGATATTAATTATTAATAGGAATAATCACATTTTATTATGAATTTTGCAGACATTTTTAGAGATACATTATTTTATTTGTGTATGTATGAAATAAGGTATTCTTATTCTTATTGTATATAAAAATGTAAATTTTTAGAAACTGATTTCACCGGTTTGTGTAAAATGCTATTGATCAAGAAAAACATGTCATCTTGCAACAAGATTTTTCATTAACAGGGATGACTATATATTAAATATATGATTGTTTCTTTGGAAAAAAATTTGTTCAGTTATTAAACATAGCAAAACAAAATAAACTTATCCAAAACTAAGTAAACAATACTTAATTATTTCTATGTTCTTAAGCACTAAAATAATAACAATTTATGCAGCCTCATCTTCATAAAGAAAATTTATTTGTATTGATTTTTAATGTCTTTAGGACGTTTAGGCGCAGGCCGTAAAATATTATCTTCTCTAGAATTTCATTTAATTGATTTTGTTTTTATTAAAACAATGAGTTTAAAGTACCTTTGCTAAATGTTTTTGCAAATAAACTGCGCTCCAAATTTTTAATCGTATTTTCTTAAAATAAATAACATAATATATTAAAAAAGTATACATTTTTTGATTCATTTCTCATTACATCTGCACTTGCAAACAATATAAAATGATTTGATAGTAATTTAGAGATTTTCGCCAACTTTCTAAAAATTTGCGAAAATTCCGCCAAATGTACACCAAATTATTTCCTACCAAAAATTCAACAAATCATTTCGATAACTTTTACAAGTGCACCGGTTTACCTCATCCGTCGTTCTAGAATTTTCATCATTATTTGCACACAAAAGTTATCCTGACTGCTGTGATTTATAGTGTAAACTATAGTTCCAGAACTTTTGGAAGCATCTAAGCTCCAGATTGGAATAGAAGCCATGGATTACTAAAATCAGCCGAAGAGCTGAGCACCTTCAACTGCCAGTTCGGATATTCAAACTCAGAACCATCTCTGTGTATGTAAACAGATATTTTTATTAATTACAAACTTATTAACTGAAAAGAAAGCTACTGAGCTGTATTTGAAGGTAATTGTTTATTTTTGAGATAAATGCTAATTTTCTTACCTGTTAAATGGTAATTCAGGAAAAGGCTCTCTCATCTATCCGAACTATGATCTAATTAGAAAGAATTACTCTATTAGATGGCGATTGTTTACATTTTATGATAAATATTTAATCGCTAACCTATCAAATGGTAATGCATGAAAAATAATATTTTGCCTCTCCGATCAATACCTTAGTTGACAAAGACTTTATTAGAAAGTAATTGTTTATATTTATGATAAATATTTAATTTCTAACTTATCAAATGGTAATACAGGAAAATGCTTTTTGTCTCTTCAAACTATCCACTGATAACAAAGACTTACTCCTTATAATTTGGTTAAATTTTTTTTAAATAACCAAGCCAATTATTCCAATGTTTTTATTAATATAGGCTTTAAATGGTTTAATTTAATGAATGAAGTAGACGTGGATATTACACTCTTGCACTCGCATCTTGTGCAGAAGTACAAAATTCGTTCTTATTTAATTAACGTACAGCCAGAGGGAATAATTGTTTCCAGCCCGCAGCTATCCATAACTGTCAAGACATTCGGCCCATAAAGTGAGAACTTTCTAATCGTCTTTTCTTTCAAGCGATCCCCACCAAGGTCAATTTCCACTTCCTGGTTGGCCATTGTTACCTGTACGATTCAGTTACATAATTCTTAATTGTACGAGACTAACAGCCCTAGGTCATACTCCGTGCACGTGTTCAAGATTGAGTTTGTTTTCTTGCCTGTCTCTTTGTGGCAACACGAGTTCGTAAACAAAGAACTCGGTTGCATAGTTTACAAATATGAAAATGTAAAACAACATTACAAAGAAATTAGTTTTGTAATACAATTTTTCATACTGATTGAATTTATTTCAATTTTGGTTGAATTTGAGTAAAGATCCTCAATTCATAGTAAACTAGGTCTTATAAAGTGCATTTGTCTTTTGTGAATATTTCATTCAAATTTAAATCTTATAGATATCTGATCGACTCTTGATTGAAAGGTTTGAATGTAAGGCTTCTTTAAAAAGCCATGCGTTTTCGCACTCATTAATAAAGATTTTGATAACGGAATTGCCATCAATGGTAAACGAAAAACTTAATTTAAATTTAAATAAATTAATTTAAATCTTATAAATTAAATAATGATGAAATAATTTAAATTTCATAGTTTGAGGTAGTTTGGTTGGTTAGGACGTCGTTTATCAAAAGCCCATTATCAATCCAAGTGAAATGATACCTTTGTGGGTAAAGGTTCTTCTGCGTAATCTCTGCTTATAAATGACGAAGACTCCCACCTGTTTTCTTCCTATATCTATTAGAGTTCGATTCTTGTCTTGGCACAGGGAAGCATTCTGGTGTAACAACAACAACTAAATGCAACTATAAGTTTTTAATGAACAACATAATCAATATTTAATTTTATATAGATATGATCTTCGAAACCATTTCACTCACAATATCATTTTTTCATTTCATATTAGAATATAAATTACTCCAGCTTTTCTTTTAACCAATTCAAAATAACCTATTGAAATTAGTTATTCATTTCTTAAATGTCTTATGGGAGAATTCATTGTTGGTTTATCTAAGTAAATAGAAATTGGATTACGTTGTACCTGGTGAGAAGGATGGTAAAAAAAATTCTCATTTGAATTTCTTATATGATTTTTTTACCTTGTTAGTTATATGTAGTCTTGAATTATAATTCCGCAGTATGATATTAATAGCTAATATGGTATTTTTACAGACAGTGATACGATTATTTGGAAAACGGATACAGCTGTCATTCCCAAAATACTTTCGTTTTCAGAAAGTAAATCAAAACTATAATTTTTGAAGCCATCAAATGTACTTTTCAACCCCCAAATTTACTACTGTTATCTATATACATCGTCAACTGTCACCAAAATTAATTTACTGTTTGATGCAGAGAGAATTTATTGTTTCTTACTGAGAGAAAACACTGATAAACTTGGTTGAAGATTGTAAAGGGATTCTTGATGCTGCTGATGGAGAATCAATAAGGACAGTTGAATATCCACACAACTTTCAATATTTAAGAGGTATTAAATTAATTAATTATATTTTTGACCGTGGTAGCCTGATAGGGGAAGGAGTTCGTTCTCGTTATCCGAAGGATTGAATCTTTACCCAATCGAAGATTCATTGTGCTGGCTAGTGTCAGCTCGGACACGTTAATATATGTCGTGGTCTCTATGTTCTCTATGTGAAATGATACCTTTGGGGGTAGGTCAAGTCTGGGGATCTTCTGCCTAGTACCTCCTTATAAATTACGAAAACTCAAATTAGATGTACAACCACAGAGGTAAAATCCCTTCCACCCCTTGTGCTTAAAAGTAGAAATTCTAGTAGCCAAGCATTATAACAATAACAACAACAACAACAAAATAATTAAACTTAAACTCTGAGATAAATTATAGAATTTGAGCTTGATCTTATAAAAATATGAAATATTGAAAATAAGTTCACTGTTTATTTAGATTTGTTTATTTAAATAAAACACTGTTTATTCAGATAAAAATTGAAGGTCCAATAAATATTATAAAACAGTACCTTTCCAATATTAGCATTCTGATGTAGCAAGGACCTCTCGCTGACATCTGAAACTCTTGTAATTTGAACAACCATCTTTCTGATTAGCATTACAAATCTACATATTATAAATATATCAATTATGGCACAGATGGCGCACAATCTTTTAGGCGCATTTTAAAACTTTTTGGATATTAAATATGTTGCCAAACTGACATAATTTTTTATATCATAGTCTTTTTTTTGTAAATAAGTAAATTAAATCCGATTGTTGAGAAAAAATACATATACATAGTATTTATTGTTTTTAACATTAAATATAATATTGTTAAGAAAAGAGAAAGCTTGAACTATCCTCACCAGAATTCTAATATGAAAAGGTTTTCTTAAAGCAAAGTACTCTAAATTGCCTCCAAAATAAAATGCTATTGAATATCTATAATTTTCTCTGTCTTTCTATCTTTTAAAAAATTCCGAATAACCAAAAAAAAAAAATAAATAAATAAAAATAAAAACATTTATTTAATTCAAAAAGGCGTATAGGTTTCCGCGGATATTTTTATTTTGTTTTAGATATTTTAAGTAGCTCAGACTTTGTATGCCAGCCAATAAAGAGAAAATGCCAGCCAATGCAGAGAAAGCCACATTTATAAAAGCCAAACCAACTGAGTTTTAAAGAAAGCATTGCTTAAATTTAGTCTGCAAATTTTTTTTTAACTAAAGTTATTAAAATTAATTATTTAAAGGCTAAAAAAGAGAATAAAGTCGAACAGTGTGGGTCAATATTATGGCATTAGTAGATTGAAATTCTCAAGTATTTTATTTTATACGATTTCTTTTTTGTGCTTTTTTATTTTATGAATCACTTTTGGGGATTAATCGTTTTCCAGTTCTAATTGCTTCTCCTTTGATACTAAAAACAAAGACTTGATTGGAAAATAAGGTTGAAACTTTCAGCTATGAAACTTGTTCAGTTAACTGAAAGAAAAAGTTACAAGATAATTAAAAATAAAATTAATTCAATTTTAATGCAGAACTAAATTTATAACTAGTACAAATGCATCATAAAAAAGTATACCACAGTATTTATTATTATTTTTAAATTCATTATAGCATTATTTTTATAAATTCAATTATATATAGTGGTGTTTATTTTTTAGTTTGCTTTCATCCTCTTTTTTTTAGGCTTCATTGAATGATAGTATGTTGGAATGGATAATGTATGTCTCACCAAATGTGAAAAAAATACTTCGCCATTAATTTAATTATAAATTTAAAAGACAATTATTAGGAAGTTAATTCTAAACTGTTGCTGACATACTTTTTGCTTTTAACTTAATGAATACAACCACGCATTGATTGTAAAAATCAAAATAGACAAATAAATTTAATTATTTAAAAAATAAAAACTTTCTTTTTTTAAGAAAGGATTACGTTTTTTTAAAAAAGTACGTAATTTATTGATAAAATATCAAATTTAATACAATATTATATTTGTCTTAAGAATATACACTGACTGACTTTGAAAATGTAACACAATGAAGGAGAGACCAAAAAATTATGCAAATTTCAGAGTAGACGCATTTACCGAGTTATGAAAATGATGCGAAATGTGCAGTTCTCTAGCGCACATAGGAAAATATACCTATAAGGTAAGAAACCGTCAGAGTTGGAAATATTCGCACTGTTATTGCTACTTGGAAAGTAATCGTTGAAAGTTGTTCTAATCACAAAGGACGTCTGTAATTGCAGAGAATGCCGGGCCATTGTAAACAGAGTCATTTCAAGCAGAAAGTCAAGTTTACGAAGAGCATAGTGATTGTATTGAGAAGGGCTAGTTGGTTGACAGACACCTGGACACGTCCACAGTGCACCAGCATTGGCGAAGATGGTTGGAACAAGGAACCGTGGCGTGTTTGCTGAGTGCTAGTGCAGCCAGAGTGTCGTTATCACGCGTGGATCCACCCGTCCGAGAAGAGGTGTGGTGGCCCTGAAAAGCACGTCAACCGAAATTCTGCAGCATGTGTAAGACACATTGGATGGTCTGATATCAAGCAAATCCGTTTGCCATCGATTGGTTGCTAGTGGCCTGCGCTCATGGCCGTCTGTTACCATCTGTTAAAAATTGTCTTTGACCCCACTGCATAGACGCCAAGATTTGGGATTTGATTGGACGCCATATGCATATCCTGTCTCCTTCAGAAGAAGTATTTTGGCAAATGGTTGGCAAGGAATGGAGAGCCATTCCTCAGGACGCCATCCGTACTTTCATTGACTGTACCTAGAGTGTTGCTTCATCTATCACCTTCCATGGTGGTCCCACGTCCTACTGACCTAACCCTGTTCTCGCTCTGTTTTATGTATATCATTTCGAAATACATATCAATTATTGTTACTTTCTGACAACTCCTTCTTGTTGTTGAATTTTCAATGTAGGACATATAAGTATAGATTTAGTTTTTAATGAATCTGGAAAACGAGAAGTATTTATCTTTAAGTTCACAGTATAAATATTGAATATTTTTATGATTTTTGTGTTCTTTTTCTATTAGAAAATATTTTTAAACTTTTAAAATAACAAAAAAAATTATAAAATGTTATATAATTGCATTTTTAACAATGTTCTAAAATGCTGAAAAGTTGAATATATTCATTGTCATTTTTGCTGTTTGAAGATAAAATAATTTATTATTGTAAATTGTTATTGATTGGTTTATATATTTACAACAAATTATCTATTTGGACACATTTTAAATAATTTAAAAGAAATGTAAAACTATATATATAAATTATCAAATGGTTTCCTAATCCTACCGAGTTAATGTTTGTTATCTCTTTTAGATCTAAATATCCCATGGATATCAAAATATCCTTATATACCCTTAATAGGATATATTATTCGGTTATCCCATGTATCATCGAAAATATTCAGAAGAAATTATAAAGTTTCAAAATATCCACTGGACTACTGTAAGTGTTGAGGTACGTTTACAATTACTTTGATGTTGTATGGATATTTAGGGAAATGAAATGAATACTCATTAAATAACCGAAGACATGATTATATTCATAGGATTACTCAGTTGCTTAAGTTTTTACAATTGTGAGATGTACCGGGAATTATGCTGGTGCTATAACAACAATTGCAAGATATATTGCAACGATCAACGTACTGTATGAATAGCCAAGCGGCAGAGAGACCTGTGGATCTGTCAAATGATAAAAAGAGATATTGATATCCACCGGATTACTACTGCTTATGATCCTCCGAACAACTGAGAAATGTGATGGTCATTTAGATATTGCATAGATATCTAAAGGAATATTTCATCAAAACACATTTTTTAATGTGATATAACTTTTATAGTTATGTAAGTAACCTTTCACCTCTTATTCTGTTTTTGTGATCAAATTATAAGAAACACATCAAATCATTTTCAATAGATTTCTAAAGAATTGCATAACCTTATTTTAATAAAGCCATGTATACGTCATATGACAATGGCTGGAAAATTAGCTGAGCATCGGATGGGCAATGGCTGGCCAGTGATTATGGGTCCATTAAATTGAAAGAATATAATAATTCTTCAACTATTTAAATAAAATGTTAATTGATGCACCAAGTTGATAGTTTGTTTAAGCAATTTAAATGCTCAAATGATTACAAGAAAGACTTGAACTCACAGTTTGTTCATTAAGGAAAACGTTGAAACAAAGGTTTTCAAAGATGTAGGAGAAACTAATGGGAAAATATTGTCAGAATCTTATTTTTGAAATGCTATTTGTGGCTTAACAAATCTGAAGAACTAATTCTCCATATATATCAAAACCTGTGAAGGGATATGAACTGTTGAATCAAATTCCAGTTTACCAGCAATTCCAAGTCATTTAATTTTGAAATATTTGTAATTGAACATAGTTATAATAATGAGAGATGACTTAAGATTTTTGACTTGTGTGATTTTTGATTTTTGAATGCGATGATTTAAATCAATTTTTTCACCAGAACTATAATTGTATGGAACTGTACAATTATAGTTGATAACTGTACAATTATACTGTACAATAATAATTGTACCAGAACTATAATTGTAAATATGGAATGAAAAGGAATGATTTCAATAAATATCAGGCAAACCTGTTTCGTCTTGTTCAAATATCGAATTCTCGTTCAAATATTCATGTATTTTCTGTTCAAATATTCAAATACACCAAATATTGGGGAATAAAAATAGTTCTTCTTGGTTTGTCCTCTGAAAGATATATTGATTGTGGTTGTTTATGTATTCTATATATTCAATTCGGCCACTTGAAGTATTATCAACATATCTCTCAACTCTTCTCTAAATGTTCTTCTGACGTAGACAGCATTACATACATTCTCGTCTTTTAAAGTTTCACTGTATAAATTTTTCGATTGAAGGATATTGTAATCTAAAATCTTTTTCAAATACTTGCCCTTTTTAAGGTTTTACTGCGAATTTTTCGGTCAAAAGATATTTTAAATGAGAATATTTTTAACAGTCTTGCCTTTTTAAAGTTTTAGTGATTATTTTTTGATCAAAAGATATTGTGTAATCAATCAGCAAGTTTATATCAGCATTAACTACGTTTTAAATAAGTTACGGAAGCAGTCATAATAAAATTTTAAAATGGAACGCAACTTTGATTTTACATTGGCTAAAATTGCTTTGCCGGTGTAAGTTCCATTCTATTTTCTTCAGTTGTTCTCAATTCCTCCACAAACAAAAATTAGGTGATCAAATAGGATGAGGATTTTATTGATACAGATTGATAATTCCTTTTATTTAGAGGTTGTAAGAAATTCTCAAGCAAGCTTATACACAAAGAAGTACATTGAATGAACATAATGGGTCTTGGCTGTAAACTTCATCCTTTTTGTACAGGAACAATTTTAGTCGGATGTTTGGCATGGGAGTCACCCAAAACAAAAACAAAAATCTCTCTGCTTCACCGCAAACAATCAGCCATATTTCCGAACCCATTCGTTCTGCTCGGGTTAAAGTTCATCGCCATTGAAGACACTTCTTTTCCAGCCTAAAAAAAAATAAACCAGAATATTTTATAAAATTTCAATAATTTGAAAGATATTTTTCTACTTCAAAGAGCTTTAGGAGCTTCTGCATCTGTGCGTAAAGTTTTGATGAGAATGAAATCTTCGGACAAACGACGATTTTTAAGGAGAAACAAATAAAATTAATCCTTCTGTACAGACAGGCTTCATAAATTTTGAGGTATGGTCTCTCCCGTGTTTGTTTTGCTTCTGTAGTCTTTTGAAATTTAGGGGCTTTTTTCCATATGTAATATAGATATTTTTCTCATCATTTTTGAGCGTGTTTTATGGAGTCTTATTTATAAGCAGCTTAGGAAAACAATTGTAAGAAATTTTGAATTTAATATATGAAAAGCAGCAAAATAAAAAACGATTGGAAATCGTAAAAATTTCATTATCACAGCCTATACGTGGGTTTCCTTTCGTTTTGATTAATAAAGTTTATTTTGAATTTCATAATAATGACTTTGTTTAAAATATTAAGTTTTTTTACTCAGTTATTGCAGGTATTTAAACTGATAATACCTCCAAGAACAGAGTAAAGAGAAATCAAGCTAATTTTCACATAAATTATTTTAAAAAAATTAAATTAGCATATTATGATCAACAAAGTATCTCCAAACTATTAAAATATTCAGTACCATTAAATGATAACCAATAAAATTTATAGAAATTATTTAATATCCTTAAAAATAATTCCTCTATAACTCATTTCTAATCTTTTAGTTAAATACATGCAATCTCTAACAAATTATTTGTTAATTTAAATCATTAACTAGGAAACCTTCTAGAGTAATTCTACTAAAACAGCATTAGATTCTCAGTATTAGTGAGAATCAATGTAACAGACTTCCAGTATTTAAATTAGTTGTTAGATAGCATCTCTGTAAAAGTATAATGAATAGTTAACATATCTTGTTAGATATTCAATATAGTTTTAAAACAAAGTTGAATATAATGTATAAATATTTTTATGAAAATAAAAAAAAATTGAATTAATAGAATGATTAAAGAATAAATGGAATTAATATAGTTTAAAATTCCATCAAATTTTAATTTTTTTTCAAAATTTACAAACAAGTACAAAAAGCAATCGTATAAAATAAAAATGTGCCAATCAAATCTAGAAATGATTGTATTGCTTGGCTCTCGCAACACAAGAATCGGCTGGATGAGGCACTAAACCATCAATTTTCCAAACATGAAAACGATGTTTTCTTGATTATACCATTATCACCCAACTAAGTGACAAAATTAGGATACGAAAAGCTATTATGCAGTAGGTAGCAAGTATTAAAGTAAAATTAATTTAACCCATATCTCATATGGTATAAGTATGATATATCCCCCGAAGAGATTTCTCGCCAAATCTGGTGTCCTATGTTTTTGATTATAGGGTTGCCACTTTGAGTTTCTATTGCTTTTCGAATCTTTTCTGTTGCCAGGTTTCATTTTTATCTTGTTTTACGTCATTTTTGAGTCATATATATGGTTTCTTAAATGTCAACAGGATTTAAATTATTTAGCGACGAAAAAAAATCGAAAGGTCGCCAATTATGGGGATATATCATACTAGTTCTGCTCATATATTGATAATTGGGACTTTCAACTTCAGAACATTATAAAGAATTTTTAATTTAATAATTATTAAAAATTTATATTTTCTGTACAAAATATATTATTGTTATACGTACTGTAAAGTAAAATGTAAAAATAAAAATTTTTGAACATCAAGTAAAGCTAGGCTCAGTTCAGCCCAAAATTAATGATAAATGATTGTTAAAATTCCATAGGTGAATGTGTACTTAAAAATGACGTTCTTATTATATGGAAAAGTTATTTCAAAAATTAAAGATGTTACAATTGAAAAACTAATCTTATCATAGCATACTGTTGTTGTTTCGGCCTAAATATAAATATGCTTCATTTTTACACAGATGTCCCAGATTGCATGATGAAGACAATTAAACCTTATCAGCCACAATAGGATCAGATCAATTAGCGTAAGATTCTAAATATATATCATCCCGTAAAAACGCAATTAAGTTTTTTTTTTTTTTTTTTTTTTTAAATAAATTACTTGTTCTTGAAACTTTATGGTTTGATAAAGCGTGTCTCGGTTTTAATAATAGGAAGTATATGATGTTTTTTTTACCAATAAAATAAAAAAACATGTCATTATCATTGATAATATTGAAAAATTTTAAAGTTTTAATTTTTTGGAGATTAAATTTTGACACTTGTGATATTCTTCATTGAAATACAAAAAGCTAGACAAAAAGCTCAAGTTAAAAAGAATTTTCTCTATTATAGTGACAGCTAAAAATAAAACATCAGAAACAAAGTTTCTTTGGGCTAATTATGTACATAAAACGCTAATGTCAAAATCAAAGTTTGGTGTGTTTTTTTTTCGCAAACAATAAACATTTTCAAGTTATCTTACTACAGTCGCAAACTGACAGCAAATATGCAGAGCTGGCAGCCGAAGAATAGCGCTTCTGTTTATGGGTCTCAATAATTCTTGGATTCAAATCTCATCTCGGGTATGAATGGAAAATGTGACCATACATGTCATGTTGTTGGACATATATTGTGTCATTTGGACTCACATCTTGTGTGTATCTCACATCTCATTTTGTGTTAGGGCAACGTTCTTCAGATCGAAAGATACCAACAATTGTTGAACAACAGAAGATAGATGTTGCACTTCTGGCTTCTTTCCAAGTTCCCTCCATTGAGAATACCAAGGACCAATTTCTGTGAAAATTACCACTGGAAGACAATAATGAGGGGGACGATAAAAGCCTTTACCATTTGGAAATTCGCAAGGCGGTATCAAAGCGTAACTCATTTTAATTCCCCATTTCTACCCAATTATACTATTCATAGCATACTGCCGATTCATATATTACAGTAATACATAGTTATTATTAAAATCATTTATAAGGAATTTATGGTCTCCGTGTGATTTTAGGAATTTTTTGGGGGGTAACTTGGATGCCAAAAAATACCCGTTATGTTAAATTTACCGGAAATTTCTTAAAATGCTTAAAAATTATGAAACTTTATTTTCCCCAGGAGGATGATTATTTCTGGTGTATTAATAATAGAGGATATCGAGGATATACTTAGTAAGCAATTAATGAGTTTCATAAATGCAAATATAAAATAAGTAATGAGAAATAAGACATTTCATGATTCCATAGATACTAGATTATGCAAATTAGATGAGCAGAATACGATATGAGCCTTTTTCATTCCTCATGTCACTGATGGTGTATTTATAGTTCTTATTAATATATTAAGAACAAGTCGACAAACTGACCAAAGACGTTTCGATGATTCATCCACCCTGCCCCTCATTCTTCTTGCCAAGGATTAAAATTGTATAAAAAAAAAATTTATACTCTTAAAGGGTTGTCTGATGGAAAATCTTGGGCTTTCCTAGTTGACAGCCAGAGACATGCTTAACTTTCTTTCCTCCCTAAAATGGAAGGAGAGCCGTGTTTTTTATTTATCACAGGGCATGATTTTCTGTAGGCCACAATCTGTTCAAAATTGGCCTTTTCGACTCTTCTCTCTGCCCTATCTGTGATATTATACAAGTGATAGAGGAACATATTTTCAATTCCCCCCCCTTTTACATGTTCGTTTTCATAATGACTTTACAGTCCTTCCTCTTTTACATGCTTTATTTTCAAATTATAACTGAACTGCAAAGCGCCTTGTGTTTAAGAAGACATTGCTGAGTACAATTAAAAAAAATCGTAACATGCGAAAAGATTTTTTTCTTTTAAAAATCTTTTCCTAGTATCTCCATTTGCGTGTAGGTGAGCATAACAATACTCATATGGATATTACGCTGTCATATCGGCGTTAATTTTATTTTTGCGATCAAATGGATTTTGTCCTGAAGGTGAATAGTGATAGTAGTTGGTGATAGGAGAGCATTCTACAAAATAGAAGGTCCCTGATTCGATTCTCATTACTAATACACATAGAGAGATAGTAGTGATGTTTCTATTTACTGCATGCACGTTATACGAGATAAGTGTGTATAAGACTCGCAATTTTTCTATCGTCCGAAAAGTAAATATAACATTTTATAAAAAAAAGTTAGCCCTGATTGAAAGTACAGTTTTATTGAATGTTCGTTTGATGTAAATTCAAAAAAGAATTTATAAATTTTTCCGCTATTAGGATATTTACTATACTAAATTAAACCCTGTGGTACGAAGCCCATGTAGGCCAATGCCTACAGTACTCATCTCTATTTTTTTTTAACTGAGAGTCCCTGAGGTGCGAAGCATATGTCTCGGTTAGGTGGTCAGTCTAATTCAAAGGATATTCAGTACGCGTTATCATAATAATTTCATATTTGTCTTGTACTCTACTTTTGTTTTATTTAGTATTTACATCGTTTATAAAAATAATGCAAGTCTCTCAAATTTTCTTAGAGAAATCTTTTTGAATCCATATATATGATTAAGAAAAATGTTTATTTTACATACAGTTATTTATATTATGATAAAATAAATTAGCTTATACCCCGTTCGTAGTGCACTTTTAAATCATCTTAAATTTATATTTCATTTAACTTAAGCGTAACTCTGAAACTAGCCTTACTCTCTAAATTAATTTAGGAAACTTTTGTTTTGAGACACATTTATTACGCTTGTTAATGTTCCAAATTATATATTTAAATTTTTTAAAAATGAGTAAATTTTTTAAACATTTATAGACAAAAATAAAAGTAATTAAGAGGGCAATAGTTCAAATGGAAAGAAAAAACAAAAGAGAAATGTTAAATTTATTTTTTTTCAAATTTTATAATATTGTAGCACTTGCACTTACCCCACATTTTTATAAATTATGTTTGATTGTTTTGTTTCTTTCAAATTTTGTCGCTCTTATATTTATTTGATCTGCTTCCGCCACTCCTAGAAAAATACGGTAAGAATAGTAGAAAACAAGATAGCTTAAAACCAGTTTAAGCGTTTTAAATCAGTTTGGCAAACTGATTCAAATAATATCGGCTCCGTGTTCCTTAAGTTGCAAATTCTAACAAAGTAAAAATAATTGATTGATTGAACACATCATATATGCTCTTTATAAGACTACCAAGGTCCCAAAATCATATTCCAACAATTAGAATCCTAAAATTAAGCGAACTCTCTTTCTAAATGATTTTTGTTTAAAGCAAAGTTGAAATCATCTGTTGACACACATGTGTGAATCTAAAAGTAGCCTATTGTAAATAATGACATATGTTTCTACATACTAGATAGATTGAATGAACAATCGGTTGAGTAACTTCAAATTGCTCGGCATTACCCATTTTCAAATTCATATATTCGAGGTTTACCTTCTAGATATATTTAAATTGCTTCTGTCAAAGTTTCTGTTTAAGTAGAGCCCCCGGGTTAACTGTCATAAAAGTTTACCTTGCCAACAATAAGTTCTAAATAGCGTTATTACTAGCAGATATATTAGCTTGGACAGAATTATGTGGTTCCGGATGGTTGGTTTTAATCTTCAGTAAACATACTAACACACATTAGCTGAGTAATACTAGCGTAATAATAACAAACGTAAGGAATCAGTGTCACACAGCTGCCGGCGATTCAGAAAATGCAACTTTCTACTCATGAATGAAAAAAATCAAATGTTTATTTAATAATGCTGTAATCTGAACTCAATAGTGGATTTGTATTTTCAATTATTTGACCTAACATTGGTAATCATTTTTTTATTCAATTTCTAAATTAAAACTTTATTTAAGATCGAAAATTACGGTTTAAAATAAAGTTTAAAAAATGAGGGAAGATCGTTGGAAATAAATAATGGAGAATTGGCTTCATATCACAATCTAAAAACTTCAATAGTTTTTTGTGATTTACACCTACCAATCAATTGTGATTTACACCTGCGTTGTATACTTCCTTCGACAGAAGCTGATAATCATAGCAAATTGCCTAACCTTTTTGAATCACATCCAACTGACGAAGTCGATGCCTGAAATGGTATTTTCGTCTCAATGCTAATTTAGCTGGAGACAACCTAAATATTTGAATATTTTACATTTTAGCATCCAACTAAATTAATGCCTTAAATTTCTGCTTTTAAGTTTTAGACACCGATGATCGCCCATTGTATCTGATACTGAACTCTCTACTTTTCAGAGACAGCAGCAGAATTAACTTTGATTTATAGAGAGCATTTGGCATCATTGTATTTGACTAAACACAAAGATTTACTGCGGATTCTATTTGATTAGAAAGTCTAAATTTTATTTTTGTAAGGAAAATTAATTAGGCTCACTGTAGTTAGTGATAGGCAGCCATTCTTCACTGTGAAAGTTCCCGATTTCGATCTCAATTACTCTTGAACAATAGGAGATGGTTGTTGCGTTTCTGAATTATGTTGATGCACATCTGTCAATGTGGATGCTTGAGAATTTTACGGGTTTCTTCCACTGCAACACATGAATATGACCCGTTATCTATGAATGTCTTGCCGGAAGGGCAATTTACGCGATGGGCATTCAAAGGATTCACAGCAGTTTTAGGCTTTTAGGAAGTCTACAGACTAGTGTTAGAGAAAAATTAGCCGATTTCATATTTTTTAAAAGATTTGCCCAAATTCTCTGATTAGGAGCAACAAGTTGTGGTGAATGCATCCCCCCCCCCGACACACACAGATTTTCGATTGGGAGGTATAGGCATTTAAGTTATACAAAACAAAATTTTGAACATTTCTTTGTGGGGATTTTGATGCACAAAAAGTAGAAATGGTAACATTATTTTCACAAAATATTAGTTTTCCTAATATGAATGTAATTTTTCAGCTATCTATTAAGCTAATCAGTCATTAATCTTCATGACAGATATTTACTGAGAGAACCAGAAATGTACTTTTGGTCATTAAATAAAGGGCCAACCTGACTCCAAACAACAGTATATCAGCGCAATTTTCGAAGCAGATTAATTTATCATTATGTGATCACTGTCTGCACTTGAGAACTAAGTCGTCAAGGACATAAAATTTAAAAATGACTCTGGACTACTACAGCTATAGATATCCTATAGGCAATTCAATCACACGAACAGTTACATGAAGGTAAGGAACATGGACAATACTCATAAAAAGATCGCTGTGTTACTCGTGAAATTTAATTGGGAAAACTCGATTGATACAGATCATAATGTTGGATAAATATCGATCCTATCACAAATTAGTTAAGAGTTCAATAAAAAATATGAATATATGTTCGTAGCATGTGCCTTTGCTGTTAAGTTGTGAAAATGTCTGCTAAATATCTCCCATGGTCCTGTATTAAAACCACACTCTTATGAGCGGGAGCCTCTGATACATAACGGAAGATGGATGTTACATTTTTGACTCTGCACGAACTTCTGTCGGAGTGGCTAATTTGAGAGTTTTCCGAGTTTCCTCCCTTGCGAATATACCTATGAAAAGATCTTCTGAAAAGTAATTTATGCGATGGGCACTGAAATACCTTTCAAAAGTCGCAGCGCTTTAGGCTGCCTACTATAAGGTATCTAAGGTATGTGCTGTCAACTTCATTATTACGTTATATTTTCAAAATAATGATGTTTCATACAGCAAGGAAAAGCGTTTGGAAGTTAACGAATTCGATACCTGATCCAAAGACTGTCGTCTGAAAGAGTTCGTGCTTCTTAGAAAATGCATTGCTTACAGTATGATTCAAAATAATGAGTAAATTTGTTCCGCAAGTAGAAGATGTTATGCACAACCATGTTGAAGTAAATGTAAAGAAACTAAACTTCTTAACTGTTTTCTGATAGCTATATTAAATTTTAAATTCCTGAAATATTTTTTGATTTTATTTTCTTTCATAAAAACGGAGCATATTTTGATTCAATCCTAAAAAATTTTATTAAATAAAGTTATGCTTTTAAAATTCTTAATTTATATTTAAAGTCTGGTTATGCTATAAGAAATATTTCTTCATATTTTTCCAGGAGAAACAGGAAAATATTTCATTCAAAATAAAATCAACTAGGATAAATATGAGTAAAAATTAATTCAATGCAGTTATGAACATAACTTGATAGTTTTTAAGTACGATGTTATAGTGACTGCCTATTAAATCTCACTGAAGCCACTGAAGACAACCACTTCGTTATTTTGAGCCATAGTCAAATGATAGTGTCCTTTTCACGTCATATCCAGTCTAGAGAGATATTTGACCTTTAGAATAATTAACTAAGCACTTTACAGAATATAATCCATGTTTTGATGAGGTAACGATCTCACTTTCTTCTTCTTCAAGACTTCTAGTTAGGTGACGTAACTATGGAGAAGGAAGTCACGGATCACCTTCAGGCAGCTCTGGAATAAATCGTCACAGTACAGACGTCGTTCTCTTAAAGAACAGAGCCTTATGACTCCTGTTTTATAGACTGCAGCCCAGACTGTTAGTTTTTGGTCGTTAATAACACTCTTATGGGTAATGAGTATCCCAATATCGAAAGTGTTGCTTGTTAAGGTGGAATTGAATCTCGTCTGATGTCAAAAAAATCATTTCAGAATTTTCATTCACTATCTTTAACATTGATTCTGTAAAAGCTAACCTTCTTGTGGTACCTTGTGTGTGTGTTTGTGATGATACAATTTTTAAACTATAGTTATTTTGTAGGGGTAGAAACTCATATTTTTACGAAGAAACTGCCAAACTAATCACTCAGACATCCTAGAGTCTGAACATGACCACTCACTGATCACCGGGTACTTTTTTCAAAAGCAATTAGACAGACTCGATGTTTTCAGATGACCTTACCATCCTGTGAGATCCCTGTCGTCTCTTTATTGCTCCAAAAGCTGTATTTCGAGAATTCCGAACCCACAAAACAACAGTGTTTTAAGACGGAATCGGCTCACAAGGAAGAAAATTAAAATATAAACGAAATTGTAGTGATGTTAAGATCACAGAATCATTATTTTTAAAAAAAATGTCTCGACGGCAAAAACACGGTGCTCCCTGGTCTAACTCTCCATTTCACCTATGCTTTTATAGCAGCAGAATGGAAAGAGACTGACTTCTACCCTCTGAAACATTCCCACCGCCAACTACTCCCGTCCAAAAACCGTTAGTTTTCACTACCAGTCCCTGTACTAAGAGAAGTATTAGATATTAGCGAGGAGAATGAATCTTATATCTTACTTCCAAAAACAGCTCAGGAAATTTCAAATTTTTTTTTCTGTTCTCAACCAAGACCAAATTTAGAATATTCGGCATCCTGCTTAAAAATATTGAGACTCTGCTTTACATGTTCTGGAAATAAATTTATACCAATAAAGTGATGGAAAAAGTAAACAAAATCTGGTACATTGCAAAAAACAAGTACTGAGTAAATTTAACTATTGCCTTAGTTGATGGCCATGGTTGGGTCACGTCATTTTAATCAGTTGGGAAGTAGTGACTTCAACACCTGATCTAGACGAAATCATCTTGCCTAGAGAGCCTATACTCATTAAAACTTCCATGATGTCCAACGTTTCTCCGCTGGTGTGGTATGAGGAAGAGAGTGTTGACCTCATCACTCTACAAAGGTTAAAAAAATGACGAAGCTGTTGACTGTATGTAAAGCTCCGATCAGCAGAAATGGACAGTGAGAAAAAATTGAAAACAGTCAAGGAACCACAAAGATAAACATTGAAAATCAATATTGGAAAACTCTTTTGCATTTATTTATGTAAAACTGGAATAAACAAAGAATCTGTAATTAGAAAAGAGTCGTCCGTGAAAAGTCGCAACCTTGAAAACGCGAGAACATAAAGAACCGTGTGAATCAGTCGCAGTTAATTGCACTGCTATGCTTGAGTAAAATCGGAAGTAATCATGTAAAAGGGGAAGAGATAGGATTTAATTTTTTCTCGTCGTTAAAATAAATGAGTCTTGTTCATTAGTGTATGACGTTCTGCACGACACTTGGAAGTGCTTACTTCCTCTTATCAATATTAAGAAATCATTCATTATATAAAACAGACTTCATAGAGAAAACTTTCTCTTACCTTTTTAAAATGGTTGTGAAGTCTCAAATGTAAAATATTTTAATTATATTTTTTAGTATTTTAAAGTTAATCTAAAAATTATTTCTGTTGTTACTAATCTTAGGTTATCTATCAAAGCAAGAGAAACTCCATAAATCCGAAAATATGCAATAAGTCTAAAAGCAATATTGGAACCTGAAGGATCCTGTCCTTTTTAAAATTCAAGACAATTAAAATATAAGCCGCAGTCACCCTGGCACCCCCACACCAATGACAGTCACAGAAGATCGCCTGCTGGAAAGTGGGTGCTGTGTCATGGCCTCTCATAAAAAGCAATAAAATCTTTGGATATTTTCTCAGCTAAATTCAAAAAGGCTCATCGCAGCTTCTTCTAAAAGACACACACAACACAGGTTATTATGAGAATCCTTCCAATTCGATTTAATTCCATCTTCCTAAGGGAGGAGATCTCACTGCATGGGAGATTTTCACATATCTTCCCTCTTCTTAGAAGTAGTCTTGAGCTCACCCTCTTCTTAGAAGTAGTCTTGAGCTCACCCTCTTCTTAGAAGTAGTCTTGAGCAGGTAGTCGGCTCTTTCATTTTCGTTTACCCCAACATGAGATGAGATCCACTGACAATGGATAGTGTGAACAGCTTACGAAAAAGATCTGAAATAGCCAAACTTGTCTTGTCCTTTATCGCAATCCAGTTACATAGGTGAAGCACGACTATCAGTCAAATTTCACATTTCATGTAGTTTTCTCACTATTTGACACGCGAATTCATTCTAAGCTATTTTTGATCTTGAGAATTGTTTTCATTTATTTCTTCCGATAGTAAAATTGCGATGATATAAACATACATTAATGAATATATCATTTTTTCTTGATTAATAAAACTTCGATTACAGCATTATTATGATTCCGTGTTAATTTATATTTATTAAAGTATTCTTTTAAAAGTTCTTAACATATTGTGAAGAGTCTTTTTAAATCATTATTAGATATCCCATTTTATTAAAATATTAAACGGCATTGAATTTGTCCGACTGAAACAAATATTGATACACATTTCAAACAAATTTAATACGCGCATTTCCTCCAAGAAATGCCATTTCAATGTGAATTATAAGATATGAATTCTCCATAAAACAACTAAAATCTTTGTAATAACATAAAAAGATCCACTAAATTACAAATCCTTATATTCTTTGGAAAGCAAGCTTGTACATGGTGGCCAATACGAAAGAGGCCCCATATTTATTATTGTGAGTATTTTTATTATGACTCAATTTATTATAATTACAGAATAAAGATTAGTACATACAACATTCAATCAAAGCCATGGTGGCCTGTATATAGTTAGGGTATTTTTCTCATTACTGGAAAGTACTCTTCGCCTCTCGGCTAAACCAAAGATCTGTCTGTTGTGGCAAATCTTCTGTTAAGTCGGGATTAGGTGGCTAGGTGCCGTTAAATAGGTTGGGATTGCAGTGTCATCTAAGTGAAATAACACCTCTGGGAGTAACAAGCGTAATATCAAGGGTATTCAGTTTGGTTTCTACTTTTAAAACACGAATACTCCTCCTAACTGGTTGTGCCCAACTCATATAGAGGGAAGTATGCTGATGTAACAACAAACATTCAGTACGTCAGTCGTTCACAACAGAAGCTGAGTGCTTCTAAACCTCGAAATTCAGAAAGTCTCAATATGTCTGGAAAAGTTTTTCGAAAAAGTTAGATAGCTTCACGACACGGGACTTCTTTTGACTTGTCGCTCTGTTCTAGAACAATGGAGGCAAACCGTTTGCTGGTGCGTGTCGGATATTCCTATTTTAATCTAAGTGGCAATCATAAAGCTACAAAATATTGTATAAATTGGTTGTGCCGCACAAAATATGAAATATTAGCATGAAAAATTATATAAGGAACTTGAAATCCTAAATAATTTCGAGCTATGCTTAATTAATTGTGAAAATAGGATGTGCAAGCTTCACACCATGATTGGAAATAGATAATCTATATGTTTAATTAGAAGTGGGGTTATACATATTCAACAACATAGTTTTCTTCCTTGGATTTTTCTTAAAGAGAGGTTGGTGTCTATAGATGTCCCATGCTTGTTCTGTAGAATTCATCTCAAGAAAGTTTGCCGGTCAATCCAATTAGCGAATATTCCATAAAATCATACATGAAAGCAGCTATATGCGGCTGTGTGCAAGATGAAATCATAACCATATCATTTTTGATGAAGCAAAGTTTTTTAATTGCATTATATATTTTTACTATAATGCATTTTAAGTTTTACCAGAGACCAACATCTTGCTAAAAGATTTACTCCATTTCATGTCCATCTGTTTTCACATCAACCCTGAACAAATATTCGGCTTATAATCAAAATAAGGATATGATTTGTATTGAAAATCTGAGAAAGGGTATCTTTATTTGTAGAGCAGGTAAATTTCATTTAAGTTGGTAAATTTTTATTTATAGGTGAATTTCACACTTTTCCTATAACGTCAGTGTAAAGTATTAAACACGTTTCTAATTTCATGTTAAGAAAAGTTGTGAAAGTAAAATCCTTGTTTTGCATATTTTTTTTTCTAACGGGCCAACCTTGGTCACTAAAGGGTCGGAAACTTCTTCTCATTGTTCGTTACCCGGAGAGCACTTGTGAACCAAGTTACGGAGGTGAATAGCATTACCCACGCCATTCTACCATAAACCCCTTCAGGTTTGATGGTAAAAATTCATTTTTCATCTAAGCTGAAGAAATAAGGAAATACAAAAAGAAAAGAATATTCATTTAAAATGCCTGGATTAGGATTTGAACCTGGGACCAACAGCCATGAATACTAACCACTCAGCCATCAGCAAAAGCCTTGTTTCTCATTTTAAAATGTATGCATACTGTATATATTACCACTAAGAATCGTTGCGGATTTCTGATTCCAACAGAATGAAGTGCAGATAGTGTGGAGGACTGATAATCATGAGTTGGCCAATCAATAGCCTTCCCTATTAGCCTTCTGCAAGCACATCAGTGTGAGTGCTTGTGAATTATCCAAACTGCGACGCATGCATATCACCTATTATCTATTAAAAGAGAGCCTGGAAGGCAATATATGCATTAGATATTACATTGTCATATATAAAGCCTAAAGTTCACAACTTACTGTCATTCTTTTCTATTATGGCATAGGGAGACCCTAATGGTAAAACAAGGCTCTTAACAGTGATAGATCCTGAATCCAATCCCAGCCACTGTTAAACAACGAGAAATGTATATTGCAGTTAGCCTTCCGTATTCACATCTGTCAAAGTGGGAGCTTGGGAATTTTCTGAGTTTCCTTCCTTGTGACACGTGGATGTGACTCACTATTTAAAAAAAGGCAGTTCACGAAGCGGACATCAAAATGTCTTACAACAATCTCACAAATTTAAGCAATCCACAATGCAGAGTCAAAGCATCATTATTGGAACTCATCGTGGTATACTGGTAAAACCAATCTAATCGAGTTAAAAGCTCTGGATTCGATCCTACCACTGTTGAAAAGAAGATGGTTGTTGCACTTCAACCAACATGCACATCTGTTAATGTGAGAATTTGAGGACTTTCCTTTTCCATATGTGAAAATGCTCCACTGTGTATGAAAAGTTCTCCCAGAAAGAAAATTAGAAATTATTGTAGGTATTAGGAATATTTCACAATAGCTTTAGGATGTCCATTCCATGATGTCAATAACTGCTTCCATTGGTTTCACCGATATCAAACTGATATTCAATTGCATTCGTGTTCGATCTTAGCGACTGCTGAACATTGGGTGTAGCATGTGTTTTTTTCAGAATTGTCGTCAATTTGAACGTTTGGAAATGTTCCGAATTACTTTTCAACGGCATTATCTGTGAAAAATCCTACCAGAAGGCTATCAACGTTGGATGCTCAAATGCCTTATATCAACAGTTAATTATCCAATTTTCTGTTCATTTCGCAGAAATAATGAAATATCGAGAAAGACCAACCTTTAATTCGGATAGAGCTATTTCTTACAACTTGAGCATGTCAAATATTCGAGCTTTGAAAACCTCCATAGACCGTCAAAGACATTTTTAAGGTAAATTCATTCGTAATTCATCCATTTAATCAATGAACTAATTTTCATTTATTTAACAAACAATTTATGTTTTTAATTGTGATATATTACAGTATTTTTAAATTAAGTTTTATTTTAATAAATAAAAATTCGATATTCTTTATATTTGGACCCACTTATTAACAATAAATAAGAAAATTTACGAAAACTAACTTACTAATGTATCTATTTTTCGGTAAATGATCCACCTAAAAGGAGGAACTCTATGTTATTAACATTACCATTACCCATCATATAAGTTAGACTCTTTTCTACCAAATAAGACCACACCCTTTTTAGGAGAATTTGGTAGTAAATATTTTTGTTCCATCTGAAACAGAAGGTGGAGCAATATTGATTGGTTTGAATTTCATTCATTTTACTGTTTTAAACATGAAAATAAAACGCGCTGTCTCATTTTTCATTGCGTATTTTGTACGGCACAGCTGCCACGAAACGACCGTGAAATTTCGTACCACCTGAACGAATCTATAGTTGGAAGAGCAGAACACGAATGACAAAAAAGAACAAAAAACTTCCAATTCTCTTATAACTCTACTCTTGGAAAAAGCTTTTTGTTCGTATTTTTTATTTTCTTCTGCTGAGTGTGACTGTTGCCAGATTCGCCGGTTCCACACATTTTACCTTACAGAAGACGACATCGAACCGTGAAAGCTGTCGTTGCTTCAAATGCTATCAGCCTCACATGTTGTGAATTGAAAAAGAGTTTTTTTTTTTTATCCTTCGCAGTGTTTATCCAGAATTTTCAAGTGAGTAAAATTTTAGAATATTCTTTTCAAAAATGCATAATATTAGAATCAACTTTAAAAGATAAATAAAAATTGTCAAATTCTTTTCTAGAATTTGCATGAAATTCTAATATTGACATGTTCTATAAATCATTGCTGTAAATATTATTAAATATAAAGTAATTTTTTATGCAAATTAATAGATTTAAAATTTCCGATCTTAAATAAAATAATTCAAAATTCTCTGTTATTGGATACTGAAATGAAAATCTTTGAATATAGTAATTTAGAATTTTACTTGTTTTCCATTTTGATTTCGTTTATATTATAATTTTATAAAACTGCATGACTGTTATAAAGAAAATTCACATTCCTGTATTTTTATAAGGTTTGAAGAACTAGCAGTACCAATACATATATGTTAGAAGATAAATATTTTGTAATATTTCTACAAATTGTATGCCCTTAAAAAAGTCTGGTTGAATGCACGTGCAGTTTTTATGCATATATTTGTTTTCTTTTTCATGGGTATATTCATTTAAATATCTATAGGAAAATAAATATTATTCATGTTAAAAATTTATAATAAATGTTAATTTTATATATATAATACATATTGTATAAATATATACATTACTCGTCAATTTTAAAAGTAAAAATTTCATGTTAAGGGAAAAGAATCAGACAAAAAACTAAGCATTTTTAACTTAAAATAATTGATATAAATGCACAGTAGAAAATTATCCCACTTTTTAAATAAATTTTATAATTAATGATAGAGGAAGAGTGTTCTCTAAACAATGGTAAAATTATAATTTTACACACACACTGTAGATAATATATTATTCACCTATATTATCTCTTAATTCTCATCAATTTACAACTAAACTAATAAAATTGGCTTAGAAAACAAAATTTGGACGGAATAAATCGAAGCTAAAAAGAAGTGGACTACATGCTTATTTTTCCGTTTCTTCCATCAGTTTTTAAACAACATTAAAATTATCATTGTATCATATACTATTGGAATACGTTTATCGTTTCTACACAATTTTTAGATAATTTTGTTGTTTTTATTTATAGCATTAAAAGTGTCTTCTTCAAGATGTTTTTAACACATGAACTCAATAAAATAACATTCGCGTTTTAGTGAGCAATATTTTATTGCTTTATTGTGAATCTGCTAAGTCTTTAAGATAATTGGTTATTTTTACGGTCCCTATTGTTGTATACGCTGATGGATTATTTTGGGGGGATCTAAAGTTTGCAGGCTCAGCAGTTTATTCTAGCCTATTTTCATTACATATCTCTGCTGGGAAAAAAACGGAATATATTTGGTGGAGAGATAGAAGCTCTGAAACAATTATTGACCCTGCATTTTAAATTTGAAATTCCTATTTTGTTATCAGAATCAAGAGCAGTGATTCAGGGTACTGGCTCTCTACAAACTCCTATCTCATCAGAGCATCTTCGGTGTTGGGAATAGATCCGATTCTTACCAAATAAAAATAAGAAAATTGTAAATGAACTTCTGGTCATAGTAACATCTTTCAAAATGAACAACAGACTCCCTCGCACGAAAAGGCGCTGCGCTTCTACAATCAAAGCATTCACTTACGCCATACCACACCATAAAATTAAACATAAAAAAAACTGTTAGACAAACACACTAACTGAAAATATCGGTGAAATTCAGTGGAAGAAATGAAAAATTGACGACCTTGCTCCTCTACCAGATTATCCACGACGTGATGCAGTGTGGCTTCTTTTAGATTACTTACTGATCATGATTGCCTTAGTGAGCATTTTTACCGCATTGAGCTTTTCGTCTAACCTTTCTGTCCAATCTGTGACCTTAGAGAAAATAGGAATAGAGCCCATCTACGTTGCTGTTCTTACTCGCACTTTTTGGTTGTGGCTTCAAGATCTCCCAATATTAGCGTGCCAGAGACTGTCAAAGGCAATGACTTCGGTCATTTTTCACTTTATTGTATCCCATCCTTTTCTAGTATTTTGTTGTAAATTGCTTTTGTATTTTACTAACACTGCTGTATCTTGCCTTACCATTAGAAATTAAGAAATTTATCCCCATTGTTGTAATGATGCCAAAATTATTGCAATTATCAATTTAAGACAGATTTAAGATTATTTGCAGAGAGCTTGTGGTTGCTATAATACTATGACTATTTTTATTAGAGCATTAAACACATACTTTTTTATCCTAGATGCTTCATATATAGTTTTTTATTACTGCTGTGGACTGAATAACAGTAGCCTAAATCTGTTGTAATGAGCTTTAACAATGTAATCGCTTTCTATAGAAAATCACTTGTAAATAAAAATATGTGAGAATGCAACGCGCGATAAAAATTGTAATCAGAAAAAATCAATAGAGCTATGATTAATTCATCATCTATTATTGCATATTAATGAAATTCATGTGGTGAATGTCTTCAGTGAAATACGCCTTTTGATGGCTACCAAAAGCAAACGCAAATAAATGGAAGTAATTAACTTTATTCTGGTAGTTCTATCTTAGCAACAATCTTACGGTAGTCTTGATGACGAGGTTGTGAAAATCAAGTACAATCAAGTAAATAGTAAATCAAATCGCTATTTTCTTTTTGGATACACAAAATTTCTTGATATTTTGCGTTTCAATAGCAGAATACAACCGACGTGAAGTTAGTTCTACAATCACCATCATTTGTTTCGTTAATTCTGTTTTGATTAGCGATCTCTTGAAGTTTTTAACGACTTTTTAAGTGCGCAATTTAAGTAAATAAGTACTCAAATTAGGGACAAATATACAAAATATCAATAATTAATTTTGCTTATTCTTATTTGTTATTCATTAAAGGCTTATTATTCTAAGCAATTATTTGTAATTCAAAAAGAAAAAATTTTACAAGCTAACTTAGTTGTAATAAACTTCTGTTCTAATGATACCGAAAAGAATATTATGTCCAGTTTATGGATAAAGGGGAAGCTTCTGAGCTTCAGGAGGCGGGAAGCACCTAAAGACAGAGGACTGACTTCATTTCAACTTCATTAACTGGTTTTAGCTGAGCACTATGCAAATGGCCTTCATGCCAAGGATGATTCTGCCAAACGAAAACTCCCGACGTATTTCTCTCATTCCCTTCAATGCCACCCCGTTGCTACTTTGAGTTTACCAGCAGGATCTAATACCTTTACTTTTTTTTGGAGATCTACTCAAACATCAAGTCTACGATAATTTCATCTTGATGTTCATAAATAGAATTAAGGCAGGCAACCAGGAGATTCTGTCACTTAAAAGTGACAATCTTAAGACTTAAGAGTAGTCGTGTGCTGCAGACAGCATTATTAAGACTGATAAATGGACGATTGAAATGTCTTAAAGTTGATCACGGAAACATGATTTTCTCCATATGCAGGAAATGCAACATTATGCATTTTACCCCTGGTCATCTGCTTCCCTGCTTAGGACTTGTTTCGAAGTGCTCTTCTTGATATTTTAACTTTTTATTAATTTACAGTTTCATGGATTCGGTTCAGCCTATTGGCTAACTAGATAGGATACAAAACGGCAGTAAAATGTTAATTATTGATAGTTAGATCTATGATTTTGTTTGTTTGTAGCACAAATACCATTTTTTATGCATGAAGTCTAATTAGGCAGGGACTTACTGTTTAAAGTTGATTACAAACGCTTGCAAATATTCAAGCCTAAGGTGGGTTTTGAACTCACGAATGGTTGAATTCACAAAAGTAAGATTGCTTACAAGCTCAACTGTTACATTTATGAAATAACATAAATAAAATAATTAGGTAAAACTTGAGAAAATTTAAAATAAATAATTTGTAGGGAATGGCAATTAGTTTATACAAGTATGTAAATCATTTTTTCCTATATCTTTTTCAAATGAATCGGTATTCAAATAATTATATATATGCTGTCAAAATAAGAGTTAGGATAACTATTTTTATGGATTATATATATATATATATATATATATATATATATACATATATATATATATAAAATAATCTCATTTTATTGAAATTTTGTTTAAAAAATTGTACTCACATTAAATCGCATCGCATTTTATAACTGACCGTGGAGATCCATTGGAAAAGTATATCAGTTACAACATATTTAATGAGTGAATCTATGAAATTGGTAGCCTTTCATGATTAACTGTAACTTTATGCTAAATATTTTTCAGAATATTATTTTCGTCTCAAAGCAACTCAGTTAAAATTAACTGAAAGGTATAAGTAACCAGTTTTGATGAAAAGAATTCAGTTAAAACTAGTTTTCTCTTAAGATGTTCTCTCTTAACGTTGTGGTTTGACGTTCAAGATCTAATGTAACTCAACTGTTGAGGAATTACCGCATACTTTTAGGGTTGCAGCAACACTGGCTTTGCATAATAAAATGAGGCATCTTACAGGAGTAATGTAGAATCCTTTCTGCAAATGTACTGGAACAATGATCGTTGAAACACAATTTTTTGATATGTCCCAATGATCTGGTGGAACCTTACAATTATCCATTAAGAATTCTGAAAATTTCATAAGACAGTGTTTCTGGACAGTACATAATTCACCAATTTACTTAACATGTATGTATATATCTATATATATATATATATATATATATATATATATATATATATATATATATATATATATATATATATATATAGAGAGAGAGAAAGAAATATTTTGATTCAAAGTATAATTGTAAATAAAATAACTATTAAATCAAATAACTAACAATGGAAAGGCTTTTATAAAATTCCCTAAGGAACAGTCATATGAAACGTATAATGACCCAAGTTCGAATAATGCTGTCAAAGATTAAAGTAAAACCTTTTATGCTTGTTATAATTAGATGACAATTATTAGAGAAAACTTATAGTATAAAAATAAAAAGCAATGAAAACTATTAAAATCCAAAAAATAATAAAAAGGACGTGAATATTTAATTATACTAACTAAAATTCTAGATTCTTTTTAATAATATTACAAGATATGAATAATTATGGAATAATTAAATCATGAAAAACAAGAAATAATTTTTAAAACGTCTTCATCAGGAAACTTCTGCATTTATTAGGGTTAATTAAAAAAGCGTTAAATTCTAAAATTAACCATCTTGAAGTAGGGCTTTAGAAATAGTATTTCATTAGATGATAAATAGAACTTGTAAAATACTTTTAATGCGTACTCTGCTGCACATTTTTAAGAGAAATATTTACAGAGAAGCAAAGACCAATAATAAGAATCTCATATACATATTTCAGTACAGAATGTTATAAACATATTCATTTGCAATTCAGCTTACCTGTTAAGTTACATTCATTGTGCAGTTTGATTGTTAATCAAATTTACTACAAAATGATAAACTATTATTTTTAAAATAAACAATTCAAATGTATTTATTATTATATTAAAGCTGTTGAGAAGAAAACTCTTGAACCTAGAACCAGCAGTCCATAAAGCAATTAATCATAACCTAATTATATGTTTTTTCTTTAATTTACTATGAAATTCGCAATCACGTTTATGAATTCTATACAGTAAATTCTGGTTGATAATGACTGAGAAACAATAAACTAATTATTTGTCTGGCTTAACTTCATCAACAATTAAAGAAATTCATTAATCATTAAATTTTCCAAAATAATATATATATATATATATATATATATATATATATATATATATATATATATATATATATATATATATATATATAAACTTATGAATATTATATATATAATGATATATAATATTAGGTATTCAAATTTTAAAAATGGCGCAATCACTTCACTTCGTAAAGAATATTTTTATATTTCAGTCGATTTTCTTCTGCAAATATATTTATATGATGTATTTATTTTATAAAATCTGTTTCTTTCGCGTTTATGTAAATATTGTCCAACAATAAGCCGTTTAGTGTAACGAAATAGTTCTTCAACTTAACCAACATTACAGGTAAGACCATCAGGAAAATATCGGCATTCACACGTTTTTATGAAGAAAAAAGAAAACTTTTCTTATTATGAATTATTTTCATAGTATTTTGTTACTCATTCACCTCATTCGCATCGTTAGAGGGGAAAATTACGTTGTCATATATACTTTCGATTGGGTGTCAACACCTCTGCCTATATTGTTACACACTCTGTGGTCAAACGTGAAAAACAATTTTGTTTTACCAAGTTAACTGGTCTTGATCAGTTGTTAGACTATGAACTCGTTCAAATGATTTGCAGCAATTATTGCGAAAGCACTTTTCGTTGCCAAAACTCTAAACCACCGCTTTAGTAATTTTCACATGTAAAAATAGAAAAATAAATACTTTCATTTATTTTACATTGACTATTTATCATTTGTTTTAAATCTGAACTTAGAATTTTACAAGATAAATCAAAGTAATTGTTGAAGGCCTAATATACATTATGAAATTGTAAATTCTCAGCATTGCGATGAGAAGAGCAGAATATGTTTATGTTTATCAAAAATAATAGAAAGAATGCATTTATTCTCTGATTTATTTTATATTCGCTATTTTCTTTCTTTTTTTAGAACCGCTTAGTGGACAACCTAACTGTATTTTAAGGCCTTTTAATAGTCAATAATAAAAACTACATTCCACAAGTAGCATTTTCATAGATGATGCTCTATATTTACGTGTCCTAAGAATCCAAAAAATTTCAAGCACCCTCTATGTATGATGTATACGCAAAAGGTTGTGTTGTCCTGTTGTTCAAGTGCCTGGTATACAACTCGAGATCTTTTGTTGTGAAGAGTGATATCCAACAATAAGATCAGGGTAAGTATTTTTTCAACTATTTGGACATCACAATCTGTGAACTTTCTAAGGCCCTAAAACATTTTAATTTTAAGGGATGCATTTTCATAAATAGTGAGCCTTAATCACCATTTCTGAAGGGTGAGTTTAAATAACTCAGTAGCTTGATGCCACTTCCCGTTAAGTTCAGAAAAGTGAAGCATCATTTGTCGCGGACAGCGATTCTTGAGAGTGACCACATTCTGCCTCAGTTTCTTGTTGGAGATCCATGGTTTTGGGGAAGTGTCCGTATTTGTCTGTGACATCAAATCTCCTTCTAGTGTGGCGTGGATATGAGGAAGAGGGTACCAACTCAAATGTGGCCTCCTTACCTGATCGGGACTCAAAGTTATGAGGCTCTTGGTGATGGGCAAGTATTCTAAAAGCTCTAGCATTAATCTGCAGCACGGCGCTCGACTGCACTGCTATGTATGTCGCAAGTGGGGAAAAACTTGGAAAACTTATAAGATCTATATCAACAGTTATTCTGCTCCCAGTTCCAGTTGTACAACATTGGCTAAATAAAACCGGAAACTTTTGCTCTGTTCTACGACTTTCCTGTAGAAACAAGTCACAGTGAGCAGATTTTTTAATATATATCACTCTAATTTTGTGTTTTCTCTAGTAACTTGCAGTACATTTTCTGGTGGCTAATTTTATCGACTGAAAAGCCAATAAACACAAGCAATCACCTTATAATTTTAACCGTGGTTAGTTAACACGATTGAAAATTTAGCTGATTCCGATTCCACGCCACACCAGCAGAGATGTATTAGATTAAAGAACTTTTTAATGTGTATACACGCTCTCAGCACGAAAGTTCATAGACTTTATCAAATATAAAACCTGTTATCCTTTAATTGTTATTTTTAACCGTTATATATTAACAGTTATTTGTTAGTTGTTACCTGTTAACCTTTTTTTTAATTGGATTCCCAATCTAGAGATCAGTGCTTTTTCCTCAATACTTCTTCTTTTTTTTTATTGGATGATTGTGAAACTTAATTAAATTTTTCATCAACTTTTTAGATTAAGAACACTCATAGTTCACATTCCTAAATCAAAAATTCTAAACTATGCATCTAAATTTGCAATATACATTCAAAAATCAACGAAAGCCACAAAGTATCTATTTAAATAATTATTACTTTCCTCTGCGTTTTTTTAACATTTGTTGATATCATACGGTGTTCATTTATTATTGTCTTGAAGGAAATGGAACACTTTTTAGACCTCTTTCACCTTTGTTATTTTCTTTTGAGCTACAGTCATTTAATGTATCATTATTCCTAGCGTTAATTTTGACAAAAACAATGCAGATCAAAACAACTAAGAATTAATTACTTAAAAAAGTTGGACCTGGTAAGAAAAGAAAATCTATTGTTTATTTCTTGATGATTGATTAACTTTTTTTAATATAATGTACGATAATTGTGTACAATGTATATGCTTCAGTGGCATTAAAGTTTCCTATTAAAAATGTATGTTTGTAGGCTTGTTTTATTTTCGCTAAAATATTTTTCATTTTGCTGAAATTATTGGGAACCAATCACAGAAACATATTTTTATTTAAAATACTTTGAATACAATGGGAACAAAATTTTTGTTCAATATTAACATAACAAAATTTCATTTAAATTTTTCCTAAAAATAAAAAATGGCCCAAAATATTTTAATTCTTAAATTGCTAAACATGATAAAATAGTTCCTTTATCCTTATTTTAAATTTTTAACATTTGAGATATAGGAAACTAAAAATTCTTCTTTCGAATTAAATATATATTGAAATATATCAAAAGTATTTAACTTCTAGAATTGGAACAATACTTCATTTCCTGGTATCTGAACTCAAATATCAAATTCTTCATGTCTATGGAATTATTTACTTAATAGCAAAGAATGAAAAATAGCGTGTCAATATCTTTCTTATAAGATGTTAATTAAAAAGTTGATCATTGCGTGTGTATCAAATGCAAAACAAACATAACAATGCAGGTTTGTGAAATCACTGACAGAATGTTATGTAAAAAGATAAAAATTAAATTTACATTCAGTCTTAATAGTAGACAAGGCGATATTACTTGTTGAAGTGCATTACAATTTTCACATCCGCATAATTTGTAGCTAATATAAGAAATGGCTAATTTCAAATTTATTTTTATTTAAATGTCTGTGTGTGTGAAAGTTTTCCTGCCCATAACTGGAGTTTTTAATTCAATTGAAAATGTAATTGCGCATTTAGCTTGTATGAGGGTATTGTTATGATTCTTTATAATTATAATCACTGCAAATCACATTAAATAATATACAAGTTTAACACTCAGATGATTGATGGCTGAGTGGTTAACGTTCCTAACTCCTTAGACGTTGATCCTGGATTCGAATCTTAGTTTGTTTGTGGATGTTCTCTCTCTGCGTTTCCTTGTCCTTTCTTCTGAGATGATGTATGAATGTGGCCCACCCTAAAAATGGTTTGTGGTTGAGTAATGTGGGTATTGCTATTTATCTCCGTACTTCATTCACAGGTGCCCACCGGGTAACCATAAATGAGTAACAGTTCCCGACCTTGGTGTGGCGAAGGACTGATCATCCTTTACCCGCAGTTAGAAAAAAAGAGTTTAGCATACATAATTCCTTCGTTTTGGAAAGGCTATTTTCTGTAAAGTATTACCAGTAAATATGTGAGAGGTATGTGAAAGAAGACACACAAAAATTTAAGCTTGTTTTGTGGATTCTTGATAGCAGAACAAGTCCTTTATCTTCCAGATAGATTGGGGCAGTACGAGATTAATACCGGACGAAAATGGGGATAAGCAAGAAAAAAGTTTTTGTGCGCTGAATATGCTATTTCTTCGTTTGTTCTAGCTGTGAAATGCATTTTCAGAAAGGAAATATGTCAAAAAACCACTGTATAAATAAAGCATTTTGTAGTGATGTATTTACAATTCAAGAACATCATTTCATAACGTATGCAATTAGTTCAACTATCGTTTCAATTCTATCCTCCAAAGGGGCACATAATGAGTATTTTTTGAGGGTCCTAAACTTGGTAAGTTTGTGTTTCTTTTTAAATTTTTTTCATGTGTATGCATGCAATACTTTGGTAAATATCCTTCCTTTCTCAGTGGCACGACAGCCGTGGATGGGCTTTGGCCTTCTCAAGAATTTTCCTTTCATTTTCCTTCAATTTTGGGTTATGATCTTCAAAAAGACCACTCTTATAATGGCTAGGTCTTTTTCTAGGCAGTCAGCCCATCTAGATTGGGTCATCCCCTAGATCTTGTTCCAGATGGCCTGGCCAAAAATATTTTCTTTGTTGAAAGTTCATTAACCATTCTGATAACATGACCTGTCTATATAATTCTTTTTCAAAAACATAGCCTTTTTATAATGAATGACTTTTTTATTAAAACTGTACGCATTGTATAACAAATCAAGTATAAAGATTTAACTTAAATATTCTACATGCGCTATTACTCAAGAAAAAATATTTAATGTACAAGAAATACTCCAACTAGATCCTCAGACTGCGCGACTGAAGCATTTCATCCCAAAATTGATTCCATAAAACTGAATATCAAACAAGTTAGGGAATTAAACACTAGGGGTTTTGCGTTAGGCTGAGCCCCTAATTATGACTTATGCTTCGTTCCGCAGGGCCCTCGGTCAAGAAAATAGTATAGACACTTTGAGCTTTAGCCCACATAACAGCTGTCGTGCCACGAATTTAATTTTTTTAGTACATGCAATACTATAATATACTCTCACTTCAAAAGGAAAAACATTTTGTAACTTTGCAATTTTTTCAAATATAATTTATAGCTTAAATGAGTTATGATATAAAATGATATAAATTATAATGTCGGTCATGATAAATGATAATGCCCACATTTTATGATAACGTATATATAATATTCTCACTAATTATTATTCATGCTAAACTGAATGATTGCGCTAAAATTTTTGTGTGTTAAATTAAGAAAGATGTGATTTTAAAATGAATTTACCATATTTAGCACGGGAGTTAGAATGAATATGGAACTTAGAAAAAAAGTGCTAAAATGAATTTGGGTTAAGCTTCATTTTTCCAGATTCAACACTTTCTGAGAAAACGAATTTAAATATTTCCTTGCTCTTGGTTTGGGGGGGTTAAAATTTAAGAAATTAAAAATTGCCGATGAATTTGGCTGAAATATTTTCATATCAAATGTAAAGTGTGTAACGAAAGTGTATTCCTAATTGTGCAACATAGTACCCCTTGTCATTTCATCCCACTTCCTTGTGAGAGTAAGTAAATTTTTAATTATGTCATTAAGCGATTATAGTTCCACGAGCATATTTCTAAATTCAAACGTTTTTTATAATCATATTAAATTTAGAAAACGTCAAATAAGATGAAGTTGTAGGGATAACATTTTTATATTGTGCTTACCACTAAATTCAATCAACTGCCGAGCTATCTTGAACTATAGTCAAGTGACTAAGACGATACCATATCCCTTTTCCCATTCCATGACACACTGACTCAATGAAAAATAATAAGCGCAAGACGGATTTTCAATTTAGCCAGGTTTCTCTTTGGTGGATCGAGAATTCAACCCGCTACTTTCGGAATGAGAGCGGTACCATGGTGGAGAAAGGAATGAATTTGAAATGATGCTAAGATATATTTGCCTTTGTGGGAGATGGCGAACCAAAAGCAAGCCACTGTTTTTCTGAAAGAATTATGTTTCTCTATGCCACATAAAATTAGTGAAAGTAGAGATTTTAGAATCTGGAATAGTTTTATGTGTCATTATACTACTGCTACACATTGTATAAGGGATTGTAGCTAGATCTGATGCTACTTCCGTACTAACTCTTATACTTGCGGATTAATCATTGATTTATTAGTCAATACTGTAGCTCTACAATTCCTTTTTCTTTCCTTATTTTTCAAGATTTTTTTCGAACTCAGATTTTTTGTAAGTAGTGAGCAATCGTCCAACATTGCTCTTTAAAACTAAACTCTGTGGCACGACAGTGAATAGGGGCCAAGCCCTACAGTGCCTATCTCTGTTTTCTTGGCACTTGAGAGAGGCGAAGTATATGTCCCGAGTAAGTGTTTAGCCTGTTGCGTGTTCAGATCCCAAGCATGCTTGGTATTCAGTTTATCGACCCACTGAAGGGATGAAAGACTGAGTCGACCTTGCCCAGTCCGAAGATCGAACCTCGGGCTCGTGGCCTCGGGGCGGGAAACGCTACCACTAAACCACCAGGCTTCTACTTTTTAGCGCAATAAATTTAATTCTTTTACTGATTTGCTTGTTGACCAGATCGATTAGGTCATAGATTAGAGAAAAATTAGAACGGGATACAGCACTAAATTTTATACAAAACCACTTGAAGAATCTAATCCAAAGCTTTTATTCCCATTCAGTTTAGGGATGTGTAGCAACGAGTACTAACAAAGCGGATGCACCGCACACTCTTCACTAATTTTATAGTCTCACACAGTATTTTCTATTAATTAATATGTATATTGTGCATGATCTTGTGAAATCGTAATAAAAAAATTTGTTTCTTCTGTTATCTTTTTCAGTTCTAACTTTTTAATCTCCTACACTCATATGTATATATATGTGTCTGCGTGAGTGTGTGTATGTATGCATAATTATTATATGCATAGCAGCCGAAAGGTTTGCGCTCTGATCTTCAATTGAAGAATTCGTGGGTTCAAGTCCCTCCTTGGTCATAAATGTTCACTGAGGTTTGAACTTCATTGAAGCTGTAAATCTCGGCCTAATTAGTCCTTATGTGTGAAAAGAGAAAATCCGATGACTTTTGTGCCCTCACGGCACAGGTTCGATCCTTGGTCTGAGCAAGATAGACTTATCCCTAGAATTGGTTGATAAAACTGAGTACCAAACACTGGAGTTTCACGTTAGGCTAAACACCTAACCGTGACGTATTCTTTTGCAGCCCAACTCCTTTGATCATGAAAACAGATATGAGCATTGTAGGCTTTGCCCCCTCCATATGGGTTATTATGCCAAAGTGTTTAGTTAACAATAAAAAATGACCATTGAAAATTACTAACCAAACATATTTCCACACACACACACATATATATATATATATGCATAGCCAAGCGCAAATAGAAACATACTATAAAATACGCTAACTATATAAACTTATCCAATTATTTAGCAATTCGTCTGCAGCTAGACTGGTTTGGTTTATTTGTTTGTCACTCAACGGTCATTTCTTGCACACGAAGGATAATTATACCGGGACCTACGGTTTAAAGTGGATTCCGAACCGCTACAAACATCCGTGTCCAAGGTGGGATTCGAACCCAAGAACTGTTGAATCGAAGGCAAAAACGCTAACCATTCGGCTGCCAGTTCGGCAGTCTGGCGCTAGAAGTACAATTAATAGAATATAAACAACAAGTTTACTATATTTACTCTCCTCCCTGTTGACATAGGAAAGATAAAAATAAGTTCAAATGAAAACAAGTACCAACTCATTCAACTTCATCTGAGTATGGTGTGGCACAAAAGCAACGTTTTTCAGCAAGTGTGGAAATTGTCTAAAATTATGCTATGTAACTCTAAAACCGTACAAATCTAAGCAATCGAAAATAAGAAAAATACATGAGAAAAGTAACAAAAAATAAGCAAATAAATACATGTGTATACAAATAAAAACACAACAAGTATGAATGGGTATTTCAAAACAAATAAAAGTAAATTTCAAACCAAGTAATTAATTTTTGAATGAAATTTTAAATAATTAATTAATAAATTTTAAGTCATTAGTATTTATTTATTGTATATATATATTTTAGTTTTAAATCATTAAATATTCGATTTATTGGGTAAGCTAATAATGAGTTAATATTGAAAATATCTAAAATGAATATACAAAAAATAAAATCAATGAAATTTAATGGATTAAATACATATAATAAAAACAAAACATTTTCTAATAAATTTTGTAATAAAAATAAAATTATGAATTTTTGGTAATAACAGTTTTTGTAATATTCTTTTAATATCCATCAAAAACTTTTAATAATTCTATGTTTAGATAAGAATTTTAATTTCAAATTAAATAAACTTTGCATATAAGCTAAGTGAAATTTTAAATTTTCAAATGAATGTTAATATTATCATAATAGAAAAACAAATTAATATTCTGATATTAAGAAAATTTCTTCTATATTCTAATCTTTCCAAATTTATTTTCACATTACTGTAAATAATTTTTTTTATTTAAGTAACGTGTATTTTTATAAATTTGCTAACAGAATATTCTTGTAAAATATTTAGAAATTATCATTCTGCAGTTTCTCTCGAATAAATATACTTTAATATGCATGCTTTTTCAAATATAAATACTGTACATTTTTTTCAGTGCTATACTTTCACTTTGTATTATTTATAGATAATATGAATGTCCAAAAATCGATAAATAAATCGTTTGGTAATAAAACGCGATCAATCCCTGCTCTACGAACTAAGACACACGTGAAATTTACAGTAACTAGCGAAATTCATTCTTCTTTTTCCGGGTTCTATGCACTTTCCATCGCAACTGAACTGAAGTCAACGCCCGTCCTCTTATAAGGACAAATGACCATTATAATTTTCAATTACTTTAAAGAATATATTTAGAAAGATTAAACGCTTCACCAAAAAATCAAAATGTAGATAAACTTCTCTATAAATGCTTGACCTATGCTATTTAAATATTTCCTGTTTTTTGTTCCTTTGATTTATTTTCTCTCCTGATAATATATGTAAGAATTAATTTCATTAATGGGAAATATAAATTGTTTTCAATAATCAGGTTTGGAAAGAGAATGGTAGAGTTCATTTATACTCTTTGATAAGGAATTTAATTTTTATGCCATTTCTCCAACCATCTTTCGTTTGTGCGATTTATGTTTTTTTGTGTACTTTAATTATACGAGGGTTACTCTGAAATTTTTGATAAACGCGCAGACAAGAATTTACAAAATAAATATAACGGTTTAATTTTAAAATACAAAGTATTTTAATACGGAAGACCATTTTTTACTGACTTACTTCAACTTGTTTAGTGTAGAATAAATTTTAAACAGAAGAGAAAATGGAGTTGACGCGAGAACATTTTCGCGCTATGATTTTCTACGATTTTAAAGCAGGATTAAATCAAGAAGAATGCGTTCAACGATTGCAATTAGCATTTGGTGATGAATCTCCAGCTCGTGCTACTGTATTCAGATGGTTTAGAGAATTTAGAAGCGGTCGCAATTTTCTTCAGGATGAAGAACACACAGGAAGGCCGCCGTCGGCAGTAATCCCGGATAATGTGTCTGCCATACGAAAAATGTTAATGGATGATAATCGCTGTACCTATCAAATGATACAGAAGGAACTTAACATTGGATCCGCAGCCATACACAAAATCATTCATGAAGAATTACATATGAAAAAAGTAGTTTGCCGTTGGGTTCCCCATAATCTAACTGAGCACCAAAAAGAGGAGCGTGTCAAAATCAGTAAAGAAACTCTTAAATTGCTAAATGATGGTGGCCACCGCATCATTTCTAAAATTGTAACAAATGATGAAACGTACATACCGTTTTTTGACGTTCCAACACGTCAAGAAAGCAAAGTATAGGTCTTTGAAGATGATCCCAATCCGACAATGGTGAAAAAACAACGCGCACTGAAAAAAGTGATGTATGCCGTTTTCTTCAGAAGTATGGGATTGGTCAAAGCCATCAGTTTGGAAGGACAGAAGACAGTAACAGCAAACTGGTATACCACTAAATGTCTTCCAGAAATTCTACAAGAACTGAATGTTAGGGGACTAATGCTTCACAATGACAATACATCTTCACATACAGCCGGATTAACAGTTGAATTTCTTAAACAAAAATAAATTAAAGTGATCGAACATCCGCCGTATTTACCTGATCTAGCTATGTGCGACTTTTGTTTATTATTTACTCTAAGAAAGAACTTACGTGGACGTCGTTTTCATTCAGAAAAAGAGATTGATGTGGCTATAAATGCATTTCTTCATCTATTCCAAGAAATGAATGGCTTGAGACATTTAATCTATGGAAAATTCGTTTACAAAAGTGCATTGATGCTGGAGGAGACTAATTTGAACACACCTAAAATTTTGTAACTAATTGTATCTCAAACTATATAATATGAATAAGTATAACTTTAAAAACCTAGTTGTATCTCAAAAATTTCAGAGTGACCCTTATATGAGAAGAAAATTATGTCAGAGGAGAAATATGATAATTATATCAATGAAATATTTCTCCTTTGTTTACTTTGGTTCCTCAAAATTTGTCAACGATAGATTCCGTCAAGCTCCCCAGTTTTCACTGAACGTGACTTACAGAGGCTTTTTAATTTTAGGGAAAAATTTTAATTTGCAAAAATAAACTTACGATTTATTTAACTAGTGCTGTTTTGCCACTCGAAATAAAGTTTGAGATGTGAATAACTAAAAACAAAGGGAATGATGGGTGGAACGATAGGAAAAATTCCCTTTAAATACGAAGTTATTAAATAACACAGTAGAGATTCATCTGCGATCCGATGCATTTTCAATTGGCAAAGTATTGAGAAAAACGTAAACATGCCCGCTACATAGGGAAAAAAATGCACATTTCCAAAAATAAATAACTTTTTAAAGAGGAACTATCATCTTTATTAAAAAATTAAATTTACTTTTTTAAAATTATGCTGTGGGAATCTAGAAATGATGTGATTCATTCCATATTTCTCTTACTCTCTGCCGGTTTAGATAACTGTTTAAATAAGGCGAAAAGAAAAACAGATCTTAGTCCTTGAAGCGGACGAAATTCCACGGGTGTAACGTTTAAACTAATTTCGTCGTAGCATATGAGCAACTTTACAGTGACTTTAAATATACAATTTTTCTTTCCAATGGTCGGGGTATATCGGGATGTATTGTCCCCTTATACCCAAGGAACCGGCCAGAAATAGCGACTTCTTTGCCGCCGAGGTGTTGCCCCGAGAGCACCACAGGGGGTGAGCCACCATCGCACTATCACACATGCCATAGGGACCCGTTTATAGGGTAGGCACTATTCATACCTCACATACACACAAGGAAAGGACAAAGACAGGATAGAAAGAGAGAAAGTACATCCATGCCTGAACCGGGAATCGAACCCACCTCTCTATCCGTAGTCAGGCACGCTGACCACTAGACAAGTTGGCCGGCTTAAATCAATACTAATAATAGTTTAAATTCATTACAAACATTGCAAAAAAAAATCAAAATTGCGAAGTAAAATAAAGACTATATTTTAAGTTGGCCAAGACCAACACCCTGATACAGTTTTCATTTTATCGTGTGCACCCATTATTAATTTTAATTTTGTCAAAATTGGGTGGTTAAATTAAGTTACATTATTTTATTTAAATAGACTAGCTGAATGAATCCACTTCGCTGTATTCCGCTTAAATCATTTTAATCTGGTTCAATGAAAAGATAGTTGATACCTGATTTGCCGCATGCTTTCTTAGTTTAGGTTTTACAAGAGGGTAACGTGTACCTAGATTTCGAGGACCTCATCTGCTTATCAGCTGGAAAGACTAACATAAAATGAATTCGATGAAGAGAACAAGAACTTACAGTGGTAATTTTTTGTGTACGAAATAAACGAAAAACTCAAAAACAAAAAATCATTTCTAACTAGTTTCAGTTAAAATTTGAAATCCTCTAATTTATATAATAAATATATAAAGGTGTACACATTGCAAAATGAATTAAGTAACAGCTTCACAAAAAATAATGTTCTGCACCATGAAATTCTATAGATTAGCACAATATACATTATATAGACATATATAGACACGTATATATACGTATACACAATATACGTATATAGACAGGGCGTCTCTTGATAGATTTGCTAACAGCAAATCGAATGAAATCTAAAATGCTTCAAAATTACCTTTAGTATAACTAAGTCATTAAATACTGAATGCATGACTTTTTTCCTCCGCTTTTTAATACATTTTCGATCAGTGACGTATAAGGAAAGGCAAAAATGCATTAGCTGAAAAAGGTAAAAATGTTTTCAAAAATAAAAATAATTGTAAATAATCTTATTTTTTGATACAAAGCATATGGGAATATAAAAATTAAGAGAAGATTCGTTGCCAAAATATTTTGTTTTTATTCCTAGCAATAAATCTATCTATGATAATTTTAAGAAGAGGAAAAGAACCACGTGCTTTTGTCTTGGAGCGAGAATAGTTCTGGATTCGAATGTTATGTGGCTTATATCAGTATAACTTATATCACAGATAAACAGCTTAACAGGGGGTTCAAACCAGTGTTAATTATATTTTAAACTAATTTATAATGCTGTGTTCAAAATTTTCAGTAAGTGACAAAATTTTTATTTTTAGATAGCCAGATTGAAATTCTGCTATGAGTGATGTTCCATCTCTTATAGCCATTCTGAATTCATAACGGAACCAAAATTAGACTTCTAAATTCGGTAACAACTAGCCAAAGAATACCTTTTATTTTCTTCAGTTAAATCAAACTTCATTTATGTTTTTCCAAAACTGAAGGAATTCGCAGGTAACAATCCTGTAATATTGAAAATTTAAGCTAATGAAACATAGAAAAAAGAATCAAGTAACAAAATATACTTCAAGGTCTATCGAGTACCCATTTGTAAGGTAAGACAACAATTGTAAGAAAACAATCGTAAATCGTAAGCAATCGTAAATCGTAAATAATCGTAAGAAAACAAATCGTGTTAGATGCCAATTTCTTACGATTGTAAGGCAACAATCGTAAGAAATTGGCATCTAACAATGCTTTATATTGTTTTGACTTACGTTAGCAAAAGAAGCTAAAATGTATCTGGTTAAATTTTGCCGAAATCAACATTCAAATCGCGACAATTGTCTTTGTTTACAGTATAAATGAAAGTAGTTTGATTGCAAAATTTTCAAACAAACCTATTATTTTTTACTAAATATAAATAAAATATTGAAAATATACAATTTCTTTATTTTTAAATTTTCTTTCATAATTACTCTTCACTAAACTAAATTTCCAATTTTTGCTTCGGTTGAAATTGCATTATTTAAAAGCAAAGCATAAGATTCGAAAATTTGAAAAAAAATCTATGAAATTGTTGATAATATGAATCGGTGAACACTGATCGTAGATACAATGAATATAATCTTTGGCCGCGTTGGCCTGGTTGGTTAGAACATCGGTTTTATCATAGGGAAGTATTAAGTTCGAATCCCGGTTAAGCCGAAGATCCATCGTGTTCCCTAAAGACGGCTGGGGCACGTTCAATAGGTTGTGGTCGCAATGTCCTCCAAGTGAAATGATATCTCTGACTGGAAGTTCAAGTTTTAGATTCTTCCGCTTGATCTTTGCTACTAAATTACGAAGACTGGCTAAGTCCTGTAACTGTTAGAATCCAAGTCTGGACAGGGAAGTGTACTAGTACAACAGCAATGACTTGCAGAATATATTTAGTCAAGAGTGACCATTTCTGTGATAAAGATACCAGGGGTTATACTGTTGAATATTGAAAGATAGTTCTTGGGTTTCTGTTTCCTACATCTACTATTATCTAGGGCATGACTGGGTGTTTTAGATTTCTACTCTTGAAGTACATGAATATACATTGTCCACTCACATATCTATGGAAAATCTCCGGTCGTAAATAAGCAATGGATATAAATAATATCTCATAACAATGTCACGTAATGCGAAATATATATAATGTAAATCAGTATCAGATTTCTGGCTCTTTTGTTTCCAGGCTTTCTTTAGTCATGTATTAGATAAAAGTTTTATTAAATAAACATATTCTTATTTAAATCCACAAGTGTGAGTGTGCTAAACGCATTCTGGTTATCTCATCATCCTCATTAGAATTCAAGATAAATTATTACTTAATTTTTAAGTGCTGTAATGATAAAGTAACAGAGGTATTTTACTCAATTCTCTGGAACAAGAGGTTGGCCTTTGTTGATACAATTTTTTCTTTTTCGAATCTCGCCGGCGCTTTCACAACAAAGAGGATTCCTGCAAACGGCTTCCAACGCGTGCTTTTGTTAGGTAACATCGAAACACATTACTTCAGCGATGACATAAGGGACGTCAAAAAAAGAATCGGCCTTGACTCACTCGCCGAAACTCGGTCACCGGGTGGAGGGGGCCCGGCAGAATGTAAACACGTGTAGATGCAAAGGTCATCCTCATGCGGCCTATTATGTCCACCGCAGGGTCAAGCCGTGTTACTATTACCTCACAATCACTATGAAACGAATTATTCGGTTTAAATCCTTTCGTAGGTTTGGCTCAGAAATAAAGAAGGAAAGTGCGCCAACTTCATGTTAGTGATGTAAGACTTTGTTTACAAGATAAAATTAGATAAAAAATACGAGACCAAGAAGTGGTGGCCGAATGACATAGTATGGGTTGAGTTTTAAATATTTTCCATTTTCATTTGTAAGGGCTTTTGAACATTCCGGTTAAGTCTAACTTCTTAAGTAACAAAATTTCATTAAAATATTTTTGCAGCTATAATTAGCCTATTGCGAAACATTTCCGGCAACCTATCAGCCTAATGGCTAACATTATTGCCTTCGATTCAACTGCTCGTGGGTTCATAACGCATCTTGTACACGAATGTTTGTAGTGGTGTGTAATCCCCTTTATAAGGTAGGTCCCAATCTAGTAAGTCCTTATAGGCAAAAAGTTACGGTTAAGCGACAAACAAACGAAACCAAACATAATTACAACATTCAAACATCTCATCAATTTAAACCTCAGAGGGGCGACCATGTCGACACCACCGAAATTGGTCTATTCCTCTTTAAATCTTCCCTTCATAGAATGATTCTTTCCTTAAGTAACTTACTAATGTTGTTGTTGTTGTCTTGTGCCAGCCAGGCTGACAATATGGTGTGAGCTGCTCCACTTTTCCAACTGAACCATATTTTGGTGTGTAGTCCGACTTAATCAGTAAACACATGCCGTAGGTACCCGTTTATAGGGTAGTCACCATTTATACAATTCTTCATACAAAGAAAGGACAAAGACAGGATAGACAGAGAGAGGAAATACATCCATGCCCGGACTGGGATTCGAACCCAAAACTTCCCTATCCGTAGTCAGGCACTCATACCACTAGGCAGGGTAGGCGGCAACTTACTATTGATTTTTAAATATGCTTAAGTCACCTTAGCACAAGGATCATAGACAGAATCGAGTATCGAACTTACTACCTTCCCAATACGAAAGTAATGCCATTTTCATTTTATATTAAGTTGCTATATCCATCTAAGCACTTTAATCTTGAATTATGCAGTAGTGTATAATCTGTGCTAGTCTATATACCCACTATAAGAAAGAGGCTTTCGGCTTAACAGTTCATGTGTTGGAATCCCACCTTGGGCAGAATGTTTGTAATGGTTCGGAACTCAATTTAAACTGTAATTCTCGGTCTAATTATGTCTGGTGTACAAAAATGTTTCGTTGAACGCCAAGCAAACCAAACCTATTTTTGTTAGAACCAGGTTTGTGGCATGTCAGGAGACGATAGCTTCAATACTGATAACATCCTCCTCTTTATAAGCCATTCAAACCTAAATTCATGAATGAGTTACAAAGCTGGCTCTTTCTGCTTTCTTTGCATTCGAGAACTTATTCGATCAAAGTCTATGCTTAAAATCTCTGCCGGTGATTCTTGATTCTAAATCCGACAACACAGATCTGCCAGATTTGAAATGTCCACTCTTACATCTAACACAATAAAAAAAAATATATTTTGAGCATTTTCGTATTATTACTATTTTTTTTTAATTTCTCGTTTAAGGATAACATTTTTTGAACGAAAAGAATTCTTTATAATTTAGAGTTTTAAATGTTTGTATTATTAGGAATTCAAAACAATTATGATTGATATAAATTTCCTTTTATCACATGTTCTCCTAAAATATGCTTAACTAGTAAAAGGGGTTAAAATGTAGTTTGTGGAACACTCAAAAATAATCCGTACGCAAAATAAAAGCCAAATCAACGAATCCAGAGTTTTAACTATTTTTATACAATTATTTCGATGATTGAAAAAAATTATTTGAATCAATAATAAGTTAATCACATATTGAAAATCCCCGATAGCTTGTCTGAAAAGGCATCGTGCTCATGATTGTAAGGTAATGGTTTCTATACTGGATTCAGTTGAAGAATAATGGTAATCACTAACATCGATTGGATCACGTATTATAGGTCGTTGTAGTACTGACCCGCTGCTGTAGCGTGCCGCAGAGACGATGGTTCCAACTCAAGTGTCAACCAAATCACTTGACATAATAAGAGACGGTTAGTAGTGTTTAGCGGCTTTTTTGACGATAGAAATAAGTAGCTATAAGCATATTGCAAGCAATCAAATCATATGTGGACCACGACCGATATAATTATGACTGCACTTTAACACCGGAAAAAGCAGAGAGCCTAACTATAACAGATTAAAAATGAAAAACTTAACAATAAGGAACAATTCTAATGTGCCCAAAACTTCTCATTAAGTAAGAAAGTTAGTTACCTAAAATTTTCTTATATTTGGGGCTATTTATCTAAAGTAACTTCACACTGAAAATTTTTAAATAATTTTTAATTCTCTCACTTATTGAGAAAACTTTCATGTTTAAATTGTTTTTTTTTTTTTTTTTTAAATATTTTTATAGTTTTTTTTTATTTCGGTTATAAATATCAGTATATTTTTAAGACCGAAAATATCATCGTAACAAATTTCCAAAACAAAGAAAACTATTTGCCATAAAACTTGTTCTAATAAGATCCAAAGTTCAGGTAATATGAATCGTTTTTAATAATTTCCATGTTAATATTTGATGAGGAAGAAATTTTAACCTTTCACACAATTTTATGAATGTTATTTTGTACATTATTATTTTAACTAACGGAAAGGGCTCGAGTTACTTTTTATACTTTTAACATATTTTTGGTTTCTCCCCGATTGAACTGAAAACTTTAAAATCTCGATTTTCCTTTCAGCTCAAAGATTATGACGCTATAAGACCAAAACATAGAATCCGAGAATTTTGTGTTCATAATAAATGAAGCTGAAAAATTATTATTAATGAAACCATAGTACGCGCAATTCGATTTTCAAAATACACTCTTCTACAGATGATGCGCTTTTTTTTTTTTTTTTTTTTTTTTCTAAAATTTCTATTGTGTTTTTTATTTACATTACATTTATAATCCCCATTCATTAACTTTCTTAAGCAAATAAATAATCTGCTTCCAGTCAATCAGCAAATTTTAAAGTGGTATTTTTTTACTTAAGCGACGGTGTATCAATAATTATGAGAGCTTTATTTTTGACTGTAAAAAAATAAACATTTATCAAAAAAAAATTCTTTTTTTATGGATTACTGGTAGAGATGAACTAATAATCGAGACTTATACATGTTTCACAGTCTTATAAATCCCAAATTACTTCGAAGAAGCTGTTAAGAATATTCTACCAAGAGCTCCCATAAAAGATTTCACGCAGTCCATAAATATATACATACGTATAAACAATATGGTCACTGTCATCTGGTTCCGCCAATAAAAATACTAAGACGAAGCATGAGGATTTTTGCATTTCTGTAATATACTTTCATTCTCATACCCAGAAAATCTGAAATAAGAGAAATAAATTTAATAAAAATATTTTTAATTCGGTTTTTATAAATTTAAAAAAAAATCGAAGATCCGTTAGTCTTTTTTATAGTAATGAATAAAAAAAAATATTTTTATTTATTACGATAAAGAAAAAACATGAGGCAAATTTTATCTTCTGATATATCTCAATGATTACTCTAAAACCAATAAGAATCTTATTTTTTCATATTTGGTTATAAATAGAATAGGTCACATAAAATATACTTACCAAAATATTGCCTATTAAATTTAGTTTTATGAGAAGTCACTAAATTTTGAATTAAAAATGTATTTCTAGGTAAGTAGCATTATATTTACCTATAGATGGCACTGTTCCTTAAATAAAATATGCTCAACACATAGTGCAGATTTAGTATATAGAAAAACTTATAGCTAATTATTTTGTTAGTATATTATATCTATGGGAAAGCACAAGATTTATTAATAAATAATTCTAGCTCTGAGATGAAATAGTTGCAGGAAAATCAACTTAATATCGCTTAAAATAAGCGAAAATGGTACATATATTTAGCAAATCCCTATTACATATATTTATTTTATGAATGAACACATTCCAAATACATCAACAGTATAAAAATAGGAAAAAAAGCAGTCATAAAATATAAAAGAAATATTGACATAAATATCATGGGCAAAAATTATTGATGTAATTTGTGTGTCGCTTAACAGTATTTTAATTTTGTACACAAAACCGAATTACATACAGTTAGAAGTGGATTACGAACAGCTGAAAACATTCTCGACCGAGATGGGAATCGAACCCATGAAATGTTAAATTCCAGAGGGATAACACTAACCTGCCAGTTCAGCCCGGAAAATAGTGGGTTTTATACCTGACCAACTAAAATTCGATGTGTTAAGTCTATGCCAGTACAAATTCATTAAGATTTTCACGGGAGGTATATTTAATTGCTTCCACGTGCTCTATTTTATTGAATTATATATTCAACCTAATGTGCTGCATTGTTTAATTACTTTGACAACTGCCAATATCCTTGCACCTATGTCACGGAAAACAGTCAACTATATTATGATTTTCAAACAGTATAAAATAGCAAGGTTGACAACCGAGTCTGCTCCACCCTTTCTAAATTCTGTTGCACATGGATATGAAATCTTTGGAAATTTTCAATTTATTATATAATGCCCACGCAGCATACCAATCTTTAGCTGAACTAGTTATCGAATTCTTATGTACGAGATCAGAGCTTTATCTTTTTTAATTAACTCAGTCCATTATATTACAAGCCATCACATTTTTAGTTACTGTTGATTACAGTTTATCAATATTTGTTTTGAAATTTGTTTTCATTAATTTGGCTTAGAAATGCCACAGTGGTCTGCTTGGTTAGGGCATTTGTTCACAATATTGGAAGATGGTGAGTTCGAATCTAGACCCACTCAAAGATCCGTCACGTTCACTAATGACGGTTGAGGTGTATTCATTATGTAGTGGGCACAATGGCTTCCAAGTAAAATGATACCTCTGAGGTATCAGGCCAAGATTGGAAGTCTTCTGTTGGTCTCTTCTTCTAAATGACGAAGGTCCACTTTCAGGGCTACGATGGCACATCCACAGGTTTCCTTACAGTAAAAAGTGCCCTCACATTCCTGCCCCTTGTAGGTGGACATCCTAGTAACCGGGTATAACATAAAGTTTTTCCTAAAAACTATTTAAATTTTTTAAGAGAGAAATTTAAACACTGATTTCATCATCAGTTGGGGCTTATTTTTGATTAGTGTTTGACGCTCACAGCGGTAATTTTTTGGTTAGATCTTAAACTGCAGTTTAGAGAAGATTCCGAAATACCTAACTCGAGGCGAGAAATAAACCCATGAAATTGATGGCAGCCAGTTCTGCCCGCGTCAAAGAGTTCTATTGCAAAATACCACCAACGCTGATAAAGGTGATGCAAAAGAAAAAATATAAGGAGACAAAAATAAGAAAATTCCCAATTCATGCAATTTTTATTGCCACTCACAAGTAACTTTTAATTTATTTTAATCGTGACTGAAAACTAATTAGGAATCTATTATACCAATTTTTCATGCAAATGGCAGATATTTTTTAAGCAAACAGAAATAGCTAAAAAAAAATTATAATCTTTAAAAGGAAAAGGAAAGTTGTAATTTTGCGACTCGTTCATTTGTCTTCTGAAATTTTTAAAACTTTTTTTTTTAATTCCTTAAGGAGTTATTTGTGTTTTTGACTAAGCAGTTACAGTAACTTTTGTAATATTTAAAATTCCATATACTGTTGGTATCCAATCATCATTTTTCTGATAAATTTCTGTTTAAACTACTTCCTTTGTAATCAATAGACACAAATTTCTTCTTATGTTCCTTTTTTTGCTGCGCGAATTGAACAGTTAATTATTTTTATTATAACAAGGAAAATACCCGAGTTCTCCAATGATTTTTCTGTTTCATGGAGTGCAATCTAAAGAAAAATAATAATAAACGTAACCGAGAGGGAGACAAATTGGGTGTGTTAATACATCCTCAAATTTATTGACATTTGAAAATACAATTTCTGGAAAATAAAAGCTAGAAAAAGAATATTTTAAAAAAAATAAATAGATTTTCCTAAGGTGATGATATATATGGGTGAATTAGATCACGTAGAAGTCGATCGTATTTAGACCAAAATGGATATGGAAATAAATACGAATATTAAACCAAAATTAGGATTCATATTTATTAATATGCAAATAAAATACTCAATACAAATATAATGCTGTAGTAAAATATAATATAATAAATCGAATACTAATATAATTTTATTAAAGAAAATTTTAAAAAATGCATAGATTTTTTTTAAAACGTTTTACATTTTTATGAATATTTTATAAACTTTTCTTATTTTGCGGCAATTATAATATAAATAAATTTTCTATTAATTAAGTAGAAGTATGTCATTCGTCATATATAAATGAACAGAATTAATTTTTTTTCTTTTAAGTTTCTAATATTTTTTGTTTGAATTAAAGAAATAAGATGGCGGTGCAAATATTTATTTTCAAGTAGACAATTCAGCGATTTCAGCGCCATCTTGTAATCATCTATGAGACTATAATGGAACCTTATACAATTAAACTTAAAAATAAACAACAAATAAATATAAAACATTTAAAAAATAAATAAATAAATAAATAAATCCTTAATTTTTACCTTTTAAGAATAAAAAGTACGGAATCTTAATATTTTCCAACTTAGATTGAGAAAAGTTTTTTTAATTTTTCTTCGGAACTCTGGAAAAATAAATTCTTTTTACAAGAAACTCAAAAATTTTCAGAAACTAAAAGCTGTACTCCCCATGAAAAGATTTCATCAAAGGGGGATTTTTGTATCAAGATTTATGTTAGAACAATCAAAATTATTAAATAAATTGATCAAAATTTATTAATTGTTGTTATATTTTTTCAATGTAAGAAAAAAGTATTCTAGCACAGATTATTGCAAAATAATTTTGGCAATAAAAAAATATGGAGAACTATTATTTAATGCCATGATATTTCCTTAAAAAGTAAATTGATAATTAATCTCTAAAACCAATTTAAATGAAATTTTGAAAAATTATCCAAAATTTATTAAAAAATTTCTGCATTTCCTAAAAATAAAAATATTTTATCTCCTAATATGTACATTTTGTTTTAAAACACATGTGTATGAATTCGTTAAACAATTAAAATTCTTTAAGAAATCAATTGAACTATGATGAAATTTTGTTGATTTTTCAAAGTTGGCCATTTGTGCATACGACTTGAAATGTATTACTTTTAGAAATAAAAAACAATACCTCTTAAACTTCATTTCTTAAATTTTTCGAATAATATCTGCGATAATGGGTTCATTAATGCAAATCACTTTAAAAACTGGATGATATAATTCATTTCTGAGTTGAATTATACAAATTTTGTAAAATATCTCTAATACTGATCGCGTTAAATATTTGTATTAATATTGATACACGAAAGATCAAATTGTCTTTTGTGTCTTTCAAATCGTAGATTAAAATTTACAGAATTATTAGCTCAAAATTTCGATAACAATAATCAATGCTCGTCGATTTTCATACATCTCGTTTTATCAAAGTTGTACTCATATTCAGATATTCTCCTAGCTATTTCTTATAATTCTTATAATTATATTTTGGATTTTCATATCAAGAATTTAACCTCTTATACGTGATGATAGCGATTGTACACTTTTCAAATCAGCTTCGTCAAATAAAATACGAAAATGAAAGTGCTTAAATATGTATCTTGTTTGATATCGTTTGAAAGTGTAAAATTTTCATAATTTTGATTTCACCGATTTTGACAACAGGATTTAGAAAATATTATAGTAATCGAATAATTTACTGACACGAAGATAATTATTTGCATAAAAAATGCTTTTATACTTTAAATTATCTTAGGAATTGATGAGTAACTTTACTTAAGTTTTTCTTAATAATCTTATAAAATATGAATATAATACAATATTTACCAAAACAGATGATAACACCCCCTGCTGTCTCAGTATATTTTAAATAGAGATCACGAGGTAGCAAACGATTGAAATTCATTTATTTAAAAATATGCGCAGTGAAAGAGTTGAGTACCTAAATAATAATTTTTATTCTTGCCTATGGTTCGTTAGGTATGATAAATTATATATATATATATAATTTAATAATTCATTAACTTAGTAATTGCACATTTTGTTTCATGTGCGCATTTTAAATTGTGTAAAATGGCATGAATTAAAACTTTATCTGAATTATATGTATTTAATTAAGTTAGAATTTTTATTTTGCTTCATTTTTATTTATAGTTTTTTGTTTAATTTTCATTTATTACCCGTTGGTGTTATTACATAAAAATTTATTTTCTGTAAAAATGTTTTTATAAAGTAACTTTTTCACATTATCTCCTTACATTGCCTTAATTTCAATATTGTATATTCATGTTGCTCATTTTAATATGCATTCCCGCAATATTCCGAGAATTAGTTTCATGAATAAAATGGGAATATGTGTACCTGTGTGAATTACTGTTAAAAGGCTTACATCTTTAATTGTAGTTCCTTTGGATATGGTCCAATTATTGAGATACACTCATAAAGCAATTTAAAACAATAATGTTTGTTGCCTGATTACTTTTTCTTATTTTATATCTTGTTGATGAAACAACTTGCCTCATAATTGGAAGTTTGTCGTATCGTATTTATTTAAAAATTTTAAATTATATATGAGGAATTAAAATAAAATAAACATATACATAAAATATGAGTTACATTTAAAAAGTCTGTTACGAATTGTTTCTCCTGTTATGATTCCAAGATGGCACCTGAAGGGTTACCAGTCTGGACTTTAGTTCAACATTTCATGAGTTCCATTGAAAAACAAGAAAGGTAAAACTTGTAGTAACTCAAAATCTAGTTTAAATTAATGATTTCTAATATTTATGTCCCCATTTGGCAGCCGAATATTTGTTTGGGCTTTTGGTATGAGTACGTAAGTACGAGTCCCACTATGGGCATGGATAACTACAGTGATCTTCTTAAACTTCTTTAAACTGTAGGTCCTGATATAATTAGTACCGTGAGCCCAACAATGTTCTTTTAGCTACAAACTAACACCTGTCTCTTTAGCACTAGCTTGTGCAAAAATGACTGTAACAACCAACCAAACAAACATCCACTTTAGACCCAATCTTCAACGAAAATGATCACGGGTTGCCACTTCATGAACTGCAAATAACGTTTTAAATGAACCATAATAATTGTTTTCTCAATTTTTTACTTTTTTCTAGATCGTCTGTAGTATAAATGGACCATGATCCGAATAAATCTGGATTAAATTCTCCTGCACTCACGATTTTATAATAAAATACCAATAGATTTATTGGATTCCAATTCTGAAAACAATAGGAACTGAAAAATAATATATTGGCAGAAAATTTTATATCCGAGCACTACATAAAATTCTCTAATGACCCTTATTATGATATTTTGGCAGAAACGTATGTGGAAATATAAACCAATTGTGAGAGAATAACAGATACTTAAAATAGCTCTTGTCAATTAATTTTATACTCACGTCGGATCATGGTTAGGAAAAAAAATCTCTCAAAAAAGGCTCAATATGTGATTTATGTCTATATTTTACTTTTTCCACGCAGTCATTCGAGCAGCTCGATTTCTAGAATAAAAAGTGAAAAGCCAGTGACGTGTGAAAAAGAGACCATAATTGGAGTTCAATATCCCATTCTTCCATTATCTAAATGCTTCACTTGCGGTTTACTATCACACTCACAGTGCTATTTCACTTTCTTAAGCGGGGGATATTTCATCTTCATTGTGGAAAAAGACATATATTAGCCATTGTGATGTCAGCAGGAAAATTATGGGATACAGCTAATTTGTTTTCCTGAATATGCCTCTTTTTTTCAAGAGATAAAACATTTCTTGGTGTATTTTTCGAAGAATGGTCAAAATAATGTGAATCATCGTCAAATAGTTATTTAAGGGAATTGTGGGATTTAAATATTCCTAATGAGGGAAAATGTTTTCCCGTATAATGAACACTTTCCTTTATAACGAATATTTCTCCTGTAATGAGTATTTTTAAGGAAAAAGAAAAATGTATTCCTTATATCTTTTTACAATGTATGACAACATAATTTCGTTTTAAGTTTCTACGGTTATTTTCTTGATTGATGAAAAAATTATTTTTTTAGGTAAAAAAAAAACTTGTGGTTATAAAAGATTTCACGGTAAAGCTTGATTAATATTTGGAAAATAGATCATAATTCAGTATATTTGGTATTAGAAACACCTATTTACTTAATTTATAATACTTTCACATACTGCATTTCAAGAATGTTTTTAGAATCATTTTATAAAAACCGATTCTTAAACCAGTACATAAATCATTTGGAAAATTTAAAGATGAAAATGGTTCAATATTTCACCAAAATTAGTAATTTTGTATCAAATTATTCGTTAAATATAAAGTCTAAAAATTATTATTCAAGTTATTAAGAAGTTCCTAACCCAAATAAAAAAAAATGTAATATATATAAGTATTTCTTAAATGGTACATCACATCGCCCCTTCTCTTATATATATAATAATAATAATTCATAAGTATTTCCAATTCAACGTTAGTTTTTTTTCACCAACAATTATTAACTAATTGTAATGCATAAGCTATTCAGATGGAAAAACCTACAATTATTACAGTGAATAAAATGCCGCTTTTTGTAGAAGATAACTTAGCCTGGATGAGACTCCCAAGCATCCGCATTCCCAGATGTTCTTGTAAAAATTGATTATTCATTTACAGCTTAGCATCAATGACTGTGAATGCTCGACCGTTTGAGGTCTTTCCTCTTGGACAAGGTGAATCCAAATACAAGAGCTAAGTAAGAAAGTTTACTTTCCAAATTTACTTTAAATGACAAGTAATATTACCAAAAAAAGTATTAAGAAAACGGGATATGCAACGATTCAAAACTTCTATGTCAGAATGTCCACCCACTACCTCGTCTAGAAAATTACAGAAATGATATTTTAAAGAAAAAATACTAAAATTATAACTACTTATATTCAGTATCTTTTATATTTCGACATAAGGAAATCATCTTCGTTTAAAAAACTACATGCCTCAATAAAAAAATAAAAATAAATAAAATAAATAAGCATTTTATTACGTTTACCCTATATTTTAAACTAAATAGCATCAACCTTTTGGACTCAGATTACAAAGCAGTTAAAAAGATATTCACTCATTTCCATTTAAATCACACGATTTTAAATTAACTCTAACTATATTAAGTTCTCTCTCTCTCTCTCTCATGAGTGATTAATATTCCATCTTCTTATCATAATGTTATTTTAATAACATTCAAAAATGTTCTGAAGTTCATAATGTAGAATAATTTTATTTTCCTCATAATTTTCCCAAACATAATTCATTTACCAATTGTATTTCAAGTATTAACAAAAAATTATATTATATTTTGTATAATTAGCAAAACTGTTCTATATAATTAACAAAATTGTTCTGAGTAATTAACAAAAAATTTACAGTATATTTTGCATTATGATCTTGATTCCAAATGTATATAAAATATGTATGTTAATATACACATTTATGTGAGTTTGTCAAATAAAGAAGAAATTATTCTATTCGGAGATTCGTATGAAATAAATATGCGTTTTTTAAATTATCATTTTTTTATACTGCCTTTTAAAAATTTATCTTGATTATAAGGTACTTATAAATTATTAATTTCAAATAATTTTGAAAAAAAAATTAAAAAATTATTTTAAAAAAATTCGAATCACATATTTGCTTTATTCTTTTGTTCAATAACTGAAGATATGAAACTATTATCTTCTTTTACTTTTATTTCTAATTCGATATGAGTTTTCTGTTAATAATATCCATTAGAAGCATTGCAACTATTTTATATTTCTATGAACAGTATTTATAAAAATAATAATAAAGACAAATGCATCTATAATTATTATAGAAACTAGAAAATAGTATCGAATGGATAAATATTAGTTCTAATATTTCAAAAAAATATATCTTATCTCAATATTAAATTAAGTCAATCTTCGTAGAATGAAATACTAAAAATAAAAAATAGAACGAACTGAAGTTATATAATAAATTGATATTTGATAAATAGATGGCGTTACTTGAAAGAACCTAAATATGTAATATAACTAAAATGGTCGTGCTCATATTAGTTACATAATTCACCAGTAGATGGCGGCATAAGTCGCAAGAAAAATGGCATTTAACTTTCATTTTCTTGAAAACAGAAACTAGTTATCACACTCGATTTTCGGTGGCATATGTCAGCGGAACAAGTTAGAGAAGACCAATTTCCGAAAGGAGGTATGACAATCTCTTTGATATTTTAAGCAATTTTTAACTTTTTAAAATCTAACTTTATTTAATTGTTAAGATGTGTTTAATATTTGTGTAATACTTTACAAAACTTTATTTTGCTTTACCTTATTGTTACAAATTTTTTTATTTTCTGCTTAACATTAATTATTTATTTCTTCAGATGTTTTTGTAAATTTATGAAATGTAATTTTTCCTTAGCTTCCTAGACAGTAAAAAAAATATTATAAGATATTGGTATTTAATTTTTTAGAAAGAAATTATATAAAGAATTTTGTTAAAATACAGAAGTTTTTTAGAATAAATTTAAAACACTTTAATTTTTTTAAGCCATCATTTACCCAAAACTGCTCTTGAAAGATATTTCTGACAGCTTTCTCTCATTTATTTTTTTTTAAATAATTTATCTCTTAAGAGACATGACGTATATTTAATATTTTATTTTATTACTTTTTGCTATAATTTAAAATTAATGATTTGTTCTTCAATCTTATAGAAAACACTTTTTAACTACCTTAAAATGATGTAATAATCTTAAATTAAATTTACGATTATTACATCATTTTAACTTATAGCTTTTTAAGGAAATATAGAAAAAAGCTTATGTTAAATATTCTTGGTTATCGATAATTTTTAAAAGAAAATATATATCTGGGGTGAGAATTTATTCTTAATAATTCTGTTTTCTTATAACTTGATTAAATAAGGGTAGTACTTTCTATTGTAGTTAAAATTTTACCAGCAATATGAATGGATTTTGACACATTATTCAATTGTTTCGATTTTAATTGTTGATACTTAAGAAATCTACGATACTTTAAATTAAATTGATGATTTTTTTTTTCAAATACCATGTAAAAAGATTTTAAATTTATGAAAGTTAATTTTATTCTCTCTCTCTCTCCGCGTGCGTCAGTTATCTTAATCTACATTTATATTCTCTCTTTCTGAATGTTTTCATCTATTAACCAAGATGGATTGAATATTGTTGCGGAAATGAGCCAGATATATATTGAATCTCATTTTTATTCAAAAAAGTAGTTCTGTAGAAGAGAATGAAAAAGATTGCTTGAAGCCTTTCCCCTGCAAAGATTTTTCAATTCTAATCAGTGCTTAAAGTAATGCTTTTATATATCTGAATAGTGCGGATTGCAAACTAAGTATTTATAGTACCAGAATTAAAGGATCAATCTCCTTGGAGTGAAAAGCTCCGGATTCGATACCAGTCACTATCAAATTAAGGCAGTTATGTGGTGGATTTCAACTCGTGTGTCATCAAGTTGATACATCGGATTTATTTTAGTTTCTTCCTAGCCACACTTGAATTCGATGCATTATTTGTGAAACAGTACTTCCAGAAGACCTCGTGCCATAGATAGACCGTCTTAGATCATCTATTTATTTGAGTAAAAAGTAAAAAAAAAAAAAAAAAAAGCTATTGGTTGGTCAGCGTTTTTCATAGCAAAAAGTGCCCCGTGTTCAATCTCAGCCCCATTTGTGTACTATAGTGATTTGTTTCAGCACATCTTTCGGAATGAATCCTTGAGAGCTTTCCTTGTTTCCTCCCCTGCGACACCAAAATACGGCACACTATCTATGAAAAGTGGTCATTGAAAGCAAATACAGGGTACTTGCATGCCTTATAAGAACAGTCTTAGGCCGTTAGGCAGTTTACTACCCTGTACCAAAGGTACAGGCTCACTATGGCCCAGCACTTGTTCTCTCGAGTTCGATTCCACCTATTGTTGCATAATAGGAGAAAGATATTTCGTTCTCATCATTTAAAAAGTATAAGTCTGAGGGTTTTCCGTGATTTTTCTCTTACAACTCGGGTAAACAGCTTATTGCCAAAAAAATCCGGTTGTTTATGTGCTCGGCTACTAGGATTTCCAATTTGTAGCACTACAAGAGGCAGAAGTGATGGCACCAAGTGGGTGTGCTATAGCAGCCCTGAAAGTGGGTCCTCATAATTTAGAATCAGGGATCAAGCAGAAAGCCTCCAAACCTGGACTACCACCTGTAGAGATATTTCAAATGGAGGACAATGCGACCACGACATATTAAATATGTCCAGCCACCATTAGCGAACATGGCAGATTTTCGATTGGGTCGGTATTCGATCTCAGTGCCTTCCGATAATAAGAACAAACGACCTAACCAACCATGCTACCGCGCCCTTTAGAAATATCCTTCTGGGAGGCAAAATGTAACGTATTTTTTGAGAAAAACCTTAAAGCCGGCTTCAATTGTTAACTATATTTTGATTTTTAACTGATAAAGCATACTCCACAGGGTGGTTCTTTTTTAATTTTCCTGGTTTCTTCCAATGCAACACTTGAATATGGCACATTCTCCATGAAAAGTCCTTGCCAAATGCAAAAACACTTGATGCATATTTTAAAAAAAATGTTTTTCAATTGTCTGAGTTTGAAAGGCTTTTTACCCTGCTCTGTTATCGAGAAGAAGTACGTCTACAAGGATTTGAATAACGGAATAAACCCGAAAATGAAAGATTTAAAAACTAGCAAATAAATACTTTCTATCTTTTAAAATCTTTCACTTCTTATTTTTAAATTTATTTTGTTTATTTAAAAGCAGAGTAAATTTCAAAACGGAAAGTGTTATCAGTATGATAGTTTACTAAGAACAAACTTATTTTTTTTCCGTTTTAAAATAATATCTTGGATGATAAGAAGAAAAAAAAATGTAATTTCAGCAACAAATTAGATAATTTTGCAAATGTATTTTCCAAATTTAAACTCTCTAGTAATTGAAAATTCTATCAAAAATTTTCAGAATAAAATTTGTGAGCTCTTAATAAATCACTTTACAAAATATATAGACATATTTTCTCTCTTAATAAAGTTCGTCAAAAAAAGTTCTAAAGTATATTCATTAACTGAAAAAAAAGGAATGCTAAAGGTTAAGGGAATTAAAAAGAGCTTAAATGGAAATGGAGTATATTCATACCAAGATATCATTTTAGAGACGGTTAAGAAGCATCTACTTTGAAACCTGTGCATTGGATCGTGCCTTGCATCTTTGAACTGTAAAGTTATTTTCCCTGGGTGTCAAAATAGAAAACAATGTGTAAGAAAGATGATGAATTAGGTATTGGGCTATTCAATTAGGCTAGATCTCCTGAAACTAGATCAAATTAAATGATTTGTCGACCACTAAACAAACTCTTTTAAGACATTTGTTATATCCGTTAACAGTGTCCCATCCATGTAGTATCTAAAAATATGAATATTTTTCTTTTAGAAATTGATATTTATTGAGAGTCTAATAAGTCTTTTCAAGCATTTGAAAATGGGAATATTTTCTTTTTGAAATAGATATTTACTGAAAGTTCAGTAACATTTTTTTATGCTTTAGAAACAGATATTTATTGAGATTATAGCATCTCTTTTCAAGCATCTAAAAATATGTTCTTTTAGAAATGAATATTTATATACATTAGCACTCTATAATGTATCCTTGAAGCACCCGAAAATATTAATATTTTTCTTTTAAAACAAATAATTGTGAGAGTCTAATAACTTTTTCAAGTATCTAGATTCTTTTTTTTTTTCTGTTAGAAATGGATATTTATTAAGAGTTTAGTTTTCAATACGAAACATCTAAAAATGTGCCCTTTTTTATTTGCAAGTTTCTTTTATATGTGTAGGGGTCTTGCTCAAATATGGAAGTATTAAGTGAAAACACATCTACTTTAGGTGGAGATTGTTGTTTACAGACCATATTCTACTTTTGGATCATTTGATAGACATGATCACTTTTCTTTTAAAGGGGATATTTGTTGCGATTTACAGCATAGATAGATTTTACTTTTGCATGTCAATTAGATTCTTTTGACAGGAAATCATTTGTGACTTTTGAAATAACTCAACAATTTTCTCGGGACGAGACAGTTATTGAGAATCTAGTCTCTCTATAAGTTAATATATCTGAAAATATAAATATTCTTTGTTTCCAAAAAGATGAAGTTTATTTACATCTAATCAGATCCTGACTAAGGCAAGGACATAAAGGGGCAGTTGCCTCGAGCTTCCACATCCGAAGGACCCCAAATAGAATAGAACGTTTATTTTACGTTGTCCATTCAATAGAATCATTTGCCAAATATAATATAAAGTTTGCTGTTGCAAAGCAGAGCAGCTCTACAAAGAAGTTTCTGCTCCGCGCCCCAACTATGCAAAGTCAGGCTCTGCATCTAGTCTATGAATAATCTTAAACTATCTATATTATTTTCTATTATAAAGGTAGCATTTATAGTGATCTAATACATTTTTGAAATATATAAATATGTATATTTTCCTTAGATCTTTATAATGTGATTTCTTTCGCGTTAAAATATTAATTATTTGCTTTTTATTTTTCTTAGAAAACTATAGTTTACTTGTGGCTCAAAAGTACAAATATCATCTTTTTCCTAGAGCTTTATTACTACTAAAAACAGATGAAAATTTTTCTCATAATAAAGCAATCAAACTTATATTTATGCAATTTCAAAACTAAATAACTTCAATAAATTATTTTGCTGCAATAATTTATTGAATTATTCCTTTTTTATTTAGGGATGAAATACATTCAAATTAACCGTATGTGTATAACATTTCGCTAAATAATTCACGATATAGTTACACTTTCATTTGCAACAAATGTTTTTTAATATTAGATGTTAAAGTTATGTATACTTTTAATATTCTCTTTATGAATTATATAGTGCATATAAATTCACAAAAAATATTTTAAAAAAATATAGCTGCAACATCAGAGAAAATAATATTGGAAGTTTTTATCTTTTGACTAAAAATTTCTTCTTAGTTTTTATTTAAACAATAAATAAGTATAAATATTTACACAGATATAGAAAGAGAGAGAGTAAGAGATAGGTGGATATATATATACACAAACATATATATTTCTGTATAAGATGCGTTTTAAGAGACCAAAGTGACAAAAACTTGTCAGGAGATAAAGTAATTTTGTTTCCGTAGCTGATTTGTGCTGGTGACATTTACATGGATTTTCATTCTCTGAAGGTCGCTTGGAGATAATGATAATGTCTCCAGCTGCTCATATCCGTCGCCCGTCTCTCAATATCGCCGGTAATCTTGCGTATAAATATTTAAGCAAAAAAACGTGATGGTCGTCTCTTATTCGATCGATACCGAAATTCGCATCGAAATGAAGAGGATTAATTCTGAATAAATTACAATATCTTATTATTAATGGAAAAAGTATGGAAGATATTTTACATAAGTTATTTTTTAATGTTTACGAAATCACATGTATGTACATATATTACTCAATTAGTTTGTTTATACTAGTAAAATTTAATTATATTTCATTTTAAATTTACGTAAAAGTGACTGATATCTATTAAAAATAATAAAACAATAATGTTTTCTATCATAATCATGATTTTCATATATATATATATATATATATATATATATATATATATATATATATATATATATATATATATATATATATATATATACTTTTTATAATTCAGATTTAGTTTTAGCTATAATTTCTATTATTAACATGTACTAAATCTTCATTTTTTATTTACCAATTATTTAAATGCTGGACATTTTAAAAATAATTTTATATATATATATATATATATATATATATATATATATATATACATTTTATAATTCAGATTTAGTTTTAGCTATAATTTCTATTATTAACGTACTAAATCTTCATTTTTTATTTACCAATTATTTAAATGCTGGACATTTTTAAAAAATAATTTTTATAAATATGATAAATAAAACATTTTCGTGCAAGAATTCTACTCTAAGTTATTTCTTTAAGTGCAAAAAACATTTTTTATCTAATAATATATATATATATATATATATATATATATATATATATATATATATATATATATATATATATATATATATATATATATATATATATATATATATATATATATATTCGTTGCTATTTTACAGTTAATGGTTTTTCTATGGCATTCCAGATGCAGGTATCGTTATAGAATATTTGGGATTATGTGCATAATTTAATCAGAGTGAAGTCATATGGCATATAAAAGGATTAATTAAGATAAACAATAAAATATTCGCATATCTATCGTGAATACGGTTACATGGTTAACACTTTAATTGATCGTTTGATTTTGATTTTTTGAGGATTTATTTATGTTTGATGAATTTATAAAGTCAGAACAATCAAAAATTGAACTGCTAAATTTTTTTATCACAAGAGATTGTGCTACATTTTCATGATTTTGAAATTAAACCCATAAAATTAAGTTCTTTTTATTCTTAACTATTACTATAACTTAACTATTAATATACAAATTTTTGAAATATTTTCTACTTCCGGCTTAATTTGCATAAGCTTTTTGTAAAAGTTGAAATGATATTATCATGGAGCAATCATTTCCTTTCATGCAACCATTTGTTAACTCTACAGTAAGTATTTCAAGTCAACTGACAAGTTTTCTGTTGCCACATAAAAATAAGAGAATGTCATTTATTTTCATTTTACTGCTTGTGACAAGTAACATATCTCTTTAAAAAAAGGTTGTCTTTTGGATAACGAATGAATAATATTGGCTTTTTTTGTTTCGTGACAAAAACTTTTCTTATTTTCATGTGGACTGATTTCTAAATATAATGGGAACAACCACTTTCATTCTATTTAGAAATGTTGGACAATCATTTTGACACTTTCACCGAGTCTTGTTCCATAAATAAATTGTGTCACCTTTTGAATTAATTCCAGAATCTTATCATAGTGTGTTACCTTTTGAATGAATTTCAAAAACAAATTTATTGCTTCTACCATAGAATTTCTGTCTACGATGTGCTCCATAATTGATCTAAAATATGGAAAAGGAGAATACAGCTATTGTTTCATTAACTTTTATGACACAAAATTATGATACTCATTTTAACTTTATGAACCATAAAATGGTTGTTCCTTTCGTTACAGTTGAGATCCTGACTATGCCACTTTATTACAATTTTCATTGGTTTAAAATAAGCATGATGTTAGATAGTGTTTCATCCACGTCACATCGTATTGAAACGGCGTTGTAAATCGGATTTTTTGACGAATTTACTGATTGTCTTCAAATTACATTCGTCGAGCGCAGCAAACAAGGCGAAGTTCACCATCGAATGTCTGAATATTTTCGAAATTTACTTTGTAGATAAAATGGTTTCTTATAACAGGATCAAAGCATCAGTTGCCGCCCAACTTGTCTAGTGGTCAGCTTTCCTGACTACAGATAGAGAGGTCCTGGGTTTGAATCATGGTTCTGGCATGGATGTATTTTCTCTCTCTACCTATCCTGTCTTTGTCCTTTCCTTGTATGAATGGATGCCTACCCTATATACAGATATCTATGGAGTGGGTGTGTCGGACTCCACACCTAATATGGTTCAGATGGAAAAGTCGAGCAGTGAAATTGCCAGCCTAGCTGGCACACGACAACAACAACAAATCATGGGGTTGAGAAGCCGTTCTCCATTGATTCAAACCATTAAAACATGGACATTAGAACAACAGAAAAAGCAAAATGAAAATACATGACAAAATATCAGGTAAATCGGCAAGGACAATTCAAATTTTTGCAAAATATATTAATTAATAGAATTCTAAATTCATAATCACAATAGTTGTAGACAATCTCTTTTGAGTCTTAAGACTATTGCCTAGCTTACTCCAACATTAAAAATTTTCTTTTAATTAATATTGCTGAAATAATAAAAGCCAAATTTGTAGAGCATGAACTGAAAAATTTCGTAGAATTTCTTAAAATTGCTTTTTTTAAATTTATTATTTAAATCAATCTATGTTTTTATTGTCTAAAAGCAGTGCATGGAGATTTATGTAAGAATAAATAAATGAAATATTTTTATTTTTAATATACTTTGCTTATAGTTATATGTTTGTGTGCCAGAAGTACTGATGATCATCTAGGTACAAATTAAATATGTTTTTATAGATGTCAAATAAAGTGTAAAAATGATTAACAGTGTGGCGTTACTTTAGAATAATTTTTCATTTATTTTTGTATTTTATGAAAAGTGAAAGCCACAGAAGATTAACTGTAAAGCTTTTGTTTAATAACTGTTTAGTAAAAATTATTAACTGTAAAGCGTTGCTTAGAATAATTTTTCATTTATTTCTGTATTTTATAAAAAGTGAAAGCCATAGAAGATTAACTGTGAAGCGTTTGTTTAGTAACTGTTCAGTAAAATTATTAACTGTGAAGCATTGTTTAGAATAATTTTTCATTTATTTTTGTATTTATGAAAAGTGAAAGCCATAGAATGATTGCCAGATAATAAGTAATATTGTCATCCTATCGTCTTGTCTCGGTAGTGGTGGCCATGCGCGAAGTTGTGTGTGTTAAGGAGTATTTGCAGTAAAATTATGAATCGTGGAACTAGAAGAGACTACCGATGATACGTTACCAAAGATTTTAAAGGAAGAAAAATAGCTCAGGCTGTTTGCTCAATTCAAGGATAAACACATAGCAGCTCCTAATCTGATCAAGATTATGGAGTATTCTTTCTGCTTACTTGGGGATTCAGGACCAATTGAGAGTATCTTTGATGAACAACTCATGGAATTATGATAAAGATATGATGAATAAATCTACGGCTAACGGATTAGCTTGGGAAGATTTTTACACAACAAGAAAAAATTTCTAAAAAGAAGTTCTGGCCAATACATTTTACATAGTATATTAACAATGTTTACTATTGCTCAAATCTTTATTCCTCAATGTGTTTCATCTTATTAAAATAACTCATAAATATTAGGGTATCTAAGATAAAATACTTAAATTTGTATGCTCTTGTCATTTATTATATTTATACATACAACGCAGACGGGGAGGATTTAGGTGTTCCTATCGAACATATTTTACAAATCTGGCAAGCTTACCTACAGAATTTTAATCAAACGAAGAAGTAATTTTCGTTTATATTAATATCGGAAACCAATAATTAATCTCCGAAGATTGATTCAATTGTGAAAAATCCTTTTCTTATTACTGAACAACTTTATTATCGAAGTCGGTTGCCATGGTTTCAATATCCACTGTATATTGATGCTTTCTGGAGAACTTTTCATAGACAACGAGTCATACTTACGTGCGCTAAAGCAGGAAATACTAAAAAGTTTCAAAAAGGTGTGCAAACAGGAAAGAGAAACACGACATTCATTTCCTTTAACAGAGGCTGATATCGAACTTGGGATTTTCCACTTTTTCAACATCCACAGCACGCAACTAGCTCTGTACTCTGGCTTTGATGCCATCTAGTGCACAACCTAACGGCATAAAACTGTTGAAAAAATTTCAATATCCTCCATGTAAATTTACTTTCGGGAAAACTTTTTCATAGATAAAGAGGCGTATTTAAGTATTGCTGATGACATAGCTCTGTGGTCTTCAGGTCGAGATGTTGTTTTTCTTGAACAACACTTAAATCAGTCTTTGCAATCCATGAATAATTTTGCGGATGACCACAAACTTGCCTTCAATGCCTTGAAATCGGTAACCTCATTTTTTACCACAGACAAATATTTATATGTTTACGAACCTCAGCTATTCATTGGGGGTATTCAGATACCTTATAATAAAAACCCCCAAATACTTGGATTTTATTGTGGATCCCGAGTTTCAATGTAATAGACACATTGACTCCCTGGTTGATAAGAGTAGAGGTCGTCTCAATATCCTTAAGTATATCTCTGGTAGAGACTAAGAGCCGACTCTGCTACCCTTAGATCTACCTACACTGCTCTCGTGAGACCCATATTAGAATTGGTTTTCATGTATACTCCTGTGCTTTAACCAGTAATCTGCAGAAACTTTAGAAAGCTCAGCTTAGTGCAACCAGAGTAATTTCTGGTATGCGTAACAGCTCCCCGAACCAAATTCTACTATATGAAACAAATCTACAGCCATTGGAAATGAGAAGGGAATATAATCTTGTAAAATACTTTGCCAAATTAGCTAGCCTTGGCACTCAGAATCGAACACGTAAATTTTTACTTAATTGTCAGAATCACCAAAGATTGAAAAAGGACAGTCCTTTTTCTCGGGCCCTTTCGATTGAGGCAATCAAGCTCAACGTAGATCCACAATTCCTTTGCAGTTCGGTTAAACCAAATGTGGGTCTGCCTAGAGTGTTTTTCCATATAGCCCTTCTTTCTAAAATAATCAAAAGCAACCACCCTCCAGAGTATTTGGAACAATTGGCTTTGGAGATAATTAGCAATGTTCCTGCTGAAGATCTAAAGATCTACACGGATGGTAGCGATGATGATCATCACCATGCAGGCAGTGGAATTTACACTATTTACCCTGCTGTAGTTCATGAATCAAGATCCACTAGAAACCAAGATTTTTGTTCTGTGTTTCGCAGTGAACTTCTTGCCGTTCAAACGGGTCTGGAAAATATCAAATCTGGAGCCACCTTTGATAAAATCTGGATCTTCACTGACAGTCGAAGCTAGTCCTCAGCACCTACTTGATTGCCTTGATTTTACTATGGAAGAGTTTCTTGAGAGACCTCTCCTTTTCCTCGATTTTTTGAAGGTCTACGGCCTCATGGATCTGATATAGCTCCGCTATATCAGATGGGATTAGTAACAACAACAACAACAAAATTTAAGTATTGCAAGGAAGGAAACCCGAAAAATTTTTAAACACCCGATCCAGTAATTGTACATACAGATCTCAGAAACGCAATAAAAACTCTTGTCTTAATTAAAAATGACATGGATCAAATTTGGGATCTTTCACTTAGTTGAATGTTGTCCTATCAGAAAGCCATATTGAATTTAAATTTGGTTTTCTTATCGTTACACAGTCGGTTTTTGATACGTGATCTAGTGAATCCTAATCTTACTGCCTAAATGGATGTCAAACAGCAAGCATAAATTGATGAGTATTTTCTAAGATTCCTGGCATTTTGCGGGTCTTATGTAGTTATTCAATAGTCCTGCATAAGATGGTGTTCACTAACATAATAAGGCACAATATTGGAAACAATACGAAAACAGATTGCATGGAAACTTTAATTCTGGAAGGCGATAGAAATGAAATAAAGTAATGTTTCAGGACAATTTGGTAACATATAAATTATTCGGGAATAATGCAAGGTGTTTAATATAGGATATCGGAAAGAGTTAAAACAAACCCTCGAACTAATAAGACTGATGCATTTTTTCCAAATACATGCTATATACGTGCTCGTTAAATCTGTGGAGTCAAAAGTCCTGTGAAAGCTCGTTGAGCAATTACCATGGGTGAGAAGGTCTGGAGAAAATTTCCTCCCCCTTCGATCAATGTCAAAATTGAGGGAGTGGATGCTCTAGTGGTGCCATCTATCGAAGGATTTAAAGAGCAAAGTCATACTTTCACCTCCGTGGTGCTCTAATAAAACGAAAGACGCATCCGTTTGACTTATATTCCATAGACAAGGCATAGCGAGCTTGACTTGTCCAAGTATTATAAGTAACAACAACATATTTTTTACACGATACCATGAGTTAATCGATTAGATTCTGGTATAAGTGCTGTTCTATTCTAGAAAAAATCTATCACCAAATACTGAACTGTAAAAAAATCTTGGTTTCCCAGGAGTATATCCATCAATTATATCCCAAACATTGATCAGATTTAAATCAGCAGAACATGTTGACCATTGCTTTATCTAAAATAATGTTCTGATTGTAACGTAAAGAACAAATGAAGTTTCCATACTTCGTCTGCATCCTTTTCTGTCGTCTGAGTATCATTTTGAATCATATGCAGGTGAGAATTCTGCCATACATGATTCCAGCCTTGAATATCAGCTCACTTTATCTGTATTATAGTCTTGTTCAGATCCATAGAAACTCTCCAATCTGAAACGAATCAAATTTTGCACTCTAAAATGGTATGCAATGGTAAACAATACTAGATTACAATATTGCTGCTTTGGAGCCCAATTTTTTCAGATCTTCGTGGTGCCTTGATATTAATGTGATATACTCTATTGACTTAGTATTATGTGCACTGGTTTGCTTCCCTGTATTTAGCCCAAAGTTGAGCTCTGCCAGTTAGGTAGAAGCAAGCAGGTGGGAGTCTTCGAATTTTAAATGTAGGGACCAAACAGAAGACCTTCCAATACTTGGCCTACCAATCCCAGTGGTATTATTTCACTTGGAGGACTTGTGATCATGACTTATATAATGTCCTCTAATCGCCATTGATGAACAAGGTGGATTTTCAGTTAAGTTGGCTTTCTAACACGTTACCTTCCAATAATGAAAATGACATGCTAATCAACCAGGTCACTGCGGCCTCTTGACTCATTGTAGAAAGACCACCTTGAAAAATAAAATTCAATTTCCTTTGTGATTCTTCTTCCAAAAGACAATCTTTTTAGCTACATGGCGTTACTCACTCACTGTCGGGCTTTTAAAAAATTATATTTGTCATCATTTGCTCTGGTAGCTCATGCATGTATTGTTTTAATCGGTGTCTAATATACGTTGCTTTTTGGAATCGAATTGATTGCTTTACACTGAAAAGTCTTATTTTTCCAACAGAAACTAGTATGAGTTTTCGTGTTTGTCCGGATTCAAGTCTCTCAAACACTTATCAAGACAAACATTGCGAGGAATCATGTAGTCACAGCATTTTTATGTCATCTTTTTTTAAAACAAAAATAACAGTTGAATTCTACTACTGAGAAAATTGAAAATAAAGAAAAATAAAAGTAACCGATCTTGAAATAAATAGAACCATGGTTATCTTTAAAATTTATTGATTTCAACATCCTCAATTACAGTCATAACACAAGAATAACTAAAAAATTATACAACAAGATAGAACACAATAATTTATCATTAATTCGGAGACCATACTTCGTAATAACTGGGTTCACTGTTTATTGATTCTGTTGCCAACGGAAAGGAACTTAATTCTTGTTGTCACTTAAAGTTTACTTAAATAGTTCCGTAATAAAATATTCCGCAAACACACAATTTTTACATTGATACTCCTTTTTCAGACTTTTGACGTGTTGAGATTTGATTCGCATATAAAATTCCTTAATTATGAATGTCTAATTCGGTGTTAGTTACAGATGTAAGTAATTACGAAATTCCTTTAAAATATTCTTCTTTCCCCAATTACATCAAACAGAGTAAATAGAAAGGCTTGTCATTAATCAAACGATATGACCTTATATTTTACTATTTCATAGTTAATAGGATTTAACTTCGTCCTTTGTAACTTCTTAATAATAAAAATCATTGATGAAACATTATGACATTAAATGATTGATCGTATTATTGCAGAGTTGATCTGAATTATTCTAATTTTTATGTCTTACTTATAATCTCTTTCCACTTTGTTTTCCGTTAAATAATACTTAAATATCTTTAAAAAAGAAAGAAAGAGAGAGAGAATTTATCATTGCAGAAATTTATTTTCGTTTTCATTTTATCATTTCTTTAAGAAAATTATCTCCGTTCCTTTTGTTTACGTCTGTTTGAATGATATTAGTAAACTGCTTTATCTTCCTACCGATTTATCCTCTACTTTCAAAATATATTGATGATTTCATGTCTGCAGATATCTTTTTGTTTACACATGTTAAGACTTCATTTATGCAGATATGTATTTCATGGAAATTCCTATAAAAAATTACAAAGAAAAAATTTTATTTATGTTTCCCTTATTTTCTAAACCATTTCACTTTTTTAATTTACAATAAATTTTATTCATTTATCTATTTATTTTTTCTACTTGTTAAAGATCATTTTCCTTATAGTAAAATACTTCCTTGGAGTTCAGTTTTACACCGAATTCTTAAAATATCTCTTTCAAATTTTTATATATTTTTTAACATAATGATAATTTGTCCCATAAATTACGAGCGATTTTTTTTCGATATTTCATTTTAGTCTAATAGTAGATTTGTTTGAATTAAAAACATATATAAATTGTTCATATATTTAGAGAAACAAATTTAATTACTAAAAGCTAAAAATTTAATAATTTTTACTTCATCTGATAATGAAAATTTCGTTGGTCATTGGAAATAAAAAAGCAGATATATTTTAGATTTACAAATGTTCACACAGTAATATGTTTAAATGGAATGTGAAGCTTTGCTTGGGTATGCAATTTTACTTAATTTATTATATAAAACACCATTTAGTAACGAAGTATAATATTTGCGCTGATATTATGGTTTCTCTAATTTCTGTAAATGTACATAGGTACTCAACTCTATAAATCATTTTCAATTTCGTAAAAATTGATTCTTCAAATTAAATCACTGGATCTTTTGCTTTATCTTAATTCTAATTATTCAAAGACTTCTAAAGTTTGTATTTATTAAGATTTAGATGACACCATCTTTCGAATAATGAATCTTTTCTTAGACTGAGTAATGCATAGCCTGGCAGATCAGCTTTCCATCTAGTTCAACATACATTTAATGGCATAAAATATGTACCTGAAAAACCATTATCTCTTTTTCCGAAGCTTTGAGAAAGATACATGAAGAAAACCCCTGACTGTTATTGAAAGTTTTCTCAAAATAAAGCTGCCGAACTGGCAGCCGAAAGGTTCATGCGATGGCTTTCGATTCAGGACTTGTGTGTTCGATACCCATTTCGAGATTAGTTGGTTGTAGTCGTTCAGAGCCCAGTTTAAACTGTAAATTCCTGTCTAGTCAGCCCTTGTCAAAAAAGGACTGTTGTGAGACAAACAAAAACAAAATGAAGATAAATAAAGAATTTTGTAGCTTCGTTTGAATTTAATTTTTATCAATTCTGGCATTTTTCATCATCATAAAATTTTATTTCTATTTTCTATTTTTAAAGTATTTCTTTAAACATAGAAAATTATTATATCGTCATATATATATATATATTCTTAAAAATCTTATTTTTGTAATCAAAATGGCATGTTAGCTTGGTTTGAAAACAAGTCAATCTCATGTTTGGGAGGTAGCAGAATTAATATTTGTTTTAGCCAAAGATTGTTTTGTTGAGAGGGGCTTATGGATGTTAAAAGTGACGAAACCTTTGATGTTGCTTCTCTGGTACGATGTAGCATGTTTAAATGGGTGATAGCATCATTTGGCCGTGGCATAAAATTGCGAGATGATTAATGTCAGCATATCTCAATAACCTGTTCTAACCTTCAAAACAAAAGAATTCGTTTTTGCTTGATGTTCCCAAATTTTGTGAATTTAAATATTGACTTTTCAACATGAAGGGCTCCATTAATCTTTCTTGGGTGAAACGGTTGTCAGCAGAGCACAATATGTGCTGTGTTGGATTCTATATATCAGCAGAATCCTAGCTTAAGTAAAGTTGGCACCATTTTCAAAAATGTCGCCTAAGGCTAAATGAGGCGTTGGTGCTTGTCGCCAAACTGTCACTAACGACAAAATAACGTTTTTACAATTGTCGCCAAGAATTGCATAATGAAAGAAAATTGTAATCTCGAAATGGCAAATAAATAAACACACCATGAAGAAAGCAAATAAATCATAAATGCAAAAAAAGCAATAACCCATCGAATCTTACCAAACCAACATCTACATATCGCAAACTTTGATTTAACTTTCCTCACAAATGACGCCAAACATCGCTAAATCCATCGCATTATATTCTAAAATAAAACCCAAATATCTAATAATAAAATTAATAAAAGCTTTAAAAGAACATCAGGTAAATTTTATAAAAATTAAAAAATAATCAGATAACTTATGTATTATAAATCATTTTAACTATTGATTATTTTCTGCGAATAACATAAGACAACTTGTCAAATCATATGCTACCCTTGAAATATCAACTGTGCATCACTTGTCCCAGTGCATTACTTACACAATTTGTTTTATAATTAATAATTTCTTTGACGAAACTGTATTAATTACAATATTGGTTAGTTAAAAATTAGCAAAATTAATTAAATATTTTAGAAGAGTGGAAATAAATTTGCTTAGTCATAAATTATTTATTTAAATTAATATTACCCATTTACACTTAATATATACACATTCTGGGATACCTTTTACGACTTACTCACATAAACTTATTTACCTTTATAGTTTAAACTATAGTTAAATGAAGAGATCAACATCTCAGTTGGAAATCTTTAAGCTTAATTTAACTTAAAAGTTTGATTTAATCTCAAAGTTGGTTGATTTGTCGCCCAGTTGTCATTTTTTGCACTCTAAGATTAATTAGATCGAGTCCCACAGGTAGAAGAGTAGAATACCATTTTGACAGTACTTTAAGACAATAACGTTCATTGTAACTATTATTAAATGCATTTTATTTTTAATATAATTATTATGTAATATTTAAAATTTGCGTGTTAAATAGCATTTTATATACTATAAAATTAATGTTACTAAATATAAATAACAGAACTTATTGTAATTTTTAGTTTTAGATTATATAAAATAAGTAATCAAAAAGAGTTCTGTGACAAGTAAAGTAGAATTTTCCTTATTTCATTTACACCCACATTGACTATGAATGCTTGTTCGATTTTTGTGAAAGTATTTTTATATCTTGAGTCAACATTGGGAAAAAATTGATATTTTATTAAAAATAACTAACTTGATTACCTTAATTATAATGTAAATAATGTTAAACTAATTAGGATAGCGAAATGTTTTATTTTATTAAAGATAATTGTATAATTCTATTAAGAGCTCTTTAAATCTGTTAAAAAATTTTCCCTCTAAAAGATCATTTTCAAATAAGGTTCTGAATAATCTGCCCATTTTCAACATCATAGATGAAAACAAACATTCCACAGTATAGTAAAATAAACTTCTTTCTGAAAATTTGTCCAGAAACTGCAGATTTCTTTATTTTGTAAAAAACAGAAACGAGTTATGCTAATTAATGAAATGATTGATTAGATATATTTGCTAAAAATTCTTGTCCTTATTTACTTTATGGAATAATAATTTAAACTGATCTTACTTACAAACACGAATTGTATTCTTTTTTTTTTTCTATTTTTGCGTACAAATTATACGAAGACATTTAAACTTGATTTGGGTTTAAATTTTTCTCATTCAGAAGTTAGCGTAATCGATCGTACATGAGAAGAATATATTACAAAAAAAAAAAAAAAAAAAAATCCAATCGCATTTATTAGATTGTGCAATTGCATATTTATATACTATTAATGGTGTAATTTAAATCAAAGGGCGGATGAAATTGAAGTTCACTAAGTTTGTTGGAAGTTAAGTTCTATATTAAGCACTTCTTTTTTTCTTGTGTTGATTTGCTAACAATGAAGTCTATTCTTGAATTCTTTTCCACTTGGCCGTTTCTTAGTTAACACCCGGGTGGGGACTTATAAGTTTCATTCATTCAGTAACTAGAACACCCTCAAAAAAGTTTACATGGTAGATTCTCTTTTGCAAGACCTTGATTAGCGGAAAGCTCGTATCTCAAAATACTTACAAAGAAATCCGAGGAAATGGAACAGATGTCATGTAATCCCTTTAGAGAAATTTCGCCGAGTTTATCTAATTGTTATGAAAAATGCTTTCAAAAAGGTCTATAATGTCTAAATAAAGGAAGTAAGACAGTTAAGAATGAAGATGAATAAAAAATTAAAATATTTTATAAATAACCAGAAGGAATAAAAAAATTAAATTCAAATGATCTTTAAAGCAGAAAAATCTAAACACAAATTTCAAATAATGAAGCTTTTAACAACTAATTTATTGAAATAACATATGTATATTTATTACGATAACATATCCAGGAAGAACTAAGGATTATTAATAAAAATGAATAATATTTTTAAAAAAATATATATAAAAGTAGAGTTCAAATGACTGCAAAACAAAATATATATATATATATATATATATATAAATTAACAATTTTTAATAATTAATTGAGAATAAAAAAATACATACTCTAATTTATCATTCTAAAATCCAATAGAAGAATGTATAACAATATAAATATTAATACCCAGAATAAACTAATATCAAAATTAGTGGTAAAATATAAAAATTATATCATTTTAAGTTTTTCTTTTAAAGATAGGTGTCAAAGCAGATCATTTAAAAATTCAAAATGGATACTAAAAGGAAATAAATGAAAATAATGGAGAATAACAAAATATTCTGGAAGAAAATTCGTTCAAAATGTCACTGGAATTCCCTTGAAACAGTAATTCGCTAAAACTGTAATTCTTTTTCCCTGTAATTCTATCGAAAGAATTCAAATTAAAATGAGTTGCATTAACGGCAATAAAGTATTCGAAAGAAATACGCAGTAAAGAAAACTCTAGGTTAACCCAAAATGAACATAATGATCCAATTTTTTTACCTTTCAACTTCCAAGCATTTTCTCGAACATGAAATTCCGCATAAAGAATTACATTATGTATCTATCCAGTGGAATAAAAACAATATGCTGGCTAAAATTTGAAAAATACTAAAATAACTTACAAAACCGAGGCATTGGTAAACCCCTTTATGATATGACTTGTCTTTTTTACTTTTTTTTTTAAATTTTGCACTTGTCACACGACAACAACTTATATAAAGGTAGGTTAAGAACGAATCTAATCAGTAATTTTTAATGTGAAATATTTCATTCATGAATAAATTCATCATCACACTGAAATTAAGTCGACAAATTTTATTTAAGAAAATGGCACAACGTTCTTGATTATATTTAGTATTTTTTTATATATTCTTTCCAAAATCAATCAGATTATTATATTTTATTAAATTCAATAAAAATTAAAATTTATAAAGTATCGAGCAATTTCTTACAAAGGGAATTATTTCTTCTCATAATTAAAAAGCAATTTATTCATTCTATTATAAAAAATTTAACTCGATGACAATTTTTTATTTAATTTTTTGATTAGAAATAAGTAATTGTATAAAACATTTATAAATGCTTTGTTATAAAAATAATAATAATAAACACTACAGTGAAAATATTTAACATTAATGAATTTTATTCATTATCAAATATAATGGCTTCAATAATTATTCGATTCAAATCCATACTTCCAATTTTTTATTCTATTCTTTGTAAATTGTTCTACTTTAGCATGTTCCACTTTGTTTGGTTTTGTTTAATGCTCTAATCTCAACATTTCCTTTCTTACTCATTGCATTGCTTCTAATTAAATCTGCAGTCAATGCTCTTATCATGGTTTTATATATTTGTAATAAAATTTTTATAGGGAATCTTTATTTTATGCCGTAGATGAGTTATATGCTACGCTATTTAAATTCAGAAACTCTTCTAAGTTATTGAAGTCGTTTTAGACTTGAATGCCTGGACCAAATGCTGTTTGCCTTACTTTATTGAACAATAGTTGCCTCTCCCGCTTTTATATTATCGATAACAATAACACAATTCATCTTCATAATAAAAATGGGAATGTATTATTAACCATTACTCGTCTTTCTTGACCTATTTTTCTAAGTTCCCATCAAATAGAAAAATGCTAAATACATTGCGAATTCAATTTATAGATTGGAAAAGTACTTAACCATTTAGCATTCCTTTTTTTTTCTGGTGGGGGTTAGAATATGCGCAGTTTATATTGGTAAGTTTTATTAAAACTCTAGATTAGTCTCGCCTTCTACTGATGCAATTTTTAACATGTTTGCTGAAAATTAATCTCTATGTATATGACTTGAACTTCATGCTCCAAATAATTTAATTCTGGGGTTTTAGGTAAAGGAAAATTAACAATAATGTTTAGAAATATGCTCTTGTTATGCTCTTAATAAAGTTAAATTATATTTTACCTGATACACTTTGAAGAAAATGGCATGTTTTCTTGTTAATAATTCTCAATCTAATGGATTTTTATTTTGAAAATAACTTTTAGTTTTCTGCAAAAATTAAGTGTTCTTTTAAAATGAACAATTTTGAAAAATATCGGCATCATTTCTTTTAAAGAATTATTAATCCAATAATTTTTATAATGAACATAATAGATTCTGAAAAATTAGTTTAGAAACATGCTTACTGGGCATAGGTTTTTCTTTTTCTTCTATAAAATATCTGATAAAAAAAAATACCCACTAATCGTTCTTGTACTTGTTCCATAGTAACAGTTCTTAGAACAAAAATAACGTCGGCTGGCTCAGAAAATTATTCATTGTAATAACCTCAGTAACAGAGAACAACACAAGAACAGCTGCAGTTGATGTCAAGGGCAGAACACAAAAATTGATACTTAATTCAGAGACATAGCATTTCAATACCTCAATTCTTAGCAGCTGGATTTTCACTATCAGTTTACTGTTATTTTTGCCTCTAGAAATTTAAATAAAATAATTCTGTTTCATATCTTTTCAATACGTTGTCAGTCTGATGGAATTTTATCCTAAAAATAAATTTTGTTCAAAAATTAGAACTAAGTTCACGTTAATAATAGAAAGAACTGTCATTCCACTGAAGAATTTTGAAAAATATCATTACTATTCTTTCTCAGATATTTTCGTTCAAATGTGAAAAATTTTTCAATGGAAGAACATGTTCTGGTTTGAAATCACAGAAGCTTGCCTACATGATGTAATTAAGTTTATTTGTAGAACTATGCTACAATTTAGGAAAAAAAAAACCAACAATATTATTTTTTAAATTTTTGTCGTCTGATGAATATTTTATTGTGAAATAACTTTTAGAGATTCAAGAATACTGACCAGAAACATAGTTCACATTCTCTTGAATAACTTTCAAAAAGTCAATATCATTGTCTTTTAAATGTTCCCAGTCCTAAAGACTTCTGTAAAGAAAAATATTGTAATGGTCTAAAAATACAAATCAAAAAAAAATCGCGTATGATATATTTACACTTACACCTTAAATAAATTTTGAAAAATATCAGCATCATTATATTTGAATTGTCTTCAGTCAAATGGATTTTCATAACGATAAGGAATTTTATTTGATCAAATTTAAATGGTCAAAAAAATATTCACATGATATAACTACCTTTCTTGATGAGTACTTTATATAACCAAATGTTTGAAAGTTTTGAAAGACCATGAAAGTTTTTTTCAGTTTCATAATTAGTTTCTACTTAAATTAAGCTGCTAGCTTGCAAAATGTACTAAATGGTATTAAGTGCTTGTACAAATGAATGAAAACAATAAGGACAAAAAAACATGGTAACTTTTATTGTTATTAAAGCGAATGTGATGTGGTGTTTGGAGCTCCAGAACTAAAACTCAGTCTCTACTAAGATAACGTGTTCCTGAAAAAACTGGGGATTGTTATTAAAATTTAGATTTAAAACAATATTTTATCTTAAACATGAGAAGATCCTATTAAAAATGCTTGGTTAATTGAAATATATACATTGATGCATAAATATTGATTCATAAACAAGATTCTCAACAGATAAACAAGATGAAATGGAACAAAAATATGAAACAAACTCTACATTGGACAGTATAGATCGATAAGAAATAATTAAGTGATACGTTAAATAACTTTCCTCTATAAAGTGCTTTTCAACTCATTAATTTACTATAGTTTGAGGTTGAATAGGGTCTATAATTCATATCAAAAGTAACAACACTATTTAACTTACGATACAACAATCTAGGTATTCATATTCAATTAAAAGAATTTACATTAATCAATTATGATTGTTGAAGGTGTCTAACGAAAAACTGTGACAACAAACTAGCTTAATGAAATAGCTAAAATTCGAAACACTGGATATACAAGAATATTCCACACACACACTCATCCCTAGTATTCTCAAATATCAATCAATGTTTAAAATAAATTTAGTTAAATATTTTAATTGCTAATTGTAAAATAAATACTTTAGTTGTATTTTTTGAGTTAATTCATCTTTTGAGAGAGAATTATGATTGTGCCAGTTTTTATTTTTCAATTCACTTTGAAATAATAAGATAAACTAGATAAATATTCCCATTTATTCTCTTGTAAAATTAAAGTAACGATGTATTTACATATTTGTCTTTTTGAAACTGTGTGATCTGAGTCGCTTTATAACAAAGTAATTTTATGAACTTCTTACAAACTTCGTAAGAAATCACCGATGCAGACATATACATTGTTAACACTCATTAAAGTATAATTGCCAAACATAACCTTGAATTTTTTTTTCTGCGCCATTCTCTGTAATTGCTACAATGCAAATTTTCTTTCTTTTAGACGTGTAGAAGCTCATTATGTTGCAATTATAATTGCCTTTCCCAAACTACTGATGTGTGAATTGTCTGGTGTCGTGAAAAGAAATGGACTTTCTCTCTTAATTTCTAACTGTCCAATTAATGAAGCAAACAAATTAACTGTAAAACGCGAATTGTCAGAGTATTCAAGTATTTTATAAAATATTTTTGTCCCGAATTCTCCTTTCCCTTTAAAGTTTACTTTAATATTTTTGTCTATGTGAAGATTCCATGTCCTAATAACTGCATGGCCAAATATATTTTGACTTAAACTATTTGACAGTAATCGAGTAACAAAGATATTTGATTTTTATTAGCATGAAGTCTTAATTGCATGAATTTCCATGATGCAATATAATATAATCATTATTTGCTATTAATATATATGTGTGTGTGTTGTTTTGTGTACTTATGTGCAAAGACGCATTTTAATTGTAGATTGAAACAAGATCAGACGATTATATTTCGTTGTCAAAAAAGTTGAGTTTTGACTTTAAAAGAAAATTATACCCCTAAATAAGTATGTGTATATATATATATATATATATATATATATATATATATATATATATATATATATATATATACACTTAGATAACAAAATATTAAGAACACTTGTGAATAAAATTGACATTCCTGAATGAATTTAATGAGCATTAAAATATAATATTTACCCCTTTTTTCAGAAATAGAAATATATATGTTTTTGTGGAATATGATAGCTTGAATGATATTCTGTAAATCTTAAATTTTTTTCGAAAACTTAAAATGTGTGTCACCTTAGGTTTTACAAGAAGCCACATTTCAGAACCTCGTCTAGTTGGGACAAGTGTGACAGAAACATCCCAATTTTTAGGTATTTCTAGAATTACTGTGTCTAAGTCATGACAAAATGCATTCAATAGATGGAAAAGAGAATCTTATTGAAAGAGACGAATATTGATGTGAAATGTAATGTCTAAACAGCTAACAACTGCACCAAAAATGGTTGCAAAGCTCAATTAGCATCAGCGGGCACACATGCCAAAAAGTGGTCTTATACCACACCAAGTCTTTATATTTGATTTATAAAGGATTTTTTTTCAATCAAAGAGTTTCCATCATGATATATATATATATATATATATATATATATATATATATATATATATATATATATATATATATATATATATATATATATATATATATATATATATATAGGGTTGGCAAGAAAGTAATTTTGGCTTACACCAGTAGATAATGTTTTGTTTCGTTATTTTTTTATGCCAACATTAGAATTTCTTTCTTTTGAGATTTGGTAGTCGATACCTTTAGGTTGCTATAGAAATAAATTCCGTATAATTTTGCTTACATCCATCAGTTTACGGCCAGTTTTAACATGGAGTGAAAAAATAACCCTTTTCGACACATTTTACTTTTTTATTTTCATAAAAGCAATGAACCGGCTGAGGCTTACATAAAGATGTGTAAAGTTTAAGGTGTTGATTCTTTAACAAAACGCACGTGTCAGAATTGGTTTTAAAAATTTCGCTATGGAGATTTCTTACCGAAAGTTGACCGACGTCTCTGTTCGACCTTCTGAAGTAGATGGTGACAAAATAAAAGCCATAATTAAATCGAATCTTCATAGAACTGTGTGCGAGTTTTCAAATTAGTTAAATGTATTGCACACAACAATTGTGAAAATCATATAAGACGTCTCGGATTTGTTTAGAAGCTCAGTAATTGGGTTCTGCATGAATTGAAAGATATTCACTTTACAAATCGAATCAATATTTGTGATATAATTTCAAATATAATGCAATCAATCCTTTTTTGAAACGAATTATCACTGGAGATGAGAAATGGATCGTCTATAATAATGTTAATCGAAAAAGATCATGATCCCGGCATGATGAACCAGTGCAAATCACATCAAAAGCTGAATTGTATCAAAGAGAGATCATGTTGGCAATTTGGTGGGAATATATATGGGCTGTGTATTTTAAGCTGCTTCCAAGCAATTGAACGATCAACTCAGATGCTTACTACCTACAACTTAAGAAAGTGGAGGAGGTAATCAAAGAGAAAATCCAGGACTGGTAAATCGCAAAGGAATCATGTTACAGTGCAACCTCACACATGATTAACAACATCTATGAAATTATTGGAACTTGGTTGGAAACTGATCTCTCATCCTCCATACAGGTCCGACTTTTCACCTTCGGATAAATCGCACTTGTTTGAGTTGTTTGCTGTTAAGGATTAGAAATACTCTGAGCATGGGATCAATAAGTTACCAGAAAGATGGCAAAAGGTCATCGAACAGAATAAACAATATTTGACTGGTTAAAGTTCATTCTTTGTAAAGAAATTTTTTTAATTATTTCATGTGTGTATATATGTTCTTCATTATCTTCTAAAGCCCTTATTAAAGTACGCATTTTGAAAGAATTTATAAAAAGAAAGAAGAGTCTGGAATTTCTAGCACAAATTTCAAGAATTCCACAAGATATGTATATGTAAAACTGTATTTTGTAAAAAAAAAAAAAATAAATAAAAAAAAAAAAAAAGCCTAATTTATTTGAAATGGGTTGCTATTTTAACAACCTGATACTTATCAAACAATATCTGTGAATATCTTGCCAACACAAAATTTATATGCATAGAAGGAACTACTGATGCTTTCTGAATAGAATGCAAGCGTTTAATCTTAGATTGCTTTGAACCAATATCAATCTAAAAAATTCAGCAATGGCTAAATTTCTAGAAATATCAAAAAAGACCGGCTGATTAAACGGATGACAGTTTGTATTATCTGCTTGTAATAAGAGAAAAACGTATTTTGATTCAAAACAAAACTTAAATAGAAGAGTTAATACAAATGCTGTAAATACAATAAAAATATTTTTGCACACACATATGCATATTACACATCTGTGTGTGTGTGTGTGTGTGTGTGTGTGTGTGTGTGTGTGTGTGTGTGTGTGTGTGTGTGTGTGTGTGTGTGTGTGTGTGTGTAAATATATATATGAGGATGGACTATAAATATGTCTATTGTGAAATAAGTAACTATTCATAGAATTAGAATAAACATGGAAGTTCTACTATTCTCTATTCAACTCTGTTTGAATAGCTGCAGAATGAGACCCAATGTTAATGAAGTGGAAACCTTCAAATTAAGAAGTCACCTCATCGAGTGTGAATAAAATTGCTACTAAATTTTCTTTTGTTTGGTGATTTAGGTATGACTCATCGCTTCAGATTGTAGCCAGCGATAGGTACAACCTTGAAGTGACAAAGCAACCGCGTAATTTTCCGAAGTAGGGTATATGCCGTAACCTCTGCAACAAGTTGGACTCTCTCCCTCACCGGAACAGTTTCTTTTCTTTAACTGCCACTGTAGCGTTGAGCAGAGCTTACAACATCCATTGTGTATCGTGGTGTCATTGAGAGAATTCAAGATGACGAAACAAAAAACTGTAAAACGGCGCAACGTAGTTGTAACAGGTTTTTGTTTCCCGTTTAGGTTAAGATAGTCAATGCGTTTATTTATAGTTCTCTGAGAATTAAATGATTGATTTTGATCTCTTCTGTCTTAAATGTGAATTGTAATGTTTTAATGAGAAACATTCAGTTATTTTGTATTTGTAGTTATCATTTATTTTATACTAGATTGTTTTTATTTGTCATTTATTCATGCGGTACCACTTTAAATTCCCCCTACTGAAACATTTTGTTCAATACTTTTAACAAGGTATTGAATAAAATAGATTGGTATGAAATTTAAAGTAGTGCTGATTATCTAGAGCAATGTTTCCCAAAGTGAAGTACGCGTAGCCTCAAGGGTACAATAAGTGTTTAAGGGGGTACAATTGTGACGAAAGTCAACTATAGGAAAATCACGTGAAGACTTTGTAAGTAGTCTTAAAAAACTGTTTCGCTTATTTATACAAAAATATTGAATGAATAAGAGATTCGCTTAACATTAACACAACATCCGTGCCAGAAGATTTGGCACATGAAGAAGAAGAGCAATTGTAGGTATTGGTTTTCGACGGGTTTGTGAAAGTTAAACATATGGAGTATTTTAACATCATTCTGGTTACAGATGCAATATCTGTATCTGGTCTTAACAAAAAAAGTTCTAAACTATATCTTGCCTTTTCCATCTTCATATTTATGTGAAGTTGCTTTTTTAGTATTTGTGTATATTAAGTCGAATAAAAGTGGAACAGACAGTTGGACGTGGAACCACCTCTGAGATTAAAATTAACAAACATGGAACTAAATTATGACTATCTGTAATCTTAGCACAAACAATTTCATCCTTCTCTCTCTCTCTCATTCATCCAAATAAATTTTACTTACAATAAAACTTTTACTTTTGTACTTTATCTTGTATAATTTGTTTATTTCTTATTATTTTGTGTATGTCAGAAAAAAATAAAAAATTAAATACATTTTTAATTGTTATCTAAATGCATCCATTTTTTCAACGAGAGATACTCAACGTTACTAAAATTACACAAGGGGTACACATAAGCCAAAAGTTTGGGAAGCACTGGTATAGAGCAACTCATAGAAACGTACAACAGATTGTTTTTTTTTTATCAGACGAAAAGCCCTCATAGTTAAAAAGATTCGAAAATATATAAATCTTAAATGGGTTTTTATTTTTTAGAGTGTATACTCAGCGTAAAACTTTAAGGTTTTAATCAAATAAAAAAGTTTTAGCGTCAGATTAATCTCTTACCTTTAATAAATTGTAGTAAATCACTAAGTCAAGTGATTGATCTACCACTAAGCCATGTTAAGATCAGAATGTTTATTGCGAATTCCGAACCATTAACATCCACGCATAGGATGGAAATCAAGTGCATGAATTGTAGAGCTGAAGAATACAGCGCTGATCATTTATCTATCCATTCAGATTCGAAATAGTTTGCGAAATTACAGGAAACATCGTGACTTCAAAAATGTCGCATTTAACTATCTTTACTTTTTTTACTTACTATCAATTGCGTTAAATTTATGAGTTAATTATATTTGAAATTTACCAATGGACTTGAGACTAAAACGTTATAAAGTATTACTATATATGTTTTCTATGTCATGTAGATTTTATGTGGAAAACTTCATCATTATTATCGAAGAACTTAATCATGTTTTCCTTTATCGCTTTTAGCAGTTTTGTGCCACATAGTTACTATGAAGAAATTCCATCAATGCTACCTATCGTTATCATCGACAATCTTCATTAATGTTTGAAGAGCTCAAGTTTTGTGGAAGAATTTCATCCTTGTTTTATATCATCATTATTGATAAATCATCGTTGTTCCATATCTTTGCTATGAAAGAGTTCCAGCAATGTTTCTTGTTCTTAGTATTAAAAAGTTGCACCATTGATAAGTATCGGCGTTACGAAAGAGTTATAATTCTATAGAATAAATTTAGATTTAATTGTGAAAACATTTATCAAATATATGTTATCTAAGTTATATGTTTATCTAAATCTATCTATATGTTTACCTATATAGATTATATGGTTATCTGAAGAGTTTTGTAATATATTGTTTTTAGCTCAGAAAAGGCTACGTATGAGCAGCATAAGCTTTCATCTCTTACATAGCTACGTGAATTCTTTTGAAAATGGGGAAGCCGAGACCTAGGCTCATCGAATAAATCATTAGGATTCAATGCCCTTCTACTAGTGTGGTGTGATAGAGAAAGGTGACCATATCTGATGTATTTGCTTTGTTATAAACTAATTGGACTTAGTGGCTGCATGCAGATTTTTACCCATCGTTATTAGAAGGTCCATGATCGTTAAATAAGCATTTTGGATCCAAAGTTCAAAATGTGGTGTTAAGGAAGGCTGTATCCAAACATCTACTTAGTTACATGACTGTACTTATAGACTTTAATAACTGCGTGCATCCTTTTAATCATCGTTCTAAAATAGTTTGTGTTCATTGAATAATAAACTATGTTCCATATAAGTACATTGGTGTAATGTGGTGTATTGAGGAGGCTGCATCGCAAGTGATTCCCTTGACACTTAACCTTATTTATCGTCTTTAATAGCTATGTGCGTTCTTTAGCCCATCGTGCTAAAAAGGCCTATATTCGTCAAATAGATAGTTTTTTTATAATATCTAATGTGGTGTAAAGATGAGACTACATGTCATGTGCTTACTTTACCACATGACCTTGTTTATCTTCTTTAGTAGCTGCGTGCATTCTTTTCACCATCTTCCTAAAAGGGTCTATGTTCATTGAATAATCATTCGTGTCCAATGTCTGTCCTCCGGTATAATGTGGTGTAAAGAGAAGGCTACATCAAAGGTGCTTACTTTACCACATGACCATGTTTATCTTCTTTAGTAGATGCGAACGTTCTTTTCATCATCATCCAAAAAGGGTCTATGTTCATTGAATTCATTTGGGTCCATTGTCCATCCATTTGTATGATATGGTAAAGGAAGCTGCATCTCAACGGTTTAGATTGTCATTTGACCGTGCTTATCGGCCTTAGATCTACGTGCAGTCGTTTATTCATTATGTTAAGAAAGCTTATAGTCATCACTAGGAACATATCTCTGTAGTTTAATATTGTACGGCTGACTGCATCTATTGGCTTTAGTATTTTGACAATAATAGTCGAAAACGCAACACTATTTATAGTCACACGATTACGAATCTGCAAAATATTTTATATAATTATCGAAAATTCGTTGCAACAACAAGTAGTGAGGCAAGCATCGAAAAAAATAGAAAATAATGATTACATTTTTTTGTTATTGTTTAAATATAATCCCCCGTATGAAGTACCTTTTGCATGAACCCTACTTTAAATTCTTTTAAATTCGAAAGCCGACCAAACTCATTCACTGTATTTTATATGCGCACCTGAATATTGACCTACAACTGATAATTAAAAATATATTTACACGATGCTCAATTTAGAAGATATTTTTTAACTTCATTGTGTGGTTGCTTTGTGTAAACAAGCGTATGGTTAAAAAAAAATGAGAAACTGCACTTTTTCCGATTCATTTTGCTTTTTGCATTTTTACATTTCTTTTTCAGTTTTTTCAAAATGTAACGAAACTCTCTCAATATAAGTTACAGTTGTTACGTGACACGTTCCTTCTCTCCCCCCTCCCGTAGATTTTTCACCAATGAAACAATTTCCTGTTGATTTTCGCAAATCATCACGCGAATCGGCATTGAAGTGAAAAAAATAAATAAAAACATTATAAATTAGTGTATCATGTAGGCTGTTCGGAAACTTCTTGAACCGAAAGATGAAAAAAAAAACGCAATTGTTTTTCAGAGCGTGAAATTTGTGAAATCTTTTGCCGTATTGGCGACATTTGGAAAAGCTGTTCGATAACTAAAAGGAGCAAGTGGAAAGCCTGCCTGCAAAAAGTCTGTTCTTCCGTAACAGCAAAAAGCTGTTTTTATGTTACAGACGATAAATCACAAGGGAGAAAAAATGGCTATTTTCTGAAGAGTATTCGGAAAAGTATACATAAATGCAGAGATGATAATATTGTTCTGTTTGGGTCGTCGACTTTTAAAGCGGGTGAAAAATTACCTCTCTTACAGATTAACTGTCGTCAAATAAGATTATATTTAAATTGCGAGTAATTTTTTCGTTAAATCACAGTAAAATGATTATTTTAGTCATTAAGTTTTGTAAGCAGGAATTTGAGTTAATTATTTCAAACCGATTATTCAAAAATAAATTTTATGATTTTTTTAACTTCTAGGTAAATTGTTTTTGACCAAACGTACAAATTATTCATAAATATGAGAATTTTTGCATTTTCCTATTTTTTTAAAAATATATACTCTCACATAAAAATGGCTAATAGTTAAAAGAAACATTGTCAAGAACTGTCTGTCTACTATAGTCCATTTCAAATGGGAATAGGTGTTCTGAGTTGGTGGTATTAAGGATAGTACCATATGTTAATTTCAAAGCTTTTAGTAAGACAAAATTGGAGCTTTTTCTTCTACTCCTCTTGTCAAAAATGGAATGTATCTTGTTTCCATGACAACAGACAGGCATAGACACATTGGCAGGAGCTATTTTTTGTGGTAGGCAGGCAATAAGGTACATCATTTTTTTATGTACAGGATTTAACATTAAAATTACTGCATAAAAATTATATCAATTATCGTGGTAATTCCATTTAAATCTATAAGGCTGTCAACGTTTCATAGGATATTTGATATACTATGAGGAATATCACTTTTGCTGAGAGGAATTTTCAATAGATACTAGACCATACGCTTGTGTCATTATAGAGAAAAAACTCCCAAACATTAATCTCTCGATAGAAATGCATGCAAAAAGTAAGAATCCATCTTACAATGTTCAATGGAGGCTGGTATCGAACCTGAAATTTTTCGAAATGCACTATTCCAATTGAACCACAATAAGTCTTCTTATTTTTAGTTATATTATTGAACAGCCTGACCGATGAAAATTGCTGTAAGGCATTTGTAATATTCGCCGTGTCTTTGTCTTATGGAGAGGGACTTTTAATAGCTAATTTTTGTGTATTCACATAATTAATGATGCAAAAAAGGGTTCGAAATATTTTAAATAAACTGCTTTGTTATTATACCAAACTGAACTTTCAGCTATCCTGTTATGTTGGCTGAACAGCATCAAAATTTTAACGTCCATATTTCGAATGACACAATAGCAATAACTTGTTTCTTCCACTAGGTACACAGGTCTAAACTTATACCATTTTTATTAAAATTTATCTTACGACAACATTTACATAAATATATACAGGGTACGTCAAAAAATTTTATACACACTTTGAACCGTCGTAGAAACCTTATTTCTCGTGCTACATGATTCAATTTCTAAAAGAAAGTAATGCAATATGTATAATGAATAAAAAGTAATATAGTATGTCTGCAAGTGGACTTTAAAAGATTATGTGTACAAACGCTAACCACATGACCTCTACATACTTTGAAATCGATTCAAGTGGTACGATAGAAATCTCATTGGACTCTTCGTACGATGCACGGAATTAGTGCTGACTCGCATTCATTCGTATTGATGCTGAAGACCGCTATGTTTAATAGTAGACACATTTCATTAAAAAGGACAATTATGCTTCTTATTGTGCTTTAAGATTTCCGCTTCCAGCAATGGAACCTTGTAGAACGAAACATAAATTTTCTGTGACCGTCCTAAGTGTGTATACATTTTTCACACATCCTATGCATATATATCATTATATGTCATTATTTAACATTCAGCCTCTGGCCACCTGAAATACCTCACTTTTGTAGCAGGTAACAAGACCTTCCCCCTCTAACCTAAATGCCATGGACGCCAAGCTTCTCATGAGCATATCCTGAATTGTATGAATATACTATGGGACGAAATCTACACTTCTCCCCTCCTTGTCATGGATTTCCTCTCAGTCAACGGATTCCTAGATTTGGTCTGACTCCGTCAGACCCTTGGAGATAAGCAACAACAACTTAACATTCAACATTTAGCAATGGATTTTGAAAATTTCACCAACATCCATTGGTAAAATACTGAGAAATGACATTTTTTTCGCAGTAAGTAAATGATCTAATCGAGATAGCTTTTATTAATTCAAGTAGTTTGTAAAATGAGTGGTGAGACAGGATATCGAAGATTCTTTTTTTCTAAATTGGAGCAGAGGTGTTCTTGGAAAGGTTGTTCTCGTTAAAATAGGGGTGAGATCGATACCTGACCCAACTGAAATTCCACTATAATCTGGTGAGTGAGGATGTCATTCTCTTTATTGGAAAGTAATGAGTTTGTATCCAGATTTAACTGAAGATCCGCCACTGAAGTTGGCTGTGTTACGTTTAATAGGTCATGGTCGCAATGTCTTCGAAGTGAAATCTTACCGATGGAGATGGCAAGTCAAGTTTTGAAGATCTTCTGCTCTTTCTTGCTTTAAATGACCAAGACTCTCCCGCTTTTAGATATATCCATTGATTGTAAGAAGTCATAGAAATTTATAATGACTGTAGATAATAAGCCATAAATTTGCATAAAGCTTTCAAACTCATAGCAATTACCTATTTACCGAAGTTTATTTTGCTGAGTTTAACCGTGCTTATTAAAAGCTTTATAAGGTAGAAGACTCATATAACTTTTATCACACTATTTTTTTTTCATCATAAGTAGTGAGGCGTTGACCTGAAATCTTAATTCTTGTTCAAATCCATTAAAATTGTAGCTTCGTTAGGTAGCTTTAAGCACAATAATCATTCTTACCTGTATACTTTACATTAAAATAAATATACTCTCTTTAGTAATATTATAAAAAAATTATATTACTTACATTTTCTGTTCTTTTAATCTGCCCTACCAGAAACTTTTCACTCTGCATTTTCTTAAATCTGCATTTTTATACTTCATTTCCTTTTCTATAGCATATGATAAAATTAATTCAATTTATAAATGTTGCCTTTTTCTTTATATAATTTTCACTTCAAAGAAATTTCCAGTTTGTCCCAGTGACCCACTTTATCATATTAAAAGAAAGAGCAACATGTTTGAATTTTATTTTTAATTTTGTCTCAAGAAAGCAGCAAGTTTTTCCAAGATTGGATTTAATTGAATTCAAATTTCAAAGTCACTTCAATTGAAGATGTTGGTAAGTGTATAAATTAACCGTATTATGATCATGATACTATACACTAGCTTAATGTAATCTTTGCAACCATTGAATGGTCATAATTTACAAAGAAATAGGTGTTGTCGGATTTTTTCCATTTTCTATTTTTAATAGATGACTTTGTTTTAATGTAGAATAGTTTTCAACATCAGGTTTAATTTTTAAGTCGATAAAATTGCCGCGCGATTACGATTGTTATATCAAATCAAATTTTATCGAAGGTTATTCTTCAACTACTTTTTAAATTCATAATTCTTTAATTATTGAAGAAAATTAATTTTCTATGACTACTTGACGCCATTAGTTTTTACTTCAATTATCGTTCATTATATCATTGTGGTTTGTTTTTAAAATATCATTGGTTATTCAAGTACTGATAACCTTTTGTCAATATCGTCTTACATCCAATGAAGCTGTATACATTATATCGTTAGTTCTTTAAAATGTCATAAGTTATTTAAAAGCTGTTATACTTATATCAACATCGTTTTACATCCATTTAAAAATTGTGCACTGTATCGTTAAAACCTATATAAAATGTCATTTTTAATCAAGTTTATTATCCTTGTGTAGACATCTATCTACATCCATTGAAATATCGTTTACTTTATCACTGATATTTCTTAAAATATCGTTGTTTAAATAAATCCTTTTGTCTTATGCCATCATCGCTTTACAAAGATTTAAACAGTACTTATTATATCGTCGCTGTTTCTTTAAAATTCCATGGTTTATAAAAGTGTTGTTTTATTCTTAAGTCAAAATTGCTTTATATCCATTTAAACATTTATTATATCGTTGGTACTTTTTAAAATGTCATTGATTACGTTTGATCTAATACAAGTTTTTTTATAATACAGAAGTTCAAATTTATGCTTTTTTTCATTTTTAGCGAAAGCAAATTTTATATTTATAATTAAAGCAGTAGATTATTGTTTAAAAATGATTTTTTTTGTTTCATTGAAGATACGATTTAACTATATTTTTCTACCTACATTTAGAAAAAAATTTTAAAGTTGTAACATTTGGCGACGTCCTGTTTTCAAAAAAATGGTCCATGAGATAAAACTAAAATACTGTGCTTTTTATTGTGTGTGTGTTACAAATTGTATTTTTATTGATATTACATATATGGGAAGCAAATTGTACCAGATGAAACTGCTTGATATCGCACTGCTAGTCTATTATTTACACACCTAGTCTAGAATAGAAGCTTCATTTTGGTGTTGAGAAGATAATGAGTTGGTACGCTTCACTTAGCCGAAAATCTTCATGTGAAATGCTGTACGAACATATTTAACTTAAATTCTCGAAGGAACTTTAACTTATTTCCCATTCGATTTATGGCCTCGTTTTGTATTTAGAACATTATAAATTTGATTCTACAATACTTTCCCTCAAAATAAACTGCAGTTAAACAAGCTGTAAGCTATTATATTATTCATAAGTATGAAATCATATTGTAAGACTGTATAAGTATGAATACAGCTTTAATGTCTCCTACCGGGTTAAGTATGTTACATTAATATGGAAAAAACTTAAAGTGTTGAACACTGCCAATTTATTCCATGAATCGGCTGCTTTTTTTCCAATATGCTGCCGAAACATTGGAACATAAATACGAAAAGAATCGCGCCTTCAGTATTTAATAACTTTCCTGCTCAAGAAAATTGTCATGAGTTTTATATTTCACTCTAGTTAACTAATCTGTCATTAAAACTTCATTTTATGATACTAATTTCTGTTTTGAGCTAACCTAACTGAATACACTAATATCGGTCAAAAATAATATAGTAGACACTGTTTTTTAAGAACTCATAGGAACCAGTAAAACAGTTCGTGAAATAGAAAAATAGCGTATTACGTATTAAAATCTGATTTTTTTTTTTACCAAATTACTCTTTGTTTATAAATAAAATACTATGTTAGATAAAATTACTTGTAATGCATTATAAGAACACATGAGAAATAAGATTCATACTTAAAAACAACACTTACTTTCATTTTATTGAGGAAAATATCAGGCAAAGTAATCATTTGTCATTTTCTATTTAAGAACTACATTTATTAAAATATATTTTTCCATTTTTTTCAATATATAAAAACATTTCTATGTTTTTACTCCAAAAAAAATCCATTCTGCTGTTTGTTTTGCAGGCGGTCTTTGCACAACATCATTTTATTGTTCTATATATGAAAGCTCTTTTTTGCCTTCTTTCATTCCTTATTTTCTCAATAATTTTACTATCCTATATTTCTACTGCACATATCACGTGTGAATCTGTATCTGTAAAGTCCTCGAAAGAAATTTCAGGCAGCGAAAGGGTTCTTTGTCTGAGTTTAACCCTTTCTTTGCTTTAACCTACGGGGAGGAGAGTAGAATTTTCCCGTGTTTTATATGTTTTTATAAACGGTTAAGATAGAAGTCGAATTCAGCACTATAAATTTTCCCCATCAAATGTCTGATATCTATATTTAAAATTATCATTGTACGTATAGTGTCAAGATACGGACATACTACTAATTCTTAAATTAAAGGTTCATGAAAACGAACGTCTACTGTACTTTATAAAATCATAATTTTTTTCCGAGATCCAAGTGAACGTTATGCACTGAAAGCCAAAACCCTCTATTCCTGAATAAATATCTTTCTCCAAAATTCACGAATTCTTCAACGGATTATACGGGCGAAAAATTGTATGCAGTTAATTTTCAAGAGCTTATGTGAAGAGAACATAAATTACTCTTAACAGGATAAAAATAATTAAAATTTTGTTTACATTGTTAAAGAAATGTGTCATTATTATTCTCTGTGTACGATAATCATGTGAATGATTGTCAGGTACTAATTTTTGTTCTCACGCGTTAATTTTCTTTTAAATACTTCCTTATTCTTCGAAATATGCGCTAACTATTGTAGTCGTCAAATTAAGCTTGTTTAAATTACTTCCTCGAAGTAAAAAGAAGGAATAAACATTTTCAATCACTTCACAGTTAAAGAGTCATTTGCGAAAACGAATCTATTTTTCATCCGTTTAACTATTTTCTCAACATAAGCTGAATGGGAAAAATATCGTCTGACCTAATTGCTAGAAATCGCCTCGGGTGTATATTTTTCTAATGACGCAAAAGTATTTTTTGAAAGCGATTTTTAAATTTCTTTTTCTTTATTCGATTTTACGTTTCGTTTCTCAGAACTTGATTTGAAAAATTCATTGAGGCAAACGCGAGATTATTTCTGTAATTTGATTGGTTCATATCAAAATATTCGATTCCTATTTTATAGTGAGCAAAAAACGAAATATGAGGTTAGGTTGATGTCTTAGATTTCTAAACAATTCTTCACTTGTATACATAAAAATTGTAGGTATGCGTGTAAAACCCCGCCCTAAAAAGTTGGCGCAAACTTCTCCCAAATTGGTACCAAATCGAATCATATTCCTCCTCTGTGTATATCAGCGAAATTAAAAATGTTATATAAAAAAATACTGAAATCAATGTTTTAAAAAATATGAATATTTGTGGTTCAACTTATTTACAAGAGTAACTAAACACGTGATTAACGTCAAAAATTGATTCGTTATTAAAATAACGAATTTCTAGTATCATTACGTTTAGTTTCAAATGCAAGCAACAACAAAAAAGATATTTAAGTAAAAAACATAAAACTGGATGACATTTTACTGGGGACCAGTTGTATTTGATAAATAGTTTTTTATTGTTGCCGAAAAATTATGCTGTTTGGCGCCATTTTCCTTTTTTTTTCTTGTTTGATGAAATTTTACTCATGCACTAAATTATGTTGCTTCCGAATGAGAAAATATTTAGCCACAAGAAAGCAAAGTATTATGACTAGGTAAAACATCCTATAGATCAAAGTGGGAAGGAATATCATAAAATACATTCGAGAATAACTATCTTGAATATCGAAATCATAATTTTCCGAATCGAATATTGAATAATGACGTTTCTGATTCCTTTTAATTCCAAATTAGGCCTATCAACTGCTAAGCAAAATGCTTAGATATGTTGAAAACTCAAATATTTCAAATGGCTGATATTATTTTCAAATCTTTAATTTTTCGGCAGCTTATTTCAATTATGACAATCACTTCAAATTTAATAGAACTGAATAATTTAAACTTTGCTACCTGTCCTAGAGAAGCAAGAGCAAATAAGCAAATAAACTTTAAAAAAAATTAATTTCGTATTTAAGAAAAGTTTCTTAGAAAATTTCCTATTGTTAAATATGATCATAAAATTTCGTTTTGAGAAAGTTGAAGCTACTCTTATTTTCTCCAAAATAAAATCCTTTAAAATCTTTTAAGAGAACGCACAACCTTTTCTCTGAATCTTGAAATGAATTATGTAAATGAAGACTGTGAATTAAGATTTACAGGGAAAATGACGAATTATTTTCTTGTTTTCAGCAAATTTTGGCATAGATGCTGTATAATACTTTTAATATTGGAATTTTTAGCGTTTAATAAATGTCGCCAAATTAATATAATCGTTACATGACCGTTTCACTTTTAATAAATGAATGAAATCAGATTAATAATAAGAAATGTAACGTAAAATAACTCAACAAGCATTTTACGTAATATATATTTTTAATAAAAAATTATATTTGACTCTATTTTTAAAATCAATAATTGTTTTAAAAAATTTCTTTCTCTCCAATTAAGTGATACAGATTTCGAATGAAACCAAACCTGTTTTCTTTATCACACAATAATTTTAAAATTATTGTAATATAACTTTCTAAAAGTATATTCAGAGTAATTTTAACATGTTGTCTTATTTGATAAAAACTAATAAATACTGTTTTTAATGACGATCACATTTTGCTAAATAGATAGCAAATAAATATTGTTTCTAAACGTGTTTAAAAATTATGATAGTATTTTCAAGACAAAATGCGCGTTTTTTTTGTTTTTGTTTTTTTAATAGCTTAAAATTTATAACATATTTAATTTATCTAAAAAATTTATTTTCATTATAATGCTAAAAGTTATTTAAGATCGTATGATAAATATTGAACAGAAAAATACTTTTTAAACAATGGTAATTGAGAATATTTTTTAAGAAATTTTTTTTTCCAAATACTTAAAACTATTAATTTTAAAATTAATTTCAAAATACCGTGATCTTGTTACATTTAATCTTAATTGACGCAATATTTTTTTAACATTATTTTTTTTAAATATTTTAAATATTTGTGATAATTGGAAAAATTAATATAGAACTAAATCTAGAGTTAATCACAAAAAAAAAAAAAAAAAAAAAAAAAAAAGCAAAATAAAATCAGCAAATTGACAAAAAAATTTCTAGATGAACAAAATGTATTTAATGAAGAATTGCATACATTAAAATTAGAAAATCATAGTAATATACATTAATTATAATTATTGTAATATACAGTAAAATAAAAAAAATGATTTTTTATTTTCCCTTAAATTAATTTTATTTATACCAAGTATTTCATATCTTCTGGTAGGAATGCGAAAATGAATTAGAAAAAAAATTATAATTTTAATAGCGGAATCATTCCGAACAAAGAACATTATCTCAAAACCAGTTTTTTAACGAATGACGAGATTGTAGAAAAAATAATTCTTGTCAAATTATATTACTTTTAACTTAACATTTCTACTTTTTCTGCAAATAAAAAAATATTCATATGTATAAAAATAGAAAAAAAAATATTATTCTTTTTAAGAAGATTTCCTGAAAGAAAAAATTGCATAATAACTGCCTTTGCTGAGAAATTTCTTCTAGAAGTTTTGTATTCCATTGTTGCTAAAATAATATTTATTTTTTATATGCCATGGGAAAAAGGAGGCCCCAAAACCACATGGAAGTACGAGAATAGGTTTGCCACAAAGTAAAATATCTGTAGATACTTACTCGCTTGGTATATAATATTATAAAAAAAATTAGCTATAATAAATTGTGTTACACGGTATTTTTATTTTCTTAAAAATCTTAAAATGAAAATAAGTATAAATAGAAAATACAATAAATAAGGAAATAGTCTTATTAAAAGGAGAAACTAATCAGCAAAGTTGATTTTGCGCGATACTTTAAAAACAAAAAATAAAAATTATAATTTCAGTTTGTTAAAATTATTGTATTTATCATTTTACAAAGAAAATGTGGTGTAAAAATAAGCATACTTATTTTTACAATTAGAAATACAATTAGAAAAATATACTTTCTCTTATCAAAGGAAAAATTCGGAAATACTGGGATTGTATAAACTGATTCTGCGAAAAATAACAATCTTTGTTTTTTTATGCATGATGACATTTTGAATTTGGTATTAATGAAAAAGCTTGAAGAGGAAATAACTATTATTACTGGGGGAAAATAAAATATGTAAGGGAAAAATCAAAATCAATGTTCGTAAAAAAAGAAAAAAATTGTTTTAACAAGATAATGACTTAAGAAAAAAGTTATTGTTAAAATGATATTTTATAAAATAATTTTAGTTTTCCATTCTAAGAGAGAAACTTGGAAAGAAAATAAACTTAGATTAATTCTGAAGAATAATTAATCCCAGTTTACCTTTTTTATGAACAAAGGAATGCTTCGCCCAGAATGTTTTTGTATTAAATTAATTATAAGAAATCAGTAAAAAAAATCAGTTTTAATCATTTTCCTTATATTTACGATGTTATTATTTTTTGAGAATAGTAAATGGTTTAAAATGAAATTATAAATTAGAGTCAGAAAAAAGAATCATGAAAAAGTCTTTACAAAAAGAAAAAAAGAAAGAAAGGAGGAAACTATGCTGAGTAATCGTTTTTACAAGATAATAGCTTAGCAAAATTTATTTTTAAAATTTTATAACAGTACTTTTTTCATAAAATATATTTAGATAAAACAAAAATAGAAAAGCAATTACTGTAGATAAATAATAGAAACGCTCAAAAATTTTACTAGTAAAACTTCTTGAATCAACTATATTAATATAGAGCTAATGTAAAATTTAGAAATTACATCGTAAACGTAATTTCTTGTATTTCAGGTGTTTTTAAAAAGAAATGGAAGATATGAATAGAATTAAAGGAGAGGAGAAAATCAATAAACGGAAATAAATTTTGCGTGATCAAACAGTACAATTGATTTTGGTTTCTAATATTTAATTTTTTTTTTAAAATTTTTTTGCTGTATTTTTTTGCTCTTTTCCTTTTTTTGCGCAATAGAAAAACAGAAACTTATAACGAAAATAAACCTGCAGCTAATAAAAAAACAGATTTGCCCTTAACAAAGCGAATTGCTCTGTAACCGATTTTCTTTTTAAATAAATCGTCAGTGGATTAAGGTTGATAACCCAGAGAAATCTTTTTCGTTCTTTCCAGTCACGGTTTTTCGTGTCTAATATTTTCTAACTGTCGCCATTTGAAAACCAACGGTAATTTCATTCTCCTCTTTTTATATTTATATTTTCTTCTACCTTGTTAAAGTAAGAATCCAAGCTCTTTGAGAAAGCATTACATGATAGTCGTGACAGGGGTTACGATCGTCTCTTGTGCATTATTAGATAGTGAGATGAAGTAAAAATATATAAAAAAAAATATTCGATAGGTCAGACGGGGGATTCGGGTTTCTATTGTTCGGCGAAAGAAAAGAACACGCCTGCGTTCCTAGCATGTTGCCATTCGCGTTTAGAAAAATTGGATTTTATACTTTATTTTATCTTAAAAATCGTTTGGTTCTTTTTCCTTTTATATCATGACAGGCATAGTAATTACCTACATCTCTTCCAAAGATTTGGCGAAGTTTAAGACGTTTCGGTCACTTCCTGCTTTGTGAAATAGTGTGCTCTTAGTGTCTGATAAAACTCTTTGTTTACCTCTGAAGTTCAGAAAACTGGGATTATACTTTTTTTTCTGGATTGAGGAGTATATCTCCGTTCCCATAAATGATGACCTATTAAATAAAAAGTAATATTCATTCTTGTTAGTAAACAATATCCATCAACGGTTGAATTTTATTGTTAGAAGTTATTTATCACTTTGAATTGTTAGCATCAACGTTTAATTTATGAACTATTTATTAATCATAGAAAAGATTGTTTCATAGTCGCGTATATTAATAAATTTTATTTTGCTTTACTTTTTATTTATATTTTCCTTTACTTTTAATGTTAAAGTAGACTAAATATTTCTGCTAAAGTTTTCTGTCAGTCTAATAAATTGTCGGCTAGTTCTATCGCACAAGAAATGTGTTGCATGGGAAAGCAGTTATTTTTCTTAGAATTTTCATAGCCTCAACTAAAATTATTGAAAGAACTTTTGAAGAATTTTTTATTCGATATGTCTCTTTTCAGAGAGAAAAATTTATTTTAATGAAAGTATTATAATTATTTGCCGAATGGTTTTCATCCATTCAATTTGTCTTATTTTAGTTCAAATTATGGTAGCTGAAAATTGTATGAAATTTAGGATCGATTTGAATTATGTATACTAGTAGTTAAAAAAAATATTCAGGTGAAATGATAAACTGAAAAGGAATATCTTAATTTTACTTTTTCTTCAGAATATTTGAATATTTATAGTTTTCATTTCTTATTTTATAAGCCTTTGAAAAAATTCGAATTTTTAATTTATTTAAGGTAGAGTGTTTTTTATTGTTTCAAACAACTTTCTTAAATGTTTTTAGTTTTAAAAACATAATCAAAATAGTTTTAAATTATAATTTGTTTATAACATTACGACACATAAAGTAGAATATAAGTGAAGGAAATTATATTTTCTCTATTAAAATAAATTTTAATTCACTGAACGCTTTCACATTGAAAGTTGATTATATAAAAATGCTTTAAATAGTTTGTAAAGCCAAATGATTCTTAAAAGACATGAAATTAAATTTTGAGTTTCTTTGCCATCAGAAAAATTAAAAATCCTTGATAGCTCTTTTTTTCCATCTTGCAGAATAAACTCTTTTATCAAATACCATAAATTTATTAGTTAAAAGGAGGGAGACGCTAATATAAGAAATTGATCCTAAAATGTATTTTTTTGAAAATATTTATTAAGTTGTGATACATTTCCGGCTGCTTATTTCTGCCCAGTGAAATTCTATATAAGGTCCAAAGTGTCTCGTTATTTTGAGCCATTATCAGGTAATTATGTAAATATGAAACAAAAATTAACATGAATCTTTCTGTTTTGCATATTTGGATATCGGATAATATTTTCAATTTTATTTCATTTGAATAAATCATCCTCTAATGTATTTAACAATTTCAATATTTGTCGTCTAATTTTTTCTGGTAACATATAGTCTTCTTCTGATTGACAATTCATCCTTTTAAACATTACTTCAGCTCGTAATATGTTTCAAAATAATTAGATAATAATTTAATAATAGTTTTAATAAAGATAATTCAAAATTTATTGATATTTATATTTTCTGGCGTGTTAATATGGATATTTTGTACATTAAACAAGCACCTTTAAAACAAATTAATATTTAAAGTGCTTAATTAAGAATTTAGAACAAATGCAAAATATTTCTATTTCTGATTATCTTCTTAATATCTATTTATATTTATCTAGAGAATATTTCCATGATACAAAAATGATTAAAATAAAAGTGGGGTATTGCCACATTATTAGAATTTTAATAAATTCATTAACTTGATAATATTGATAAATATTTGTCAACACATGCCCCTCAAGAAAATTGCAATTAAAAAGAAAAAAAACTCGAACTAAGTTTATCTACCATCAAAACGATATGAAGAAATCGTTCTGGATTGCATGCCTTAGAATAATACATTTTCCTCACGCTATTTCCTTTTATATGTTTTCATTCGCGATGGCAACACGAAAATCTTTCAAATCCAATCCAGTTTTAACCAAACCATAATTCAGGAACCATGTTTCGAAAAAATGTTTTCTAATCAGTGCCATCAATAACTCTGTAGTTTTGCACGAAAGCGATGTTCGAAAGGATTTATCAGCTGGCCATGGCCAATAAAATAGAACTTCCATACTTCATTTCCTCGATGCATCTGGTACGAAAAATTAAAAGTCTAGATGGGGGAAAGAAATTTCTTCCACATCCAGTTCTCGATACTCATCGATCTGTTTTAAATTACATCCTGCTTATGTCATCGTAGAAAGTTCTTGTGGAACTTTGTGTTTACATGTAGAAGTTCTATGTTGAAGATACAAGTTAAGTCTTGTGAATAAATTTGCGTATGGCTGAAAATGAAGTTAGTTTACATCCAATATGTATCGTCAAAGAAGGTAAGAAAAATCCTTAAATTCTTTATTTAGAAAAAAAGGAATGTTCTTATTAATGTTTACTATATGTAATTTACTTTAATTAAAAAAAGTAATTTATCTTAAAAATATAAGAAAATATGTACTTAAGTATATACATGTTTTCTTACAAGAAATATTGGTACTTTTCCGTTAAAGCAATGTCTTTTGAAGGGTTTTATATGGCTTGTTTCGTCGACCGACCCCAGCCCTTTGCAAACTATTTGTAGATTTGTAATATTTACAAAAGCCGCTATCGCTACTATTTTTTTTTATCTAATCGTTATTTCGTTACGATAAAAGTTTTATTCTTCACAGACATGAATTTTAAAATTTGTGATTCAGCATTCTTTGTAAATTACTGTATCCTTTTTATTAGATGAAATGCGTCTCTTTCTGTATTTGTGTTTATATAGCATTTCGTATTGAAAATATACATTTTTAATAAAAACATTCGTGTTTAGTGATTTTCTATAATTAAAAGTTGAATAAAATAATTAAAACTGCGTTGATATAGCGATAATAACGCCAATATGGTGTCAAAGTAAATGGTGTATGTACCTTTAACTGAAAAGTACCGGAATGAAAACAAATGTCAATTTATTTTGCTGCATACTCAGTAATTCATACAGTTCATTGTAAAGTTATGATATGCGAGAAATAAAAACATATATTATCAATTCCAGCATGTTTTTTCAGTTTTAATATGTACATTAACTTTCTAAGAATAATAACACTATTGTGTTCGTTCCTTCGGAAAAATATTTCGGTTCTTTATTTCTTAAAAAAATGATAAGTATCAATTGTCCTTTCAAGTGACAAAGAGTTTATATCGGATTTCATATTAAATAAAAATTTTTAAATTTCTCATCTCTTAAAAAATGTTTTAAATAACTATTTCTTACATGTTTTCGAAAATCTTAGATTTTACAAATTTCTAATTTAACAGAAAACAGTTTTTATAAATAATAGTCCCATTTTTCGTTTTACAATTTTATGTGTTTAATATACATAAAGGCATTTAACTGTGCACACACACACATAAGTTTAAGTATTTTATTAATATAGTTACATGTAATCTTTTTGTATGTAATTTTTTAAAGGATGTAAATATACATAGAATAATCAAAATACAAACGTAACAAAATTAATTTTTGAATATTGTTCTAACTGATCCAATGATTGAAGCTTTGTTGTTTTTTAAACAATATGATATAACTAATCTAAATAAGATCAATTCCATACAAAGTTCTACTGCAATAAGTCTTTCGCTGGAATGGCCTCAAATGTAGTCCATAATCATAGCTTGATCTCACTATCGATATTTTTTTATTTCCAATGGCAGATTATAGACAGTTACAGCAAAAGAAATAAAAAGGATACAACAATAACACAGAAAGATACTGCAATAGAGTCTATTAATCTAACGATATTGAATATGTGGTATAAGATGCAACGTTAAATTTTGCGTCAGTTGATTTAAAGTTTAATTCCTACACAGTCAAGTTTCAAATACTGTAACAAGCTTTTCATAAATAAGCTTGAGCCTCCGGTAAAATTATCATTTTTGATAAATATATATTCAACTATCGATTCTTGTTAGACTGAATAAATACTTTGCTTCAACGGACGTTTTTCAAAATAACGATTCTATATTCCAACTCCATACAACAAAAGAAGTCTGATGGTTGTGGTTCTTTGATATAGTTTTAATTGAGATCGCGAATTTATTTAATGCCCTCAGCATATTATACTCTAGAAAAACTTTCAGAAATTATATTTAAGGAAATATATTAATCTAGTTTTTAAGAAATTAGCTTTTGGAACGCGAATACTCAAACATATGTCCTCACAAAGTCTTGACAGTAAAATTCATGATCTGTTTAATAGAATTGAGAAAATATTTAATGATACTTCGCTCCTTTTACCATTGATTGATTTTATAGTTAATTGATGCTATTATGATCTAAAACATGTTTATGTATAAATTTGATAGAATCTGTACTAAGATGAATTATTACAGATTTTTAACTTAAACGTTCAATAGAAAAAATTCTTCAAAACAGTTTGTGACTCCAACTTATATCAGAATATTATTTAAACTTTGTTTACTTATGATGTTTGAAACACATATTCATATTATAATATTAATGGAAAAATGTATACAATTAAAATGAATTACATTTTTTATCTGCTTACGAATAAAAAGCGAGTTTTTAAGGCTGGATGGTACGCAAATGACACTTACATGAAAGAAATGATTCCATGTGTCGAATGAATTACTTTACGAAGTCGTCAATTTAGCGATGTTGGGTAATTTACCATAAACTATTGGGCTTATATAAAAATCGGTTTTTGCTTTTGGATCCTTTGCAAAAACAGCAAAAGTTAGCCACTTTCTTTGCCGTATTGTTTGTGTGAAAAAGGCTTTTAATTAACACCTTTGAAAATTTAACTGTGATGAATTTCCGTGTTGGTAAAAGACTGACTTTGTGAATTTACTTGAACTCACTAGAAAACTATCGTGTTGATAGAGTAGATGAATCTTTTCTATTGGCTTTGGAAAATTTTTTAGAGATTACCTACCAGGTCGTTCACTGAAGAGAGTGAAATTAGAAAAGACAGTATTAACCATGTCCTGAATTTCAAGACTCTCGCATGAAAGATAAAAATGAAAGCTATAAAATTCTTCTGATATTGCTCGCAAATGTATTTTTCTGAGAGTTCACAGTTGTCTTTCGGTCATCATGGTAATTTTAATTAATACTTTGAATTTTTGAACACAATAAAAAAATTAATAGGCTGCTTTCAGAGGTTTAAAAGGAAAAGAAATAGACACAACTCCAAATTATTAAAAGTATAATGTATGATTCAAGAGTTTTTTTTTTATATATATATACATATTTTATAATACGGAAATGAATTACGTGCCCATTTCTCTTTGTTTAAATATGTAACATGTATCTGTAGTAGAGAAACTAATTATTTATGTCTGTGTGCGATAAGCAACACCGTAAAATAATATTATTACCATTGCATAAAATATTAAAACCTAAAAATGGGGAAATAAATACTTATCAGCAATGAAAGGCGAAATTGTTGATAATGATTAATCAATTAGAATATATATTTTTTCTTTTCTTTTAGAAATAGGTAATTATAGCAATATTTTGCGAGTTTGAAATAATAATAGTAGGTCATGATATATTAATAATAATAGTAGGTCACTTTTCCATTCCCTTTGAGGAAAAATCCATTCTCCATTCAAAACGAAACTGAAATTAACTGCTCACTTTTTATACAACCATGGAAAACGAAACCAAGGAAAACCAGTTTGCAATCTGAGTTAATAGATGGCGCTTTGCAACCACCAAAATTTCGACTCCGATTTGTTTCTTTTCATTTTATCAAAAAGCGTCTGCGGAAGCAAACAATTTTTTTTTTCTCTGCAATTAGAATAATTTCTGAAGATTTATAATTATATCAACCTTAATTTGATCGACAAATTATTTGACATTTGATTCTTCTAGCTGAATATTGATAAAGTGAAATGGGCAACACTATGATCACTGAATTTGAAAATCAAACAAAAATATCGTCTGTCAGCTGGTAACGGTAAAGTGCGATTGTCCGCAGTGCGGTTGAAAAATCTCCAACTCTAAAATAATTCTCCCTAGAAATGTTTTCAGTTAAGAATATTATTTAAAAGGTAAGTGAATTATAATTTTATTACTGATTATATTCGTCCTTTTCTAAATGACTGATTTCGTACATTTTTCGTAACTGTGTTATGGCGTAAGTACAGACGCTACCGGCATTTTTTAAGCGAATACAGTTTACTTTTTAAAACTTGTTTATCATGAATGAAATCAAATTTTTGAATCTTGCCGTAAGATTTAAAAGCACTTTTATAATTTAGAATAATTTATTAATTATGTATATATATTTTTTGACAATGTTAATAATTTTGCAGTTTACATAAAAAAATTTTTTTCCTAATAAATTTTCATTTATTTCAATTTTTATTATAAATGATGTTTTTTTAATATAACTAGTGAGAAATATGTAGTTAGCTAAAATAAAATAGATATTTATCATTTTATGTGATTTTATATATAGTTTTTAACTTTCATTGATCGTAACGTCAAGAAGAATTTCATATATATGAAAATATAAATTTGTGAATTATTTTATTGATTGCTTAGTATAAATAAAATATACTGTAATAATTTTTTGCCATTGATTGTAATTATCGTTTGATGTCTGTAACACTGTGAACAAGTACGGAAATTGAAGACTTCGCTAAATTTACTTACTCCTGCTTAAGCTACTTGTGAATCTTTATAAATTGCTTATGAAGAAACTACTATTTTCTTATTATTTTTTATATTAATTATATAAGGTTCTCATTACATTAATGAAATTTGTCAATTTAAACCCATTCTAATTTTTATCTATTATAAATGAGTATGCGTAACTAAAAATTTACTGTTTATCATTTAAAATATTTTTATTGTAATAATTGATATGGAAATAATAGTGTAATCAAGATAATATATTTAATAAAAGAAATTCAGTACTAAAATATTAATGTGTTGAATATTAGAAAGTAATTTTATTTTACGACTACTTATCATATTTCAAAGTAAAAAGGAAAAGAAAACATTTCCTTGTTTCGCTGAAATTGATTTCTTTTAATTTAAGAGCAGAATAAATAAACTGTTAGTTAGGAAAAATATTCGATTTGTATTTAATAATATAAAAATACGTGTAATATTAAAATTTGCAACGATTATTTACTTTTTTTTTGGGGGGGGAGGAGAAAATTTTATTTTAAATATTATAGCAAATCTACATTAAACATTCGCGTACACATATTTTCATTGATCTCATATTTCTTTTCACAATAATTTCATGAAAGAAGTTAATTTTTGTGATTGATTCCTGTGTTGATGCTATGGTTGTTGCTGGGAATAAATCAATGCATATAAGTTATAATGTTTACAGAAATTTTGTGTATCGCTGGTTTTGCTTAGATCTAATCCTGTATATAAATACCTATAAAATTAAGAAGAAATAATGAGAATAACCCAAAACATGCTAAAAATGAAATGGTTAGATCAATTTGATAAATATGATAAATAAATATTTTGCTTACAAATAAATATATACTCATCAAATGTAAATGTAATAACTTTTATCTTTATTGATCGTTTTGAATGAAATAATTTTTGTAATTCTAAAAATCCATTTTTTGAATTTATTTCTCTGTATTTTTATTTTATATTAGAATAAATGAGAAGACATTTTAATAAAAACAACAAACATTTAAAAAAAAAACAATAATGAGATATTATTTTAATATGAAAACATTTTTCAAAATATTTCTGTAAAAAAAAAAAAAAAAAAAAAAAAAAATTATTTTATTCTTATTATTTTGCTAATATTTATCTATTTAAATTAAAAATAAAAAATGAGATTCGAATATTCAATTCACATTTTAAATACATAATTTTCTTTTAAATGTGATTGTTTACAAATCTCGCGCGCTTTCCAAAAACCATAAACAGCTTATTTATTTAGAGCAAAATGTTGGATTGAATAAATACAGGTTTTTCTTACTTCATTTCCCATTAATCGGTCAAGAGAATTATGGTTTTAATTCAAAAGTGGAAAAAGAATCAGTAAAACATTTAAATAATCATTGATATTATTAAACCTCTCCTGGTTTATCTGTCTCCAAATGGAGGGTATTTTGTGTTTTCATTCGATATTCAAGATTTTGTAAATTCTACTGTTATATATTTAAAATGCAATTGGGAATCATCCCATTCTAGATTATTTATGATAATAAATTGCTTTGTTGAAGGAAATCAAGTTAATATACAAAATAAATTAGTAATCATTTATCTGGTTTTGAGCTTTAACATAACGATTTTGATTTTTTTCTGTTATCGAGAGTATATTCGTAGCCAAATGTACTTGTGAATTTTATATGAAGTTGTCATATTTCTTTATCAGAGTAACATTTTGCAAATTACAGTTATTGGAATTTTTATCATATATATCATAAATATATTTGCGGTTACTTTGATGTTTTCAGTTTTACCTTAAATGCCGAGAATTTAGCAATATATGAATAAGGTTTTGAGAAGAGAAATGTTTAATTTTCAGCATTATAGTATCATGTATTTTCTCATTGATTGTACTTTTTATACAACTGGGAGTAAAGTGTAGGTACTTGACGTACAGCTAACTATGGAGAAATGAATGACATTTGCATCAAAATTGACGAAAAGTGTAATAAGCTAAAGATGAATTATTTGTAGGCTTACAGCTGATTGTGCGTAATGCTAGGTCATTTGAAAATAGCCATTTCTCAAATGGAAGGGAAATGAAGGCAAAAGAATGGTCATATGGAAGGCTTTCAATTAAGTAAAATAATCTTTAGAAATGGAAACAAGTTTGAGGAGAAATAGCAGAATTTCTTTTATTACGTTTCATAAATTCCGATCTTTGATTACTTTTAATAACGTGCGAAATGCACCTGACTAATCAAACAGCTTACTTATTCATCACTATTTTCAATCGTTCTTATTTTATTAATGGGTCCACAACTATATTAATTGTATGCTGATAATATATTCGATCAATTGTTGTCAAGTGTTATCGCAATTAACTCACATTGACCCCATTTTTATGCATAAAATTTATTAAACTTATGAAATCATTATTCGAAATTTGTTTCTACACACTTTTTTTTTCCACCTAAGCTCAATAATTGTTCCTTTTCAAGCGAAAAATTCTTTTTTGGATGGTAACACACGAAAACATTTTCTCCAGCTATTATTCTATTAAAGATAACAAAATATTTTGATTTAATCCATCAGCATCAAGAAAAAATACTTAACTTTCGAAAATAAATCTATTGAATGAATTGCAGGAATTTCTATTCCCTGTAAGAATTTACATTATTTTTTCGTGTATTTATTTGTCAAACAGGTGAAGTGAAATTCCTTTTAAATGTAATTGTTCCAATGAATGATTTCGGTAAATCATTGCATCATTGGCCGATTACTCTCGGATTTATTTTTTCGTAATCACTTTTCTAAGCCATATTATTTGTTCTTATTACTTGGAAATTCAAATTTTTTACTTTATTTAATAAAATATTTTAAGAATAAGCTTATTTTTTTTACAGAATTATTTCTTTTTTTAATTTTTGTAAGAGTTTAGTAGTCTAAAATTTCAGTATCATTTTAAACGTATTTAAATTTACTAAATTTTACTGTAGATATTTTGTACATTATATAAGCATTCATTTAATTTGGCGACGAAAATGTCGTTTAGACTTTAATAACAAAAAGCTTTGCTGATGACAAGAACATAATTAATCTGTAGAGTCTGGTTAAATTAAAATTGAATGGACACTCTGGAAATTTCACATTATAAATACGTTTTAGAATGTGTAAGGAACTATTAAAATCGATTTTCTATATCATAAAAATTACTTTTTGTTTCAAAATTACATTGTATTAATTAGTAAACAAAGAAGAAGAATTGTTGGAGAAAATTTACACAATCTAATGATATCTCTTAGATAAATAACTTTTTGATAAATATTATATTTGATTTTCTACTTGTGGATTTACTTCTCTTAAATTTTATAAAAATGTTAAGAATTAATTTTAATAATTGTGAATGAAATAAAATGCCATTTATATTTATATTTTTGTAATTTAGAAATGTTATGTATTAGTGTTTTTCTATTGCTATTTTGAGACAATGATTAATATATTAGCTATTTAGTAAGGAAAATTTACCAATTTGTACTCTGAAAAAATAAAAGCATCTATTTAGTTCTACAAAAATTGCTGAAGTGATATACTTTTCTGCATCATAATAAAACTTGTGTGTATTAGTTTTTTATGAGTGATATAGTAATCGGATTTTCATTTCTATTGATGTTATTGTTAAATAATGTAAATTCATGATGCTTAGGTTGAGAGTGTAAGAAAAATAAGAACCCTCGGCCGACTATTTAAGAAGATAGAACGGCTGGATTAATCTACATGTTTTTTGGTAATTAATTAAAACCATTTTCGTTGTAGTTTTATCTTGTTGCTGCAGTTCCGTATATATTACCAATTCCGTGTTTGTTACATAATTCTGCCAAATATTCTTACTTTACATTTTTCCAATTTATTCAATAGATTACTAATGTTATATATGTTGAGTTTCATAAAGCTCTGTAACAGTACTGGTATAGACTATTTAGGTCACTGTATAAAAATATCCAGTACGATTGGTGGGTATCCAGTAATGGTTGTTTTTATCAGCAGTCTCTGTCTGCCTTTACAATTTTAAACCACTTAATGCTTTTCAAAATTGTCACTTTTTAATTCTCCTCTGAAGAACGAACAAGAATTAAACTGCGAGTATCGCAAATGTGATCTCACGAAAATTAAGAATGCGTGAAGAATATTTGAACAGAAAATCGCCTGGAGGAAAGGACCGCCCCGCGATGCATCAGGTGAATGCCGGAAACATCTTGTTTCATTGTTTGGCAATCAAGTAAAATAATGGCTACACCGTTCCTTTAATTATGATATCTTTTTTCTTGTTTAGAAATAAACAAGCCGCTATAGAAACTAACCTTAGTGGTTAGTGCTTGGAATAATATTGAAGGTATAAATTGCTGTTTTCATTGTTGGCCTTCCGTTGGCTGTTTTCTGTTTCGATATTATTTCCGGAACATAATTGCTTTGTGCTAAACGGTCCTTGTCTGTCGAAAATCTTTGTGATAAGAATTGGTAGGGTTTCGTTTATTGGTGACAGATATGCTTCACCAAGTTAAAATGTTACCGTGTGTCATTTGTTCTCTATCCACTTATGTATTTAATTTAGTTCCTTTTCCATTAATTTACATTAAAAAATATATATTTTCGATTCTTCGTGAAAGCTATCTTTATTTCTTGCTATCCACTAAATACCAGAAATAGGAACATCATTTCTGAGGTGATGAATATTTTTCTGAAATGGACTGATTTATATTATTTTGGTATAAAAATGTACCTGAAGGATATATATATATATATATATATATATATATATATATATAATATATATATATATATATATATATATATATATATATATATATATATATATATATATATATATATATATATTTAAAAAGCTATTATCACAGGAAAAAAGTTCGATTTAATACTCCAGTTGTTGAAAAATAAACTTTGCCACAATTTTAGCTTGCATATTCTGAGCTATTTTCTCAAATAAGAAGTTTGTTGCAATACTATCGAACTTTATTAGAGTGAAATTTGTTCGCTGTACCAGAATTGAATGTGAGAAATATGATACTAAAATTGTTGATATGAGAAATTTGAAGCATATAATTTTTAATTTAATAAGTCCAAAAACTTTTCCTAGTAAGAAATTTTGTAAAATGTGATTTAACTTTAAAGTATACTACTAAGCTTACTAAAAAATCCTGAGTCATCTAAAAAGATTGCTTCTGTCTTATGGGTGTGAATTATTATTAGAAAATAATAAATACATGTTATTAGAAATAATAAATACTGCTGTATGGTTTTGAATTGATCAGTTTATTTTTTTATTTGACTGAAATATAAACTATTAAAAGCAATTGAAAAATTTTAAAAATCATATTTGGGAAATTAAGAGTAATTGATATCAATGCATACTTTACTCATTGATGCAATTAAATCATTTTATAAATTAAATGATAGAGAAAAAAAATATTGTACATATACAGAAATGTTGGGATTTCTGTCTCCATTGCTAGTGTGCTAATGATGCCGTTGAGAAAAAAAAATCTGTTGATAAATTTTTCAATCTAAAGATACAAATATCTTAATGGACGTCTTTTTATGAAAATTTTTCTTAAAATCTTTACCATAGTGAAAATTCTTGCTGAACAAAATTTAGCAGAATTGAAAAGAATTGATCAGAGCTGAAAAAATTCGCCCAAGTACTTTATAAAACTATCTTTATTATGATTTCTACTGCTTTTAGATTCATCTTTTTCGTAAATATTTGACTGTATTTCATTGTCACTTTGGATATGGTGAAAAAAATTTATTGGGTCATTTACGTTTTTTTTTCTTTCTTTCTGTAGTTAAAAGACGAATTCTTTTTCAGAACATTTACTTGCCATTTTTAAAATATGCATTTCATTTAATTTAAAACTTAGGTGTATTACAAGCAGAAATTTATTCGATATTTATTTCCTTGTTCATCATTATTAGAGATGATACTGAAATATTAAATTTTATGATGTAGTAGAAGAAAAGGAAAGAGTTTGGTTTTTACGTTATCATTCAAATATTATTGCTTGTTAAAAACTTCGATGATTTTAAAAAGAATTAAAAAAAAAAAAAAAAAAAAAAACGCGAAGTAAGGATAACACAATAAAAATTCAAATCGTTGAAGCAGGAATTTTCCTCAGCATTCATTTTTTCGGAATAGTGATTTAAAAAAATTTAGCATTTTTTTATAAATAATTCATTGATTAAAAAGCAAAATATTTTAAATACACAGTGCATAATTCTGACTAAATTACTGATTAAAGATTGATTATTATTAAAATATTACACACACACTCACTTGATGTTATCAAAAAAAAGAAAAGAATACTTTGAAAGACAACAAGGATTTAAAAACAAATATTTTTATGTTTTTTTTTTATTTCTTATTCAATTATCTATTAATTTAGTCATTACATCTGTTCCATGTATCTTGTGATGTCATGAATGTGTATCATCGTAAAATTAAACAAATTTAAAAAATGACAAATATATTTACATAATTAAAACGAAATGGATACTTTACAGTATTTATTAAAAAAGTGCATGTTAATATTAAAGGTGTTTTAATGATACATTGAAGGAAAGTAATAACGGTTCCTCTTCAAAATTATGCAATTAACATCGTCTGAAATAGTATTTGAAAAATTTGCTATTGTACCCAAATATATAAAATTATAAACATTTTTGAATTTAAAATCCATCAGATAATCGCTACAAATGCTGACAAATTCAGTTTCATGCATGAATTTTGTTTTTTGTTCCTTAAGTAAAAGACCAATTGTCTCTGCCACTTCTATTAATTTTTTGTAAATTTTAATTAACGGTTCTCTGTTTCAACATTGTATTATTATGTATAACTTAAATTTTACCATAAAAAATTTTTAATATTAAACTTTTATTTTTTTTCTAGATTTTAAAATTTAGCAGTTTTTTTTTCTAATAGAGTTTTTACACGTGAATTATTTGAGAAATACGAGGTATTTCCTAAAAAAATATTCTTTTAAGTAAAAAAAAAAAAAAAAACTTTTGTTAGTGAATTTTTTATCTATTTATTTAAATTTTGAAATTATGATGAATTGGTGGATTGAAAAGACTGTGACTGATGAAAATCACAATTTCTTTACATTAGAAATCGGCACCTTTCACTATAAGTGGAACTTTCTCCATTTTTATAAAACCATTTAGTATATACATATTTCCCATAGTATTCCTTTGATCTCGCCTTTATATCCTGGTTGCAAAATTGAATTTAAATCACAATTGGCTTGATTTTGACCTCTGGAGAAAGTGATTTCTTAATTACTCAGCGGTTGTTCAATCGGCGGTTTCTTAGCTTTGCTTTTTCCCTGTAATCATCCGGAGCTGTTGTTTTTCACCTGCTGTTGTCCAATAAAGCTCCCTCCTCTGTGGAAGTGAAATGGCGTTTTAAAGGTTTCTATTTTATTTGTATCTTTCTTTTTGCCTTTTCGCGGCTTAATGAAAAAGCATTTGAGGCGGAACACAAGGTACCTGACCAGCAGAGCGTTCAAGCGTGCAACTCGACTGTTCCAGACTCGGATGTACGCCATAAAGTTGATGTTTTGGAACAGTAATGGCCATTTTCTTTCTGATTCGCACTTGCCTTTCTTTTTATCTCATTGAACGATCTTGGTTTCTTTAGAGTACTCAGTGTTTCATAAGGAACGAGCTCATTTAATCGAATCAACTTCATATATTACGATTCTATTATTATTATTATTATACAATGGCGAACTCATGCTGTACGATATTCTTGTAGATGAAGGGAATACTAACCAACATCACTGATGGCACGAATCAAAAGTTACACTATGCCTGAAGCTAAGCATTTTGATTGTGTTTGTTACCATGCGTTTTATTAAGCTGAAATTTTTAGCCTAGTGCGCAGATACAATCTGTCACAAAACAATGAAAGATAAGGAAACTAATTTCTTACAGTTTAGCTTTGTATAAATTTACTAAAAATGAGTTCATATATATAATTGCATATTTTTCCTAGAATATATAAGATAGTTTGTTTTTTTTCACCGCGTCCTGATGAATATCACCAATGGTTTCATATGTTTCATTTTGTGTAAATTTATCAAAAATGCAAACGTACAATATATGTTCTTACTAGATGAAATGTATTTCTCTGCAACAAAAATACGTCTTCTTCTAAAAAAGTGAATATTTATCGAATAGAGGACTAATATATCACCCTAATCTAATGCCCAACTTTAAACCAAACAGATGTTGTCTGTATTACTTTCTTAAATAAGCACATTCTTTCCAATAAAAATAACAATGCTTATGGATTGGAAAGATGATTTTCATATTTTTGTAGTAAGAAAAATATATAAAGATAATTAATGATGTTATATTTTATTAAAAAATAGTTTTAAACAGATTTCGAACGTATACACTGGAGTTAGTAATCAAATCCACGATCAGAAAGAGCACTAATTGTACAACTGCCACCTAAATTTAGTATGTCTGATAACGTAAAAATGAAAAAAGATATTTATATAACTATTAAATTATATTAGTCTATCATTCATTAGTATTTGTTAAGGATAGGATTTTTTGTTAATTACAGGAAAAGCGACAAAAATTAGTATACAATAATTTTTTTTAATAATTGTGTGTGAAATTTGAACAATATTCAACTGAATAAAAAGATAATCTTAGTGAAAAATAGTAAGAAAAATATAAAAAAATATAAAGATCAAAATTACTAACATCGATATGATTTAAAATTTTGATTCATTATTTTTGAGGAACAAAATTTGTTTTTCGATATTTTTTTAAAAAATATTTCATGAGATTCAACAATTTATAATTTTTATAGTATTCAAATATCTATGACTATCTGCATATTTTGTGAAATTATATTCAAAAATTAGTATTTTCATAAAGCAATAAAAATAAATATGTTTAATTTTATTTTATATTTTCTGCTGTTTCCATGAAAAATCGGCATGCATATCAAATGATATGCCGCTGTGTATCTTAACTTAAATGCTATAATACATTGTTTGGCAGTATTTAATGTTGGAATCTGTTGACCAGACTGACTGTTGAACAGTTGTTCAAATATTTATTCTAACAGAATTTTCAGACTATTTTTAAATTTAACTCTCTTTTGAAAATAGTTATTTTATATTTACAACTTCTGATCAAGTTCTAATTTTTCTTTGGTTAACTTATCATTTTATATCTAATTACTCTTTTGACTACACAATTATATATTTATATAAATTATAATATCTATTGAATATACAAAATATAAAAAATATATATTGAACATTTATATAAATTTTTTTATTTCAAAACTTTTTTTCACTTGTTATATCAAAGTGCGATGCATCGATTGCTTAATTAATTTTATGGGTGAAATGCTTTTGCCTTTATTATACAATGTTTTTAAATGCAATATAAATCTTGTAGAATTAATTTTATCTGCATCCCTACTTTAAAAAATTTAAAATCTTTTACTTTGTCATATTTTACAATACAAATTTCACAGTAAAATATTTTCATTTTAATAGTTATAATCAGTAATAACGTAGTTAACAAACCTATTATTATTAAATCTTCTTTTGCCTATAGTATATCATTAACTTTGCATTTTTTCAAATTACGATGATGGCTTGTAAAAGTGTGATAAATTTACTACACTTTCTCAATAGGAAGTTAAATATTAATCTTTATAAATATTTACGCTAACCAGTAATCCTTCATTTTAATCGATATCTAATACCTAGAACTATTCTAATCCCTTGTTTGCGATATTTTTTTTCAAAAAACTACTTATTATTTAGTCAAGGCTTGTGTAATGTTTAAATAAGATAAAATCTCTATATGTTGTTTTAAAAAGACGAGAATACTCATTAATAAATGCTGTGTTATAATACTATCGTAATATTTTATTAGTATTATTTAAGTTTTTAATTTCTTTAACAAGAGAATTTTAGAAGTTACTTTGTGAAGTTTCAATGTTCGTAAATAAAAGATTGCTAATAGAAATAAAAATTTTAATTAATTTCTTTCTTTGTGTATTTAGCTATAAATTAATATTGAAAGTATCTGAAATAAATAACTGACTTAATTTTTTATAATAGTTTAATTATTAATGCATATTTTATTTTTAAATTAATAAAATGCTCTATAAATTTACTTTAAAATGTTATTTTTATTGAATTCATTGAATAAAAATATTTAAATTATTTAAAATCATGAAAAAGGAATCTGTAATAGTTTCGAAAATTTGATACATTATGAAGTCGAATTTTCTTCACATTTTGTGTAATACCTCTTCCAATTATTTATTCTTAAATTCTACTGTTATCACTATAGTCTTTATTACATTTAGGTTTACTTGAATACAATTTATAAATAACTTTACGGAACTATTCATGATCCTAGTTAAAACCATCCTTATTATTTATGATCCTTAGTTAAAACCATCCTTACTATTCATGATCTTTAGTTAAAACTATTCTTACCATATTTATGATCCATAGTTAAAACTATCCTTACTATTCATGATCTTTAGTTAAAACTATCCTTACTATATTCATGGTCCTTATATAGTTAAAACTATCCTTACTATTCATGATCTTTAGTTAAAACTATCCTTATTATTCATATGATCCTCTTAGTTATAAAACTATCCTTACTATATTCATGATCCTTAGTTAAAACTATCCTTACTTTATTCTCATGTGATCTCTCCTTAGTTAAAACTATCCTTACTATATTCATGATCCTTAGTTAATGAATAAACTGTTTTTGAGCTTTACGAATTACAGATGCATTCGCTATTTCAAAATGCTTTGATTTTCTAAAACATGTTAAATTATTTTTCAAAATTTTATAACCAAAATTTTAAAACGATTTATTTTAAATTAGCGATATCTGCAAAAAAAAATTATTCCATAAATTAATGCTTTCGCATGATTAAATCAGAATAAACTAGAAATAAATTATAAATATATATTGAGAGGAATACCCTTCTGAACTTAATTGTTTCGTTATTCTAAATAATTGAAATTACTTTCTTTCTAAATAAATATAATTACTATTACGAATTTTGGAATTTTTCTTTTTCTAAGAAACAATGTTGTACATTAATTCTTCTTCTAATTATAAATAAATATATTTACTTATATGCTCCAAATTTGAAGAAGTTAAGAAATTTGCTGCTTCTAAATTGTTTCGATTAAGGAAATTCAAATTGCTTTCTCCAAATGTTTCCTTATAACAATATCATTCTTCCTGGTGTATATCTGTCCGTTGATAATCTAAATAATTGTGATAAACTTTTCTACTCGAAAATAAAATTTAATGAACCGTAAGTAAAAAACGGATTCGGTAACAAGCAAGCGAATTTCTACTTTAAAGAGCATCTGCAGCTCAAATAAAAAATTTTCAATACGAAGAATAGTTATTTAAAATTTCAAAAAACCTGTCAACTACTTTTTGTCTCCACTCACAATGAATTTAGAAACGAAAAAGTACCATGAGGGTGATTACGTATTATAACGTTAGTATTGTTATAAATTTCATCATAAATAAAATTCAAATATTCATTATAAATTTCTCCAGATTATAGTTGCATCAATAGATTTAATTACACACTTGTCCATAAATTAAGGATAATGCCGAAACCGGCAACTAAGAATGCAAAACTAACTGGATTCATTCATATAGCCCATGTATTAAGCAAATGAGAAAAAAACAAAAGTGCCATGAGGTACTAAGTTCCTAGCGCGTTCTCTATATGAACGTCTGACATGAACCGGGCTGCAAGCTAAACATCAATACTACTGGCGATAGTTAGTGGCCGTGAGGGGAACATATTTGACAGACCTGTGAACATATAGACCTTACTGTCCCAAACGCCTGTACACGGTTTGCCTTGAAACGGATGTACTCGTGGTTGAAAGTAGCTGACGCAACAGGTTAGCTGTTGTGCTCCATCTATTTGGCAGTTACTGACAAAATGGGCACACGAGAGGAATCACCTTTCAGCAGGGGCAAAGGACATTTCCAGGCTGTCCTTGGTGTTCCGTCAATATGGCCTCCCCTGGACATATCTTAACCTGCCTAAATTTTTAAAAAGACCATGTCCTTCGGGACCCACCACATTTTTTAGACATTTTAGATATTTTTGGTTTTATGAAGGTTGTTTAGCCTAGCTAGACAATCTGAGATAAGTAATAACAACAACTGCCAAATACCGATCGTCATTCGGCATTATCACTCAAGTCGACTTGTTTTGTAACGTCTATTGATATTTCCATCAACTTGGAATCGTTGCCACAGCTTAGAGATGACACTCTGAGCGATTCCGAGTTCCTTGACTACTATCATCTACGTATGTCCAAATTCCAGGTGGCTGATAATTCTATCGAGTAAAACATTATCCACATACGTCCTCCGTGTCATACTTTTGTTGTTGTGGAACTGAGTGCCGTACGGACCGGTTGTGAAAACGTTTTTTATTTCGCTACAGGATTTTATATGCCCCTCTTGTCATTGTGGCTTAAGCTCGGGCTTATCGAGTACCTTTCTGTAATTTATAAATAAGACTTGACCGTATGTGATATTGGTGGCAGTTTTCTTATGGACATGTGTGTAGTTCTATTGAATTTTTCTTTTATAAGTATTATTAAACCAATTCATGACAAACTTTTGATCATATTAAATAGCCTACTGGCATAAATTTCATAGTTTATATGGATACTTGTATTCATGACTTGATAAGCTTCGTTACTGCATGTTCTGTCTTCAGAGCTCGTTACGGCGAAGATCGGGCTTTTCGGAGAACATGTCCCGAATCCGATCCTAGCCACAGCTGAAAAATGAGATATTTATGTTGCTTTTCAACTTTCTGCATGTGCATTACTCAAGATAGATGAAAAATTGTATAGACTTTCCTCTTTGCGTCGCTTGTATACGACCAACTATTTAAGAAAATTCCTTCAAGCCTATAGTAACGTGTCTGATGTTGAAAATATTTGTAACAGCTTTCTCTTATTTTACCATTTATTATATGGTGTTAAATATACTTTTTTCTCTTCTTTTTTCTTTGGAATCATGATATCGTGATGTGGAAAAAATCATCGTTTTCATGTCTGAAAACTACCTTGATCCAGTTCAAAAACGTATTGATAAATTCTACGCACGTTAAAAGTTCCGTAGAATCAATCCAATGTTTCTCCATCGACATAGTATAAGATTTTGAAATAATGGTTACCCCCTCACAAGTCTCTTTACTTTACATTGATTCAAACTTACTAATCTGGTTGTTCCTTTCATTGAAATAAGCAGCCGGAAACACATCTAAGTAGCCTAACCTAATTCTTTTTCCAAGAGGTTGATAGGGTCACCTGAAATGGTATGATGTGTCGTTGTATGTCTATCGTGAATTCATTTACCCTTATCTGCGAAAAAAAAAAAAAAGGCTGCGGAACCATTTATGAATACTATCCGTAATTCCTACGTGCGAGGTCTTGGTTTTTTAGCAGTGAACTGATGGCCCTGGCTTCCGTGAATGATAACACTCATTTTCAAACGTTTGGGAAAACTCTCACGTTTCAAGGCATCTGGAATTATTTTTCACACTTTTACCTAAATATGTTGTAAGAAATTCCATAGATGCAAAACATTTTTTTTTTAATTTAAATTACACCGACGTGAAAATTTCTTTCTCCCAACCTATTTCCCCATATTTATTTCTTATCAGGATAAATGCACATTTCTGATACATTTATCTTGCCCAATTTGAAGAGAATGTATGATTAAGACCACCTCACAGATTTAGTCATTCATAACATATTTGTAACTTCTATCAAATCTTATCATTTCCAAATAATGGAGATGGTCATTCAAGCGGAATGATTAGCATTTTTTTATTTAATTTAATAAGGTGTTATTGTATTTTCATGATGTAGGGTTTCCTAATAAATGAACGAAGTAAGGGTATGGTTTTGATTAAGCATTTATAACATTTCTTGTAAAGCGACATTCCCCCATATCCAATCTACGGTAATTTGATAACATTTAATTTTAATAATGGTAATATAGGAAAGCAAAAAATTAAATATTGGTTTGAAAAAAAAAGCATGAACATGTAATATAAAAAATATTTTTCATAGTGAATTCCTGCTTAGGTCAACCAAAAAAAATTATTTTTTCTCCCCTATACACCTAAAATTAATTAATTAAATATTTAACGAATTAATATATAAAAAAACTGTATTAACATCAAGTGACATCCACTACAAGTTTAAGAAAATTCATTTGACCTTGAAAAAGCATTTTATTGACAATTGAAAATTTGAACAAGATATATACATACATTTGACTATATCATCTTAATTGACTGTAAATTGTATGAAACATCAGATAAACTTTTATAAGGCTTTCCTGTTATAAAGTTTAGTTATTCGTCCATTTTTTTAATTTTTATTTATTTTGTTCGAGAAATATTTTCTGAGATACTTTTGCACCTGTTCAGGCTTCCTCCTGTATGTGTAGTCCTCAAGTTTTAGCTGTAGCTTGAAAAAAAAATGAATTTGTCTTATTGCAAAATTGTTCTTGTTATTAGAATATAAGACTAATGTAAAACTTATTATTCGATAAAACACGTATATTATAATTCTCGTATGACCTGTCTCATTACCACAAGAATAGCTCTCGACAAACAGTCTAGTAGTAGCGGTTGCTATAGTAAAAGAACTGTCCATTTCACATGGGGGTGGTTAATGTTGTTATGAATGGGCGTAATTTAAGGATAATACTCCATGTTATTCTTAAGGTGTTCTTTCATTAAACTAAAGTTCCGGCTAAGACAGCCGATGAAATTTACCGTGTTTTCATGCAGCTTGTTACCTTAAAAACAAGACATGTTCATGGATAATGTAATGTCTAGTTTCTATGGTAATAGGCACAAATTGGGTAGAGCTATTCTCGTAGTAGAGGGAGACAGTATAGTGCTTGTAAACTTGTTGCTGTTTTTGCTAATAACATAAGAATTATCACTTGACAATGATGACGAGTCGTAAACGTATAGTATTTTGGTCTTATTACAATTTTTACGCCTACTAAAATCAGTTAACACAGTTAAATCGTTTCATAAATTATTAAAGCGTGGAATTCGACTGTCACAGTTCTCTCCATGCGAAGACAACTACTTTTGACTGTACTACTGATGATCCATGTTTTGTTGTTATTGTTATAATAATATGTTACAATCACTGAACATTTTATAAAAACAGGATATTTTCAAAATTTTTCAGAAAATTTGTAGAATTCAATCCTATATATTAACGTTCCGTCGCCATTCGTATCCGGAAAGAATGGATAAGAATCGAAGTCCTTATAACTATGAATATTATGTCTCGTTGCTAGTTATGAAACTTTTAGTTTGAAGTAACAATTGACAGAATGCGTGTTAGTTTTCCATTCTTTCTAAACAAAAGGAACATTCTTTTTGGAAATCCATTTTCCAATATGTATATTATTTAAAGTTATAAGATGGGTGATTTTTATTTTTAATTTATTGTTTTTTATAATAATGAAAAAAGGTTCTACCGTGTATCATAGCGTAAAACTTAGATATATTTTAGATGAATTTGCTTCTAAATAAAGTATCCATTTCGCATGCACAGAAATCCTTTCTATGTAATTTGACAGCAGTTTCAGAAGTGAGTGCCTATACACCTTATGAAATAAGTATTTCCCAAAATTGGTAGCCATTCTCTAACCGAATTCACTGGAAAAGTCATTTATGTGAGATTAAAAACAAAGCAGAACGCTCTCCAGAAGGTCTAAAACAAAACCTAAAAAACTGGTTGATGTGACAGACATAAAAGATTAGATGTGTTATCACATTGGGTCGAAAATGTACAAATCTATTTTTATTGAAGTAACATGAAACCTCGAGGCCTTTAACCAGAATTCCGTCAAAAAGGAGCATTTCCGCATAGTGAGGAAGGTTTATTTTCAGTTCTACAGGCACGAAATCCTCATAAAAGGAATTTTTACCCATTTTTTCCGTTCTATTGTATTTCTGAATTTTGTTTTCTAGTGGGAGTAAGTTGCAGTTATGTGTTTAATTTTTTTAGACATGAAGGGTGTTGGAAAGATTAACAACAAGAGTAAATTATACATTTAGTTTTAATTCAAAGACTTTCCCACATATTTTTATTTACTATGAGATCTTGATAATTTGAATTCTTTTCTTATTTTTTGTTTTTCTAATACTTTGCTCCATAATACTAATGGAAAACAGTTTATGAGAGACAATATCAGTAAACCGTTTAGTTGTTAACTGTGGTTCAACTGTCGCGCTCTACGATCATTTCATGCTCCAGAGGCATTATTAGATCAATACATATAGTTTTAAATGAATTCTGAATCATTACAAACATCCATATACAAAATGGGATTCGAACACACGAACTTGTGAATTGAATACCAGTCAAAAAGTTTTATTTTCTTTTATTTAATTAATTTTTGAAACTTCCATTCCTTGCAATAACCAGCAAGCGACTGAGCAACTATGGAGAGTGATTTTTGGATTCAAAATGCATTCTAATATCATTCATAATATAAGGCATCCCGCTTTCAGTGCTGACGATGTCCACGGATGGCTACAGAGGAAATGGTGGTATTTCTGGAAGTGGCGTGCATATTGAGACACATGTGATGTTTGGATCAGAAATCCTGACGGCTGTTCTATTTTTAGATCCGCGCGCTTGTAGTAATCTATGAAGAACTTCGCTTTATTTAACTGTCAACTGAATTATCCGTCGAGTACATTTGGATTTTACCTGACAGTCGTGACTCTATTCAGCATCTTTCTGATACAGCGATTGAAGGGGGGGAATCTGACAAACTTAAATATTCTTGATCTTGTTGTTCGACTTTCTATTGAGTACACAGTATATTTTCAATGGTTTCCCTCCCACGGTGGCTTGAAAGGTAACGAAATCACTGATGGTTTGGCTAAGTCTGCATCTGCTGACACCTCGAAGGTCAACACCCACTTGACTTACTCAGAAACCTCCTCCATCAAAAATATTGTCTTGAATACAATTTGAAGAATCCCTCCGGCACACACTTGGTACTTTGGGAAAAGACCCCGATGGTTTGTCATCAGCTGAATATCTTGAGGAAAAAGGCAGATGACTCTCTCATGCTTTTTTTGAGTGACAATATCAAATCCCTTACACACCTGCAGAGAAAGAGGAACTTCCTAGAATGTCATTGGTGTTTGGCTGAATAGGCCTTTCCTGACCATATTCTCTAGTGCTTGGGTTTCACGGTTCCTGAGTTTTTTTTAAAAAAAAAAAAAAAAAAAAAAAAAAACCTGTTTTTAAAGTTTTATAGAAATATTTGGTTTTATTGAGATGGTGAAGTAACAATACACCATCTGCGATTAGAAACAACAACAATATAGTTCATTATTTCAGCTAGTCATCATAAGAGATTGTTGCATAAAAGAAACCTTTTTTCAAAAACTCTAAACATATGTATGTAAATATATAACGAAGTGTAGGTATGTCAGACCTTACAATTAAATGTTGTGACTTAATTCCCACTATTGTTAAACAATTAACAGTTTTGAATTTTCGAATGACTAAGGTTCACATCAAAACTGTCACACTCCACTTCACGCAAAATTAAATGAGGTGTATGACTAATGAATTTGTATCGTGCATACGGTTAAAAATTAATAGAGCACAGTTAAAAAATTTAATGCTTTCCCATTAAACTTTTTAACTGTTAAGTTTTTGCAACACTTTCTCTTATGCTTCTTTCTGCTCTCACTGATATAATTACCTTCTAATTCAGTTTTATTTCTATTAAATATCAAGATACATTCGATTCATTCTTATTCATTCAAAAACTTTTTAAATATTTTAAAAATGTAAAATCCAAGTCTCTGTAAAATTATGTTTTTCTGGGTTGTCCTTTTTACTAAAAATATAGGTTTATTTACCAGGAAATATTTTGATTTTGTCACACACTGATAATCGAAGAAGTCTTATTCAATCATCAAATAGTAAATCCCCCTAGGGCAAAAGCATCAACTTAGGAATTGGATGGATAGTTTTGGAAGACCACAACCTTATCATTCTCAACTACATAAAATAAGGTTGTTCAGTATAAATTTGCTGCACATTTCAAATGCTTCAGTAACTCTTGAAGTACCATACAATTACAGGGCTGTTTGAATGTCTCCCTAAACTCGGTGTTCGCGTTCTTACTGGGTACCATGAGGTGCTCTCTCATCCCGTGTCTTTGAGCAACATGCAGAAATGGCTTTTAACTTCGGGGCGAAAGCTGTCACTGCTGATTGTTGCAACAACCGATGTATCTGTCGCGCTACAAGCAGGCGAAAAGGGGATTATATTTAGACGCCCTCTCCGCTCAAAGGGATGCCAACTGAACCGGAATGCGGGCTAATCTACCAAATCAGTCCAAACTTATTTTCCCCTACTTTTCTCGAAAATACCCCCTTACCTGTTATTTGTTTTGTTTTTTCCTGTCTTTCCACACCTTTCTTTTAACGGAGGCTGGATGTCACGCTGTCTGCTTCTCTGGGTTCGCCGAAAATACACTCAGTGCTCCGAGTGAACGACTTGTCGAATCGGTCATCCCCTCTCGCTGAAGAAGGTTCCCGAACCGCTTTGCGTTCCCGTGCGAATTGGTGTGATAATCCTGGTTTTTGTTCTGTGTTCTCAGAGGTGTCTGTCTGTTTCTAAACTGCTGTTCTCCGCCCCTGGAGAACTGCATCTTTGGATTTATTTCACCTTGATTGAATGGAGCTTCCTCTGCCTTCATATCGTAAGTTGCACAACTTTCTCTTGATGACTTGGTTATACTGCATTCGATCTACCAAGACTTTTTATTTGGCTGCATAATTTAATGATTTTAATCAGTGCAACTATTTTTTTTAAAAAAAAAAACATTATTTTCCCATTCAAGGAAACGTTCCTAAACAATAATTAGGGAACCTAGAATCAACTTAATTTAAAATTTTAGGACAAATCGCTTTATAAGTATGCAGTCTATTTAGAGTCACATCGTTTATGAGACATATCTCTTTGTATAATTTATGGCTTTTAATCCATGTCAAGTGGTCTTGTTGTTAATAATATCAACCAATTGTTATCATTCCGTTTAATATTTCTTATTTAAATTTAATTTCATGTTTTATCAATGCCCTTAAGGAAAAACTGAAAACCGCTTTGATTCGCTACATATCGCAAATCTCATTAATTTATATATATATTAAAAAAATTTAATTATTTTCTATTATTGTGGTAGTAAATATAAATTATTTTGTATGACAAACTCACATTAAATAACATTTTTACCGAAAATTGCAACCTTTATATATATATATATATATATATAACCAGAAATTTTAAATAAAATAATTTCCTTCCAAAACTTGTAATTAATTATATTGTCTTTTTTACTCTTTATTATTAATACATGACTAAAAAAAATTTTTATCCAAAAATAATCTTTCAATTTTATTTTTAAATTAATTTCATTTAAAAAATGTACCTAAATAATGTTTTTTACTAATTATTTTCTGTTTGTGTTTTCATTAAACTCAATTTTTAAACTGAATATCAGTGATGGTATCTCAGGTTTTAGCATATCTTTATTTTAATTGTCAATCTAAAAATAAAAAAGTTTGCGATCTGAAGAAATCTATCAGGCTATCTTTCACAATAAGCTATTTTATCATCCCTTTTAATATTCAGATTCTATGTATTTTAATATTAATGTCCCTCGAATTTTGCAATATCCGCTTTATTGTTTAGTCATTTATTGACAACTGGATACTGAATAATTATGTTTACGAAAAGTATAAATGTATTAGGGAGTGATTTTAATAAAACCAAAATGAAATTTACTCTCAACATGAAACAGTTCTAAATGGTTTTTCAAGCTTAGTTCCTTCCGCATTATGAATATATTGAAGAGTATGAAAATGAAGGTAAGCAACTCACACGATGACCTCCCGCTTGACGAAGCATTGCATTCTGTCGGATAAGTTGCAGATATATGTGTTCGCCCTTTTGATTCTCATTTCATATTCCTTTCAACCCCCCTCCATGCTTCGCCTATGATACCATGAAATATTAAGTTACAATGTTTGACTTTCGGATTGGAGAAAAAGAATCAGTGGGTAATCCCGTGGATTTTTCGGTACATGTGTCCACTTTTATTATTGAAATCGAAAAAATCGTCTACCATATTTTATATTTAACTATTTCAAAGAGGAATCTTTTATGTATTAACATAAGATAACTAAATTAAAGTAACAACAATACTTAATGAAATTTTTGTATTGTTGAATTTTTACTCTTAATGTACGAAATTTTTCTTTTACATATCGTGTAACAGTTAAGATCACTTTTAAAATATCAATCGGAAAATATATTGAAGAATTTAATTGGGTACATATATAGACCTTATGCAAAAGAATGTGTTATTATTAGTGTTATGGAAGGGAAACCTAAGTAAATATACAAAAATTAATTTTAGACTTCGAAAATCCTTATTAGCTTATATTTATTATTAAAAAATCCTTATTAGAGCTTATATTTTTCATTTTTGTACTTGTGACCCTTTATTAAATCGAAACTTAATAAAGGGTCACTATAAATTACTAACCCTATTTCATACGGTTCACATAGTGTTGAAATCCCACGAAAATAATGCAGAATTGTTGTGGTTTTATTTCATTGTCAAAGTTGTTTCCTTCGGTTATTCTCTACTTACGATTACACGATTCATTAAAAAAGATGATGCTAAAACAATTTATATATCTATTGTCATAAAAATCAATCTGTCGGTAGGAATTTTTGTGTAATTGTTGCATACACTTTTTGCTTCCCTTTATTTCTTCAGTATATATATATATATATATACATATACAACTTGTTTCATAATCTTTTCTTTGATCGTTTACCAACACAACTTTGAATTGTATGAGTTTTTTTCGTATCTGAGGACCCATATACCTCGGATGAGATCGTAATTTTATTGTATTCCTTTTTGTCGTAAATTTATAACAGCCATTCATTAATATGCATCAAACAGCGAGTGCATGGGGAATTATTATGAAGCACTATAGTGCTTCATAACAATCAGAATGTCCACTGACGAAAAGATTGCCAAGTCCATGCTTTTATTTCTTTTTTTTTTTTTTTTAAATAATACTTTTTCCATGGACATTTTTTTTGCGCGCATCACCTTCTATTGTTTGGAAAAGACTCGCTTTTTGATTCCTGTCTAACTGGTCAGATGTGAAACAATTCCTTTCAATTGATAATTTCTATCGTTTCTCACACTTCGCGGGCATTCTATGCAAAGGCTGTCTTGCTCCCACTCTCACATTGAGAGGAGGAAGATCATGAAATAGATCACAAATAGCGTGGATGTTGCGTAGATTTTTTTTCTTTTTTACCTGTTAAAATTTACATGACTGAATTCATGAATTTCTCGCGTTATTTGTGTGTGTGAGAGAGAAAGAGAGAGATACACTGACCAACATTTGATTTTTGAACATTTAAATTGTTGTACTGTACTTTCTCAATATGAGAATATTGTCAAGAAGTAATGGAGAGGCCGTGTACTAATGGCTTAAGAGCTAATGTTTGGCATTCGTAAAATAAATAATTGACAGTCAGATGTATTCATTCCTCGCTAGGATGAAAACACAAATGACTCCAAAGGAACCATCTTTATAGACGGGCATACAGAAACAGAAATCCTACGTTTCTCTACCTTTGTGCAACAGTGATATGAAACCTGGTGTTTTCAGCTCCGAAGAATATGGTCATTCTCCGCAGAGGACAGGAATAGATTTCATGTACTTTTAAACTGCTAAAGTAACTGGTCAGTTTAGGGATTCAATTCTATATCGAGAGGCGGTAATAAACTAATTAAAGATAAAAAATTTTTTTTTTTTAAATCGTCTATTAAGACGAGATCTTACAGTTTACTTTCGGATAAAATGAATGCCGGCTAGTTCGAAAAATTATGTGTTGAATTACTGAGAACACCTTATATTTCTGTTTCGTTATTTGTTTCTGCGTGTTATCGTTTAATTTGTGATAGTATAATCTAAACTTATTTTGTGAAAATTATTTTGAGACGACACTTATTTTGTGAAAATGTAGTTTTTAGTGATGTGAAATAAGTGTAATATCTTAAGGAAGCTTGGCGACTATTTGGCGACAAAATTTAAGTGAACATTTTTAAAGTTTCCGGTCGATAGGGTTAATAAGCGACGAGTTATCATAGAGTTACTATAGGAATGCTCTGGAAACTTCCAGGGTTTGTACTGAAGGAGTATAACCCCAGCGGTCAGCGTCAACCCCAGTTGAAAGTGAAGGAGATGCCTTAATTAACAGCTCTGATAGTCATTTTGCTTACAAACAATAAATAAAACAATTGAAAAAGCTTTTTAGCCTACGTAAAAGCTTTAAGTTGGAGTAATTATAGTCATTGAAATGGAAAGATCTGTAAATAAAGTGCTTGCGTAGAAGAAAACTTATCTTTATTTCTGGATTATCGCGTCTTTGTTGGCACTAAAGAAAAACGTAACATAATTAAGTTCGATAAAAATAGTTCCGTTTTAACATTATATTTCCAGAATCTCTGCAATCTATTTTATTGTAGCTTACATAAATTAAATTGTTTACAATGTAATCTCTCAATGTTTTTTTTTTTCCCGTGAAGCTTAAAATTCTTTGTTTTTATAAGTGGAAAAAAGTAAAATGCCATCATATCACCATTTAAATAAGTATCGAGAGTGAAGCTACAGTAGTGAAAAAACAATTCAAACGATCGATTATGCAACTGAAAACTTTAACGATCGTTCCACAAGATTTCATTATGTTCCATCAAAAAAAAAAAAAAAAAAAAATTCTCAAGTGTGTGTGATGCAGGGAAACATCCTGAATGCAATATATCTTGATAGTTCTCGAAATGACGATCGTATAGTTTCTCTGTGAGATCGTATAATGTCTGTGTAGATTCTTCATTCTTTTCCACTCTGGTTTTATTTCCCACAATGTTTTTCTCCCGCCATCAGACGTCCAAGGACATTGGATGCGTAAATTCGCTTTTTATCTTCTACTATTGAAGCTGTTGGGGGTGGGGCCATTTTCCTAAAAATTATAGAGAAGGTAAGGTTGCTGTGGGAGAGTCGGCTATAGAAGTGCTTATAACTTTTTCCAGATTACGTCTGTTTCACTCCGCTGGATTTATACCTGTAAGAAAAATGAAATTTCTGAAATTCAAAGCAGTTGCGTCATTTGTGTGGTTCTCAGGGTCTGCGTGCTGCATTGTGTGAAAAATAACATTTTAGTAAGTTAATAATTTGTTGCTGAAATTTGAAATAACTTCTATAAGAATGTTTGCCCAAAAAGAACATTTTAAGTCATATATATATATATATATATATATATATATAGTTGAGAACGTACATGAAACGTTTTCATCCCATACAGTTTAACTTCTAAATAGGTATAAAAGTGAAATCTTCCAGTGATGATATATGCCAAACCAGTTAGTGAGTATATGTAAAATATCTGAAAATAGAGTAAAAATGAAGCAATATAAGAAGGTAATTGTTAATAAAGTTTCTTTTTTGAATATTAGCGTACTAAAATGTTCGATGTAACCTTCGAATGAATCAAGCATTTATTTTATCAATTATGAAAAGGGTATACTTGTTCAATTAAGCATTATTTATATTCATGAAAAATAAGATTTTTCATTGTGTTAAAAGGGAAACTGTCATTTTCAGCGATCAGTTCAATATAACCTATTGATTTTAAAATGTTCGAAGAAATCGTTTTATGCTTGTCTAAACAAATGGATATCTTTTGATGCTAATCTAGTTTGTGTGATGGGTAGGTTTAAATTTCTCATTCGATTTTTTTTTTTTTTAATTTTATATTTTGAATAAGATTTGTCCTAGAGTATTATATTAACATTTTTCAGTTTGCCAATGTATTTGCTTTCAATTCCCTTTAGTCATATTTTACATTACAAATTTGACTTATTTTTCCTATTTTCATTTAGCAATACAAATTTGATACAGCTGATGTATCACTATAAATTATTCTTCAAACTCTTTTTTTTTTTCTTTTTTAGGCTAGTACACGAAACTCTTATGCGTTTTTTTTTTCCAAGCCGTAATATTTGAGTAATCTTTTTCTCATAAATGCCCAAACGAATTCTAAGTACCATAATAACTTTGATTCTTCCTCACTTCATTTTTAAATGATAAATTTCAATCAGAAAAGGAAATTTGGAATCAAATTCTAGTTATAAGACAGGATGGGTGTCACTTGGGCTCGATATACATTTCGGTGATCTTAAAAAAGCCCAGAACAATAAACTGTTTCCTCTCCAGAAAATATTATTTATCAACGCCAACAAAAAGTGTGTGATTTTAATATAAAGAAAACATTCAAATAATGCCATTAAAACTGAATAGTAAATTTTAATTAGCATATTGTTATTATAATTGTATAATTTATAATATATTAATTAATTACTCTTTGCAATCGTGGCGGAAATAATTAAATTTTAAAATTTGGATGACTGTTAAATACTTTTGTTATGAATTTCTTAATTTAATAGTCTTCTTTTTCATCAAATTCATACCTCACCATTTGATTACTATAGCAACGAAACATAATTACTCGACATTTAGCATTTAAAAGAAAATTGCGAATTTAGTTCATTTCCGAATTTACCTGCCTAAATTCTTAGAGCTCGACGTACCACTTACAAAAAGTAAAATATATATATATTCACCCCTATTCTAGGAAATTATGAATAATTGTAACTTCTAATTTCACATATCTTGGTAATCATTAAATATTAGTCCATTTACAATTAAGTTACATTTGTTTCATTTAAATTTATCAGTTTTCATAGCATTTTTGTCAAAACTATCGTCTGTGGGAGTAATTGTCAATGTAACTGTGTCTGTGTTAAAAAATGAAAGAACAGGGTAGATGCTAAAATCGATTTCGTCTGCTTCATAACTACCGCAAGAAAATTACTTTTCGTTCCTGTTAACCGGCTGAATTCGCAGGATCGTTTTTAAATCATTAATGGAGGAAGATTGGATTCACACATTATGTAATGCTCTGATAATATTCTTCAGTGTAATCTGTTTTTACAAAGAAGAATAATCCCTGTATTTTTATATTTTATGCTACGTTTGATATGCACCGCCTGACCCTGCGAATATATTTAACACCGGTTTTCTGCATTCATATCTATCAAAATTTAATATGAAAATATAGTTGACCACAATAATAATCTTATTATTATTATTCACACGTGATCATTGTCAATTAAAGTCTTAACATTCACTAATTAAAAACGCTTCCCTAATTTAGCTTTTTAGGAGCAAATCTATAATGACCTGAAAAAAATTACTTAATGATGTATGGAGTCTAAACGCTCTCTTCCTCTTCAATGAATGGAAAATACGTCAAAATAAAAAAATAAATATTTAAATTACAATTTTGTGAAAGATAAACATTTTGACTAATCTCCAAGGCATTTTCATTATTTTGCTGTGGGTGCATAAAAAAATTAAATTACTGAAGTCAAAAGACTTAGAATTTTTCTATCTTTAAAATTTGTACTAAATATTACTCTTGAAGGCAATAAAAAATGAGTGGTAAAACAAATCATGTGTGTACGAATTTTTAAGGATCATGTTGTGGTAGACATTTTTATTGCATATCATTCATAAACTTACGTGGAAGATGGTATTTAACCATTTTTATCGTGTGCTTAATAAATGTTTCCTGCATATTATTTTTCAATATTATTTGGAGAGTTTTTTTGTTATCTTCATTAATGGCAGCAAGTGTTAAGCAATGTTTGCGCTTGGGTGTCACATAGTTTCGTAGCCCTATTGGCACACTTTATTTTATTTTTCATCTTATAGAATTTATCATGACTTGGGAGTAAATTTTTATATAAAACCTCTAATGAGCACGAGAAATTTTTGGTTAAGCCGGGATTCGAACTCATTACCTTCCAATAATGAGAATGATGCTCTGACCAACCAAGCTACTGCGATCTACTTAGGATGTTCAAATTCGTAAAATTTTAACCATTAATGTATAGACATTTGTTTTAATGTCTCACAAAATGGTTTCGCATCTAAACTATAATTTTTGGCATCCGTAGCATTTTACCTCCTCATAAGGACTTTTGGCATGCATTTATATTTACAAGTCTTTAGGAAGAAAATCCAGTAAGTCGTCTAGTTCACAACTCAGCAGGTGCTCATTACAAGTCAGAGGCAGTATCTAATTTCTTTTGTTCAATATAGGGATTCGGGATTAACCTTCCAATCTGAATAACACCATTTTATTGTTGATTTCTACTCCAGTTACACTCATTACATTGGCTTGAATAAAATTTCTCCGAGTGGCTTTAAGGCAAAACTGTTTCTTCAAAGTGATTTAATGTTTGAGTAATCTTCAATTTCATAATTGTAGATGAAAATAGTTCTGATGCAAAATAAAGATATATATATATATATATATATATATATATATATATATATATATATATATATATATATATATATATATATATATATATATATATATATATATATATATATATATATATATATATATATAAATGTATGTATATAGTATTTTTGTGTTTATAAAATTGTTATTCAAAATTATTTTATTTTTAAATTTTTCTTTTATTAAATGATGCTTTATACTATCTACACACACAGCCCATATTTTTTCAGCACAAATAATTTAAGTCTTTGATATTTTTACAGTTTCAGATTTCAATTCGAAAATATTTGATTCCCTTCTTTCATTCTGAAAATATATGCTTTTTTTTTTTTACTGAAGGCAACCTTTTCACCTTGCCAACTGGAAAATTTCGTGCAATTCTTCAATTTTTTAGGACTTTTCCATTTGTACCAACTATTTTTTTCGATTTACATTTTGATTTCATTATTTTTGATAATTTTGCGAAACAATTAAGTATTTCTCAGCGTAATATAAATATACCTAACGTTACAAAATTGAATTTGATTTTTCAAAACATATTTTTGTAAACTCTAATGCCAAACATTTTAATTTATGGTGGAAGTATTTCAAAATTTTTGTTTTCAAGTATAAAACTTCTCCGTAATGGTAATTCCATTAAAAAGAAAGTAATTATTTTAGAGAATTTCTTTTCATTAAAAACTTTATAATTTAGAAACTAAATTTATTTCATGGTGAAAAACAATAATTGTTGAATGAACTCATTTTCTGCATTAAAAAGAGAAAAAGAAAATTGAAACAATATACTAAAATGATTGAGAAGTGAAAAACAACTCCAGGACTGCCAAATATCTTATTAGTCGTTTTCATTTGACGCATTTGCGATTCATGATATAAATTAAAAATCGTGTTTTCCTTTCCTAAATTCACAAAAAAGAAACTTTTGGTGCGATCCTATCTTTTAGGAATGAATATAGACTAAATCCAAATGCGATTAAAGGTATGCTTATATAATCTTAATGAAAGCGATTTGAAAACATTTTAAAATGTAAACGATTCTACTTAACTGCAAATTATTCTATTTTACAGAATTGTTTACGTGTTGATTGTAAGAGATGCAAAAATTAACTTTGAAAGTATGAAATTTATAAATAGTATATGAAAAGTAATTTGTGCGTTGTTAGCATAGATTGAATAAACGTAAATGTTACTGAACATCAACTCAGAATCGGCTAGGTTACGGTTTTTTCCCAAATCATTGCTCTATTTTTCTGAAGAAAACAAAACAAAATTATTGCTCCAATATTTGAAATGGTTTATTCTCTGCTTCAATGTGGATAAGAGCATTCATCCATTTTGTTCACTGTTGCACCATGCAGTGACTTTGAATTAGTTTTATTTGCGGTGGATTACACCGTTACTAGTAAAGGTGGATTACTACGCTATTAATCTCAAATCCATTGCTCCATATTTCCTGTAATGCTTTATTCCATTTACCTTGAATCAAGCTTTCAAATAATTTTATTTTAAATAATAATGTGTACTCTAGATAGATAACTGAATCTATGTCTGGGGCAGAAATTCAGTGCATTGAATGTCATGAGAGACTAAACAAATTCTTATCTTTTCTTTTGATTTACTTCAAACTCTATTAATCATAACCGCGAAAATTTTCAAATAATTCCGTTAAAAGCTTTGAAGAACACACTACTTCATTTAATCTAGGTTTTCTATAGATCAGAAGTTTATAACGTAATAATGTCATCCATATGTAAGCACATGCGTATGTATGTCATTAATATACTATTATTTTAACTATAAATTCATCAATGCATGATTTGAGTAAATAATGATTATTGGACATCTAACTCTCTTGAATTTGGGCTCTTAAATTCAAGCTTTGATTGTAATACAGTAGATGTCGCCTTTAAGGAGAATATGGATTTGCTATGGGAGTAGGACTCGCTTTTAGCGAATGAACTCTGGTTGTGAAAAACATTATTGTTTTTAGTTCGTAAAATTTGTGTTGACTTTTGCCTTACGCTCATCGAACAGTTTTATAGAAAATTTCTTAACATTTCGGAAACAACCGAATTAAAAATATTGATAATAGCTGAAATTCGAATTAATGAAAATGAAACAAATAATTAAAGGAATAATGATAACGATGAGTTTGAAGATTTTCAAGTTAAATTGCATTCAATACTCTCAATTTATTTCGACTATGCTGAAAAAGTTTAATTTTTTTTTAAATACAAGAATGCATATAACTAAGTTTTGTTTTTGTACCAAGAACTTCTTTGAAGAATAATTACATAAATAAACAAAAAGACTATTCAAAGAAAATTGAAAAACTTCTTTTGTAGTAAAGAAGTAAAGTTTAAATAATAAGGGCGAGTATGAATTTTTATGACTTTTTTACAGACCCGTTTTTATTAGCACTAAATTATTACAAAAAAAATATTGCTGTCGGTATTGTAAGCAAGTTCGACTCTATTTATAAACAAGATAATCCACAGTGAATCTATTTTAAATTCTCCATTAAAATGTGATATAACTTAACTAGATTTTAATCACCAAATATTTCTTTTTTTCTAAATCTTCACTTTTTCTGAAATGATCTGTGTAAATAAAAAATAACCAAAAGCACTATTTTATGTTGATAAAATTTTAATTACTTTACCTGAATTTTTCTGATTATCAAATTAACTTTGTACCAAAGTATATCTTATACATGATTTTGTACCAAACTTTGTACCAAAGTATATCTTATGAGGATAAAATCTTTTAAAATAAACTGTTAACAAAATGTAATCTATATACTTTCAATGGCTATCAATGGTAAAAGAGAATTTAATTTAATCGTAGAACAAACACTTCCCCGTGAGAAAACAACTTTTGTGAATTCGTTGTTTATATTTGTTCTACGGCTAAATTAGGATGCGTTCATTTTTTTTCACTTTGTGAATCGTGTTGTTTATTATGGTACTAATTAGTCGTTCCACGTGCTCTCTTTCAAAACAAACAGAAATTTCAGTTGTTTTGGTATCTGGAGCAACTGGAGGGAAGTGCCGCAGTTCAATTGAGTGTAAAAAATGACCTCCTGCAGATGATTTTCGGTTCCGTTCGGATTCCCATGAGAAAGCATCAATGCGTACCCACAATGGCTCCGGACCACGCGAATGTGGACTTCTTCTTGGTGACCCAAAATAAAACTCCCTCTGTAAATATTTCCCATCCCCCTTTACTCTCTTCGGAGGTGAGTCGGTATAGCTTGATCTTGAAAAATTCTTCGTGGAACTAAAATTGCAACTGCTAAATTTGCTTTGATTACTAAAATTGCGGTGTATCGTTACAAATTTCTGCTGCATTAACAATCAGAAGGGTATCGACTCTATCTTTCGATTCAATGGTTCGTGGGGTTGGCTGCTTGCTTGAAGTGGGGATTTGGAATGGTTCGAAATGCTTTTTAGACTGTTGGACGTAGTGGCCGAATTAAGCCTCCTGAAAAATAAGTAACCGCAGAGAGACAACCAAATAAATTTGTGCATTCTTTTAATATGATTGGTCTTCCATCATCCTCTTGAAAAATACAAAAAAGTACAAATTTATTAGACTAATTATCAGGACAAAGAATGTAACTGGGAATTATTTGCTGTTTGAAACCTCAGTGTCCAAGGTTATTTTGGTCTGTGTTGTTACCAAAATTATCCTTTTAAAAGTGTCAATTTTTTTATACATAAAATTAATTAATATAAGAAAATATAACTTTAGAAACTATCAACCCTTATTACCGTCATCAATGTGGACTTGTGATTTAATTGATATGATTGTTAAAAATATGGTGCTATCAGGAAATTTTTAATAATATTGTAACAAAACCTTAAAACTACTCCACTGTGATTTTAGTTTACGCCATATTGGTATTTGCTCAGTAGCAAGAACGGTCGAATTGAATACTTATGCTTGCAATTTAATTTCATTAAAAAAAAAATATATTATATGATGATTTTATTCTGGAGAATTCTTACTTATTACAGATATAGAAGTTTAAAAAATCTTTGATGCACGTTTTTTACCATGTAATGCCAGTCATTTTTGTAGCAAAGAGATTTTAATGTAGCAGCAACAGTTGTGTAAACAGCAGTTCATTCGCCTTGTTTCTCATTAAGTTTTTTTTTTTTCCCACTAAGTTGTTGCAGATAATATAATGTGTTCAAAGAGAAAAAAAATCGAGTGTTCATTTTTTAAGTATTCATTTAAAGTTAATGATTCTATCGACGAGTTTTTCAGTATGGATAAGTTTTTAGAAATTGCAATATTCATATGTCAAACACACATCGGGTACGATGTGATGAAAATGAAATTAAATAAAAATGTTGCTTTTATTTATATGATGTTTAAATAAAAATTAAGTTTTAAAATAATAAATAATTTTGAGATGCGAAAGCTTACTAGAGAATTCCTTACCTTATAAAATTCCTTGAAAAGCAGAAATGGTGAGAAACTAAAAAAATAAATCTTCCTTGACTTATTATAATATATATATATATATATATATATATATATATATATATATATATATATATATATATATGTATATAAGCTATAATGATTGAAGTGTCAGAAAGTACAATAAAGAACTTATTAGAATGAATGTTTAATAATATAAAAATGTTTTAATCAAGCAAATCTTTTAGATGCTACATTTATTGCTGGATTAGGTAATAAATAATAGGAATGCGTAGTTACAGTAAATACCAACAAATGAAATGTTAAAAGTTTGCTACCTTAGTAACATTATTTGATAAAAATGTGTTTGTGTATGTATTCGTTCAAATTAAAAGTTTCACACTGTGAGGTTGATTTTTTTTTCAATGAGTGAGTTGTAAATTAACATGTTGAGTGTCTCAATATGTAACAGAATGTTTTGAAATTAATGAAGTTGTCTTTATTTCAGCTCAAAATTCTAAGAATAATCTTCTCGATTAATTTAGTTATAGACTAGTTAAATTTTTCTATTCAATTTTCAAAGAATAAAAGCAGACGATAACTTAAAACGTATCAACAACAAAATTCTTTTTGTCGTGCTAAGAAAACTCTGGATTTGCTCAGAAACAAAAATAATAAAAAAGTAATAATAATAATATTCCGTAAAAGACGTAAAAGTAACATGCGTACAATTGTATATTCATTTATTCTGTTAATCTGTTTCTTTTCAATAATTAGTTTATTATAAAAGTATTGCCTGTATTTACAGAGTAGCAACTGTAGCGTATGTAATTTTTCTACTGGCAGCAGTGTGAAATTCAAATACTGGAGTGTGGAACATCTGTGCCGTTCAAGGGATACTTTTTTTTTTTCTCACAGAACCGGATGCTTGTTGAAAGGGTCGACATTCAGGGGTGTTGGGCCTCTCTCCCCAATCCGAACTCTGAACACACCTGTATGGGGTTTCTTTTGAAAACGTTTTATGCTCCCGTTAATAAATCTTTTTTCTTTTATGTATTTCTAACAATATACTTTTGTAAGAGATAAGAAGTGAAAACGCCCAAAGTGGTTCATTAAATGACCCACATTGTTTAGGATTATATTCATCTGCCAAAGTTAGTTTTTATGGAATTAACATCATTTTATTTTCTTGAAATTATTATTTTCGTATTTTTTATTCGATAACCGTATTTTTTATACGATAAAAAAAAGGAAGTACAAAAACGTCATAAAATATTTCCAGAAATTTCTATTACTTCTATTTTTAGGAGGGGAAAAACTTTGACAGTTGGAAACGAAATTAATAACACTTGTATGCTTAAAATATTTTGCTTCTTGAAACTATGATTTTTACTAATAGATTTTTAATACACTGCTAAAAATGTTTTTGAGAATTTAAATCATAGTTTCATCTGTCAAATCAGGCACTGTTAAAAATCGAACTCAAAAAAGATTTTCGATCAACAAATGTTGAATGATGTTATCGACAGGGAAAATTTTTACATCGCTTAATACCTGATAGTTGACATTAATTATAAAAAATGTTAGACAGAAAAAAATTATTTTTACCTTTTTGTTTATTATGTAATCTAACATTTCAATATTTTTTAATTTTACATTAGTAAAATATAATTAATTTATTACATTCCTTATTATTAGAATTTAGATAAAATTTACATCACAGAAGAAGTACTTTATTTCAGTCTTTGAAGTAGAAAAAATTTTTTAATCGTGACTGAATTGTGTGAGTGTGTATAGTTGTGTAGTTTTTTTTTCCCCGATTTTATATGTATTATTTACCTGCATGTGTAAATGTACAGATTTTGTTTTAAAAGATTTCCACAACTTATGAGAGATGCTACTTACTTGAAAGACCCAGACTTAGTTTAAAATACTCATTTTTAAATTGATATTTACAATTTTATTAAGTGACAAAATGGGTGAACTATTGTTGAAAGGTTATCCCTTAAAGGTCTTAATGACTTTTATGTCATCCGTTTTCGATTTGGTAGAAGAGACGAATTCGCCGTAACTAAAGATCAAAAATAAACTGATCGAAGAGGAAGTAATAGTTAATAAGATTAAAACCACCTACGCACAAAAGAAAAACTAATCCCGTTATGGGTTTTACATGTCAAAACGTATGTGCTCTTTCCTCTGCGGAAAAATCAATCTTCCACTGGGGTAGGCTTTATTTTCCAATGAATAACGCGATGTCCTTCTACCTCTTCGGTGAGTTCAACTAACGTGAGAATTTTTTGATATATTGTATTGAATTTTATTTTTATTTACTTGTGTGTGCACTTCCTTTGTGTGTGAGTGTGTGTGCTTGGTTGAAGCTTTTTACGCCATTTCTTTTATTTACCAGGAAAAAAAAAATCATTCAGTTCGCTGCAGTTATTTTTATTTCAGTGGATGCAAAATCTAAACTCTCTTTCACGAAATAATCACATAGTTTTAATAAAAAAAATAAATAAATGAAAATTATTAAGTGAGTATCAAATATAGAGGCGTTGAATTTTTTTACAGAAATTAAATTTCTAGTTTAAAGTTGACAAAAGTGCAATCAAAATATAAGTATTAAAAACATATCTAAGTTTTAAAAGAAAAAAATGCTTTTATCTTCGAAAAAGGTACAAGTTCAGTTTGTAAAAATTCAGTTGCCATGACAAATCTTAGTTATAATTCGAAATATGGAAATAGTTAAATATATAAAAATTCCAAATTGCGCTGTTATCATTTTTAATAATTTTAATTGTTAAACAATTTGGTTAATAACATAAATCAAACAATTTTGTTTAGTAATATATTTTGCTAAATATGTCACTTTTCTTTATTTTATATAGGTTTTATTAGAAATGTAAATAAAACATTTCATACTTATTTGCATTATATAAATGGATCAAAGATGGCCCATCTCTCTCAGTCAAATTTATTTTAATTTCTCTTGTGAGAATAAAGCTCAATAATTGATTGTCTCGAAATATTTCTTTTATGATATAAACTGTTAGTTTAAATTGTATTATATGAAACTTGTTAAACTTGTTTGATGCTACCAATAAAGTATATTAATTTCTTTAGGCTCTGATTAAACTGTCTATCTGTGAAATTGAATCAATAAGCTTGAGAAAAGCTCTTAAATGTTGTTGACCAAAAATTACTTTATGACTTATTTTGTGACAAGAAAACTTGATAATTTTACAAAGATTTTACTGATTCTGCTGTAAATTTATTGATGTTTTGTAATTAAACGCAAGAAACAGTAAAAAAGAGTTGTATTTGTATTAAATTAAAGTAAAGCAAATAAAATTACTGAAAATATTTTTTAAATGAAAATAATTAGTTTACCTGGTTGACCCTCTTTTAACTTTTACTGATACTAATATTCAAATAGATTGAATTATATGTTTTGTTTTTGTCGCGCTTATCGTTTGCTCACGAAAGCCAATTAGATCGGGACCTACAGTTCAAAGTGCATTACAAACACTCATGTCCGAGGTGAAATTCAAACCCACGAACTATGGTACTGAAGACAAGAGCACTAACCATTCAACTGCAAGCTCGACCTTTGACTTAATGAAACTACATAAAACTAAGCACTTTTACACAGAAGTATAGGTTTTGAAAATTTTTTCTCTATATTTATTTCTGTCGTATCTTGGGAAATAATTTTTTTTTTTTAAGTCAAACATAGATTGATCATTTTTTAACTTTTCTGAAGTTCAAAATTTTAAACTTCAAAAAAAAAATATTATTATTCGAACTTCGTAAGTATGTTACGGAAAAAATAATATCTGTCAATTTGTAATTTAAAGATGCATTGATTCCATCATGTTTGGACTAAGGAAAAATTGAACGGACACTTCTGTACAACTAAAGCTTAATATTGTTCTCGTAGCTATACACTTTATAACTGATTTCTTTTTAAATTATTTTGTCTTGAATGTGCGTTCTTTGACACCGAATAATAGACAGCCTAAAAGACCAAGACTGTTGTAAGATAATTTATGTTGCATTATTGAGCTGTATTCACGTATTGCAAGGGAGGAAACTTGGAAAACTTTTAAGCACCCACCCGACAGATGCTCAATATCCATCTCCTTATTCAATAGTGGCTGGTATTGAACCGATATCTTTCGCTATGAATAGCGGTCTTGCCACTACACCATATTTAATCAAATGTGCGTATTATCACACGTGTACTGTTTAAGAATGTTTTAAGGCAATTTAATGTCCCCCGTGAAAGTTGTTTTCCAGTAGAACTTTTTATAGGCTAAGGGGAGTAGTCTAGTATCACAAGAAAAGAACCCCGGAAAATTCCCGAGCACTTTCCCCAATAAACGTGCATACTGAAGGGCATCCATCTCTCTAGATCAACAGGGGCTTGTATCGAGCCCAGACCTTGAAGAAGTCTAAATATGCGCACTTGATATAACCGCCTCAGGTACATACCGATTGGTAAATGTAATATATATATATATATATATATATAAATTATCATAAGATTTCTGACATTTAAAACTTATCACCACTTTGAAAACATTATGCTGTGAAAGACAATAGATTTAAAGGTTGATTTCGTTTTGATAATATGAGTATTTCGTCATATTTTATTTCATATTTGTAAAAAAAATTCTATTCTTAGAAAATAAATTATAAGTGACTTAAACATGCTTCTATATATTTAGCAAAATTGTAAATAAATTTTAAGTAAATTTCTTAAATTACAAGAGTTATCTTTTTTTAGAAACTGTTTTGTTTTACTGATATTTTTATTAAAAAAAAATTGAAATAAAAAAGTTTATTTTATTAATAAGAAAAAATTTAGGAAATTTGCTCAGATAGAATTACTATTATTCCTAATTTTATTATTTTAACAAATGATTTTATATTTTTAATTTAGAAATTTAAAGAAATATTGAGTCAATGAAATTTAGCTTATATTTCCTGGTTGAAATAATTAGGAAGATATAGTATAAACTTTTACGATGTGATACTAAACTTAGAACATGAAATTTTAAAATACGATTATTTATTATCTTTATAAATGAAATTTTAAAAACATTTCGTATGAAAGAAAAATTAATATTACAATGACGCGATGTAAAAATGAACATTCTGTTAGTGCTGTTTTTTCATTTGCATTTACTAAATCGATAAACATTCAAGAAAAGTTAAATACTAAACCATGAAATTTGCAGATATTCTTCAAAAATATTTTTATTGCGTAATATAAATATTTTGCGTATAACTGCTTGTAAATCAAACGTTTACAAATTTAATATTCATGACGTTGAAGTCTATCATTTTGGTACGGTAACGAAATCGAACGTAGGGAGAAAGGGGTATGGCTAGGTATAAAGAATAAATTGTTTATTCGTTAGAACTTTTTTGTTTCACTAATGAAAAATTTTTTTTAATTGTTTGAAAGTTCAAACTTGAATTAATTTTATTGAGAATACAGGCATTCGACTATTTTATGTTTGCTTAAAATTTTTTATCCTGGAGAATTGCTGAATTTTGATTTTAAAAATTTTAGTCTTATAGTTTTCGCGGACAAATTTTTCTAAATTTATAGGGTTTTTATCGGATTTAATTATATTTTGAATTTATACCATTCAAATCTGAATATTTAATCAAAAACGATTTTGCTTATACATGAACAATATGGGTTCATTTTAGAATTTGGTTACGATACAAAAAAATATATAGGTGTGTGGTAAAGTATACTAAAAAATCAACTGTGGTAAACGAAAAATTTCAGTCACTTTATATTTTTCACATAAAAATGTCTCAGATATAGTAAAATTAATTACCTCTATTCTTGAATTCTCTCTCTCTCTCTGCGAAACGTTATTGATATCGTAATTTTTTACAGAAACAAAGAATGAGCAAATCAAACTTAATGAAATCACATGAAATCAATTCCGACTTCAGAAGATACTGTGCACTAAAATCTTGCAAAAATTCTAACTCTTTAAAGGAATTGATAAATCACAAAAAAGGATAAATTTCTAACAAAGTGTATTTCACTTGAAAGTGATTATTTTCATCCCTATTTACGACTAAAAGTTTGAAGTATCTTATATGAACTCATTTTCATACATCTTCCATTTAAGTTTAATTTTTTGCAAAAGTGATTTACGATATTGGCTCTAAAATAAAAACCGATGTTTTTATGAGAGAAGTGTAAATCTTTAGATTTAGGTGTAACCATCTACACTGCTGATATTGAAATCCCGAATTTTTTTGAAGCAACCCATGTTCGATTCCCATGCATCCGAGTGTAATCAGTTGCTTCAGGTGCAGATGTCGAAAGATATTTTTGCAGAATAATCGTAACTTGTGGGGAATAAAATCTTATAAAGTAAAAATTCTAGACGAGACTTGTGAATTGTCAATTTTGACATGCAGGATTTATTAAAAAAAGAAGAAAAAAATCTTATATTAACTAAATAAAGTCCTGACGATTTAAACTTCAGAAAAAAAAAATAAATAAATAAAAAATCACTGCTGAAGTTTTATTTTAAGACTTTACATGTGGATTCATGCGTAATTTGTACTTAAGTGTCGGGCGATTAAATGATTGAATACTTAAAGAATGAAAAAATGTGCTTTTAAAAATGTAGCTTTGAAACAAAAACGATGATTACTTTGAATGATTTTTTCCCTTTAAAATGAAACTAAGAATTGTTTCAAAAAGAGTGAATTTACTGTACATCCCATGCTAAATATTTTTCTAATTATTTTAGAGAAAAAGTTCACATAAAAAAAATTTGTTTGAGAATTTGACACTTGTTTTTCGAATTCCACGAACTTTCGATTTTTTTTAAAAAAAATATCACCGATCTTTACGAGCTTGTAAAGAGGAAATTCAATTGTACACGTACACATCATTTGAAAAGTAATTTGTGTTTATTTTTATTTTCAAAAAATGTGTTCTTTTAAATGTAATTTGTGCATCACTGTTTTATTTATCATATCACCTTAGTAGTCAACATTTATGATATTTTTTTTTTTTTTAATCCAGATTCGGTAATGGCTGAGTCTGAGGAAGCCAATGTGACTGTCAGCTCGTCCACGTTGCCTCGGAGCGCCAGGAGGTGCAGGATACCGCGCCTCAACCGGTCCACATCTGTCCGCTTGAAAAATGAAGCGCTGGATGGCCTGCGGTACGAGAACAGGCCCAAGTCCATGACGATGTCCCGGGACTTTTCCTGGGACAGATATGGGAACATGGGCTCAGTGGCCTCGGTCCCCTACTCAGTGGACGACGACAGTTCCGTCAAGAGTTTCGGCAGCTTCATGAGTTACACATCCTTCGCTAGTCAGAGCCAGTGCACCGAGGCATCCGTGTCCCGGCCCATCAGCAGGTGCCACTACGGCAAGAAGTACGTCCTGCACTGCGACCGGCACTTGGCGAAACCGGAGGAGTACCTCACCCCCACCCAGAGAAAGGACAAGGAGATCAGGCAGATGAAGTCGGCCTTGATGAAGCAGACCAAAGCATCCGAGAGCAAAGACGCCGAGATCGAGAGGCTGAAAGCAGAGATTCAGAGACTGCAGGACACTATAGCTGAGGTAACTATTCTCTCAGATCTGTTGAGTATCAGTTTGTGACAATGTTAGATCAAACTATACTAAATTTCATAAGGGCATCTTGGACCACTTCGAGATTTTAGAGCATGTCATTTAGTAAATTATTTGTGTAATATCAATATGCACTTTTTTTTACTAAGTTTTAAAATTTTTTTGATGCTTTGATCTCAAGGGGAAATTAGCTGATCGTATTACTCTAGTCATAGATATCAGGAGAGTGAGAAATTGCAATATTGAACTTGTTAATCATAGCTCAATAAGGTACATTATTGTAAACACTATTAAGCTTCTACGTTTCAGTATTTTAAAATATCTCAGCCTTGAGAACAATGTTGACAGTTAATTTACTGATTCATTACATTGACTATTCAATTTTGTGAATTGTAAAATATTTTATTTATACAAGTTACTATATAGGTTTTCAGCCTTATTAGAAAACGTTTATTTCATATATAATATGAAGATTTCTTTATTTTATAACATGCATTTACACATTTGCAATTTTATTCTTTCTGATTTGATTCTTGTAAATTTTTACTTTTTAAACTGAACACCAAGCCAGTAATTTTTTTAAATACTAAATCTTATTAGCTGAAACAATCGAGTTACTTATTCCAAAATTCAAATTTATTTTTTAAGAGTTCAACTTTTCTTAAAAGTTATTTCTTAATTGAATTATTTTGATCGTAGGCCAGCTTTCTTGTTATCTAATCGAAACCAACTTTCAATTTTAAATTAGTTTTTAATTTTTTTAAAAAAACTTGCATTTTAAATAATACCACACTATAGATCTAGCAACAAAATAAACTACAAATCTGTACATATAAACCAGAAAACCTGTCAAATGTTAATGATTCCTGGTGTCTACTGTCTATCAAAAATCAGAGACAAAAACTTTTTTGTTCAGCTTATAACAAATTCTTTTATTTTGCTCGTATCAAAATATTTATAAGGATTAAATTTGGGGATGAAAGATATAAGTCAAACTCGATACTTGATGCTAGTTCAATATTGTGATCTAAATGTACTAAGAGTACTATGTACAACTTAATGCGTAAAGAAAATATTTCCCTTTAAAGCACAATTGAATAAATAGCTATTTTTTTACTTCCAATTTCAGTTATATAATGCCTATCTAGTTGAAATATTTAATTTTGTTCTTTGCTACAACTTTTCTTTTGTTTCTGCAAAATTGCTCCAGTTTCTTACCATTTCTTGCAGCTACAAGTGAGAAAACATGACATGATGCAGTCATCCCAAGAGAGCGATAATTTGGAAGACAGCCTTAATCCCAAAAATTCAACATCCGTGATTAGTTTCGATAGCAATGACTCTGACCATAGTGATATTCTTACTGTGACGCGTAATAATGACGACAGTGGCGTGTCCAATGTCATGTCCATGTCACTGAGCCCAAGGCATAGCTCTGAATTCGAAGATCTAGACAACCAGCAGCTGAAAGTTCTCACGGCTGATAAAGCAGTGTGCACTGATCTGTCGATCCTGGACTGTTTCTCTCCCATTAAAGCCTCAGCAAACGGAAACAGTAATTCAGAACAAAATCCTCCTGCACCTGAAAACTACTCTGAGGCAACTCCACCTAGGCTGTCGAAAGAGTTTGAAAGCTTCCTGAGTACTTACAAGCAAGAACTGGAATCTCTGAAATCCCAGCATAAAGAACATTACCAGGATCTAAAAGAACGCTTTAATGAGAGAGTGGATGACTTGTTGCAAAAATTATCTGAAGCCAACACAAGGTTAGTTTCTATATATATATATATATACTATCTCATTTTGTTGCCAGAATAATCATCCAAGATCAAAATGATTTTTAATAAGAGCTTAATACATGTCAATATAGTCGAATCTTGAAGCAAAATCTGATACAGAAATTTTCCCCATTAATAATATTTGTAAGCTTCTCTTTAACTACAGAATAAAATGAATAATGGGAGATCAAACTTTAGAAAATCAAACTTGTTCTCTCGATGTTTTTGCTCTTTTGGATGAACTGATGCATTCACGACATCAAAGAGCTATAACAAATAATTAACATGATTTGCAGTAATTTTCAATCTGTTCTGGAAGTAATAGCTATTAATTTGATCTCTTAGATCATTATTATGAGATAAATTCAACGTACCGTATTTTCATATAACGTAACCCGCTGATAATGTGCAAAAAACGTTTCGAATTTCATTGTGCATATTATACGACGCACCGAATATTTGACATGAAACATTCTTCATCATCAGACTATATAGCTTTGATAGGAATACCGTTCATGTTTAATAAAATTAATAACAAGTGGCGCGACTACGTTCAAAACAAATTCGATTCCTCGGAAAGATATTACAGTTTCTGTAGCTATCGTCATTTCGCATTTTGCTGTTTCGTTCCGAAAAATTAAATTCGTGTATCGTTATGTGAAAGTGTACGAGTTATACAGCAGATTTTAAATTAAAGGCTGAAGGGAATGCAAATAAAAAAATGACTCTACATGTTAATGAACAACAAAACATTCTCAGTACAAAATAAAAAATATATCTAATAAAAAAATAATCTAATTCTTCCATTTAATTATTTACAAAACAAATATATTTTTAAAATAAGTCAATCCCCCGTTTTAAAAGTTATTAAATAATAAAAATCGATAAGCTTTCATAGTCTTCTAAAAATTATCGGTCTTGATGCTCTCATCTCAGTTTATTCCATTTTGCGAATTCTCATTCAATGAGATGTTTTTCATAAGGTTTTTTTTTTTTTTTATTTATTTTTTTTTATGCACAATTAAGTATATTTTTAATTATAATGAGTATTTTTTTTTAATTTTATGCGACGACAAAAAAAATCACCCCTAATTATGCGACGCTTTTTTTTTTTTTTTTTTTTTTTTACTCGATTAGAAGATCTTGATGATTATATACAGGAAAATATGGTAATACTAATTTGGCATTAAACACTAATTTTAATACTACAGTGAAGATTTGTAATCATTAAAACCGAATAATTTATCATGAAACTTTCAAAATCATTGCTTTTATCATAAATTGAAATATATTTTTAAAATGCTTTACTTGATCTCCCAATCAAGTAAAGCATTTTAAAAATATTTCAATTTATCATGTAGGTAGACATAATAAATGACTTTTTATGAAATAAACTATTAATTTCTGCCCTGCATTGAAGATTAGATTACTTAGAAAATAGAAATAATATACCTTTATGAAGATATTTGTGGCCTGGTAATAGGATCACTATGCCTTGTGATAGATCCCAGACACTATGCATGGTCAAATCGTACACCTTCACGACAACGCCAGGCCCCATGTTGCACAAGTTATCAAAGCCGCACTCCAAGAGCTTGAATGGGAGGTCCTCAGCATCCGCCGTGTTCTCCGGAACTTGCACAGACCGATTACCATATTTTCCACTCCTAGTCAAACCATATGAAGGACATTACCTTCCATAACAAAGATGTTATTAAAAACTGGCTCAACAACTTTGACACCAAACCAGGTGATTTTTGGCAGAACGGCATCAACAAATCGGTCGAGAGGTGGGAAACGGATATAAATATCAACGGCGAATATATAATTGATTAACTTATTGATATAATTGTTGTTTTTTGTTTAAATAAAAGCATCTTTGGTAAAAACGTTAAGAACTTATTTCCCAACCTAATACTTCTGAAAGATAAATGTGCAGTAAATTCTCAAAAGACTTTTGCTAAATTCAACTTTTATTCTTTATATTATGCAATTTCAAATCAACTGTTTGTTTCCAAGTTCTAATTTTATTAAATGATTTAAAAGTTATTTCCAGGTTCAAAGATTTACTGCAATTATTGAAAAAAATTTAATTAAGTATTCATCCAAGAAATTCTTTAACATTTTAATTTGGGGTTTTTAATGAATTAGCATTTAAATATATTTACAGGATCAGAGTTTTTTTGTATTTTATTAATGTCTTTTTTCATTTAACACACATTTGTCAAATGATAAAACATTGTGTTACCTTTTATTTATCTTATCTAAGGAAAAATATGTACACATAATTTTCCTTTTGTTGAAATCCTAAAATAGTTTTGTTACTTATGAATTATCATATATATGATAATGCAAAATTTAATATATATGAAATTATTTTCATGATTTCCATCTTTGGTACATAATAGAATTCAATCCAGTGTAAATACATGGAACATAGGATTCAAATAAACTCACAGTTCTTATAAATATAAAAATGCAGTTAATAATTCAGAATTTTTTTATTGCTCAGTGCTTATTTTATTAAAATTTTATTTATATTTATAAGAAATCTTTAAACCATCAACTGTACAGATAATTTCTATTGCTATCTTATACACTTATAATTTTACGTATACTTTAGGTATGTATACCACCTAAATAAAATAGATTTTTAATAAATATTTTAAACCAAACAGTAATGCCTAATTAATTTTAAAGTTGGAAAGGAATTTTTTTAACATTTGCTAAATCTAATTTCTTCTTTGTGACTTCTCATGTAATTTAATAAAATTTTGATTCAAAAATTTTATAATGAATTTGATATATTTCCTGTATACAGTCTCAAAAATAAAACTGCACATACAAAATTAAAAAGTATTTAAATTGACTAACTTATTTATCCATAACAATTAAAAAAAACTTCCTTTTTGAAAGATCCTATATACATTAATTTACATTAAAATCTTTATGATTAAGTGTTTTACTTATTAACTCATAAAGATTTTAATGTAAATTATTTATTAACGTAATAGTTTAAACAAATATCTTAGATAAAATTCAAGAAAATCACATACTATATTACTTCTAATTTTTTAAATTGAAATTAAATGAGTAAATCTCATTCATTTGTGTGTGAGCATGTCATTACTTATTTCAATATCCTCTAAACTTGCATAAAATATTAATTTGTTCAGATAAGCCACAGTTATATTTAAATCAGTCTGCATATACTGTCTAATATTTATTCAGTTGAACTAAAGAGATCTATTGAAAAATTTCAATATTTTCAGAATGAAAACAAAATTTTCATTTTGGAAAAAATTGCTAGTACTATTAAATAGTCTTATTCATATGCAAATTTTCAAACCTGTCAATTTTTAAGTCACTCAAAGATTATTCTATAAAAATGCACACAATTATGTAAGCAATTTTTAAATTTATGAAATTGATTTTGCCCAGTTTGTATATATTAACCTTAAAATATTGCAATTAATATTTATTGTACACAAGCTAAAATGTTTTAGTTGCTTAATCACAATAGATATTTAGAGTCCATTTAAAATATTTTTATTTAAAAATATATTCTCTAGTTAAAACTAGATTAATTCCTTATTTAAATATTGTAAGCTATGTTTAAGCTAAATAAAAAAATGAATATTGTTTACATTAAACAGCTTACATTTATAATGGGTTATGATACAATAACAGTAAAGTTTATTACTTGTATAATATAGCAACTGAATTTTTTTCTCCATTAGGTACCTTGAGCTTCGCCCTCTATTTGATCGAGCACAAGACAAAATTCATAATATAGAGAGCCAGCTAACAGAAGTTCAGAAAGATATTGAGAGCCAAGAGGACTACCACAACCAAATGTATCTCAAGATGTACAGGTGGAAAAATGCTTTTAAAGCTTGCATTTGTGTGTCGGTTGCTGGGTTGGCATTTAAACATTTAAGGCCATTAATAAACATTCCTGATTTCTCTAGCATGCAGTATTATTTTTCTCCTGCAGTTGCTTATGATAATTTAAAATATCTTACTAATTGGATAGAATTTAGAATACAAAATGAATAGAAGTTATAATTTTCATAGTTATAACTAGTAAATAACATTTGATGTAGAAATGAATTTCCTCTCATTCCCTGTTAGATTATGTTCTGGCAATTACCTAATATTAACAAAACTATCACTATAAAATGTATTCTTTTGAAGCAACAAAATATTTAGCTATTTCACCAAATACAAGTATTCTCCTTTTTACGAGTTTCAAGAATACACATTTAATTATAAAACTGAATTAGAATATATTTTTTATTCTTAAAAATTAATTAATCCTTAAATGCTAAGTTATACTTTACTTGTTTGATTTAATTGACTGTCGAAACATTTATCAGAACTGTGAAATTTTTATATAAATAAGATTTTGTTTAATGATATTGATAATTTTTTTGTTTATAATAAAATAAAAAATTTAATAATGTAAAGTTACAGAAATAGATATAAAAATAATTAAACTTCATAAATTCCAAATTTATGATTGCATTTTCGAATAACAATATACATTTAGATTTTCTTTAAGTAATTTTCAATGCAATCTGAAGTGAGTTTCTATAATTCTTTTGCAAAGTTAGAATTTATATTGTTATGTTTATAGTATAAGTGTATAAAATATGAGCTGTCACAATCCTAACAGTATTATATCTTCAACATAATAGATCTTTTAATTGAGACAAAGTGCATGATCTTACTTTTGTAGTTTGAATTATTTCTTGCAATAAATCATTGCATAAAATTTCTATGGATTTAAAAAGTTAATATATAGTTACTTTTGAAATTTATAAATTAATACAACACAATACAGTAAAGTTAAAATATATTACAAGGTGCTGTTAATAAATTTAACTTGTATTTCCTACAGCTAATTAAATTCCCGGTTCATTTTTTCTGCATTTTATTCTTAAAAAAAACATGTAACAATTTTACAATTTAGAATGACATGGAATGTTTTTTGTCAATGACAACATAGAAAAAAAAATGAAATGTGACATGTTATTTTTTTCTACCTGTTAAACTTATAATATATTTTATGTGTTTTTTTTTTTCATGTTATTCATGGAAGTAACTATGAATCTTTTTAATTTTAGATTTCATATATTTGAGAAAAACATATCATTGCATGTCTATTTTCATTATTTATGTCTACATTTGTTACATTTTTCCTAGTCTTTTATATTTATATATATGTTGATTGTTAAATTAAAATTAGTAATCACAATTGTGTTAATTCTCAAGATATTTGTAAAATATATGCTTGGCAATGAAATACATTTTTTTACCATAAAAGCAAGTTGTTTTTTTTAAGTTTTAACAAATTAAATAAAAATTTTCATTTAACATGTTATTAGAAGTGTGAAGATGTGTGATCATTCAATGTGATAATTAGTATAGAGCTTGATAGTGTATCACTTAAAGCAAGATTAGAAATTTTGTAATGTGGCTTACAAATGTGTGCCATTAAACTGAAAGCATGCATTTTTGAATTGAGTGATATTTTCAGTTGTCATAAAGCTATTTGTAAGACTTTTTATCGATGTAACTACAGTGAAATAAAAATGTGATAATAATCATAAATTAGTATTTAATTGCATTATTATTTAAATAATATATGTATATAATTGTAGAAAATTAAAATTTTTGTTTTTAACAAGAAAATAATTTTTGATTCTGCTACACTGTAGATTCAAATAAATTTTAGAAGTTTAATTTTGACTCTTTGTAGTTAAGGATATATTGCAAATTTCTTGTTTTAATATTAAAATGCTTAATAACTTTTATAATATTCAATTTATTTTTCAATAAAAAATGTCACATTTATTTCACAACAATTCATATGACAGAGTTGTATCAATGATTGTATAATTAAATTTATCTCAGTTCCAAACAATATATCTTTTACTGAAATATAAATCAAGATTTCAAAAATATTTTAAAGTTACAATTTTTAATAACTTAAAGTTTATTTTTGCAATAAAGCATAAAAAATTAGTTATAAATTCTTAAAATGCATGATACAATTCCTAAACTTAAATGATTTTTGTTCCTTCCATGTTTTGTTTAACCTTGCATTTAAAATGAATTCTGAATTAGTCATTTATACATAATTTTAAAAAAAGCTTTGTTATTTTGTTCATTTGTATCCAAACCAAAATATTAAAAGTATGTTTATAATGGTTACACTTATATTTCATTTTATTATTTTATTTTTAATTTGAACTTCCTTTAATGTATAACATATCACCCATTTGTAAGTCACTTTATTTTGTTGCATGTTTAAAAAATAATTACTTTTCTTTAGTAGAAATTTTATTTTATGATTTTTATCCTCTTTTTTTTCTTATGTTATTGCATGATTTAGTGACATCATATATTTCCATTGAAACAGGAAGGGACAAGAATCTGCTAGATATGAACAGGCCGAGGAGGCCCTGGATTTTGCACACCTGCCAAAACGCGTTTCCGTCCCCGATTTATTAAAGCAACTGCAATTGTTGGAAACTGAGCTCGACCAAACAAAACAGCTGTATCGAGAAGCTGCCAGGGGAATGGGGGATCGACAAGCAGAGTATACTCTGCGTTTTCTCAAAGATGCTGTCTTCTACTTCCTCACCAAGAAAGACAAAGAGCATCTGAAGGCCATCCAGAGCATCCTAGGATTCACAGACGCTGAGAGGATGGCCGTTGCAAAAGCAATGAAACATAGGAGGCTGTGAGTGACTAATTAAGTACGTCCCTATACTCTGATTCTTCAGCACTTTCTTCTCTAACACTCCTTTTATAAAGACTGCAGTATGGGATGCACATTTTCTCTGCTTTTTCCAACTTTCTCTAGGGAGCTTTGGGTTATCTTTTCTGTGTTGTTTATAGTTGCTGTATTTATTGATAACTTATGGAATAATTCTAATAAAAAAAAAACTCAATCATAATTTTAATCAAAATAACCTCAATAGAAACCAATAGCAAATCTTCATAAAGTTTAAAGTCTAAAACTAGAAACAATTTAAAAGTAAGTATATAATTAAACAAAATTAAAGAAATATTGATTATTTATTTCAGCATTTTTAAGGGAATGTTGAATCTAAAATTTTGATCTAAAACATCACATAAATATTTTTAACCGCCTAAATAATAAAATTTAAAAGGCTTTAAGAAATGACTTTTGAATGATGCAATAATTATTTTTATGCACATACATATTTAATAAAAATTCATAATAATCTACAAAAACATTAAACAATTAAAACATTTTTCTATCAAATTTCTGACTGAGCTGGCACCCAAATGATTTGGCATTTGGTTCAACAGTTTGTGTGTTTGAGTCTCAGCTTTGGTATGGATGTTTGTACTGATTTGGAATTCACTTTAAACTGTTGGCCCCAATCTAATTAGCCCTCATGTACAAAAAATGACCATAGACATATAAACCATCATATTTCTGACTAATCCATTAAGTTTGTACATAATTTGGGAAGAATAGGAAAAAAAATTATAAAATGCATGCTATAAAAGAAACATAATATACTCTATGTTCATTTACACTGTGTGCAAAAGATTATTGGGCACACAGTAAAATATTGGGAATATACAAAAAATAAAATAAAAAAACTACCTACATTCTACTGCTTTCAAACCTTGTAATTTTTATTGACTAACAGCAGCTAATAGTTTGAGAAAATAGCACATTTCAATAAATTAAGTTTTGCTATCTGCAAATGACAACTGCATGTTGTTTCTCAACTTGCTTACTAACTGATTACTTCTTAAGAACAATGAATCTGTTTTGATGAGTTATAAAATTAATCAACTCAAAATTCATAATCAGTAATTTATTCAGCTTTCCAATTTGGAACAAAATTTGATAATTCATAAACAAAATTGTTATCTGACTGGACAATAAAAAAAGAAAATTTTTTAAATTAATTATAAATATAAAGGACATTAAAGAAATGTTTGATAAAAAAAATCCTTAATACTTGAAATGAAGTAATATCATGAAAGTTGTATGAAAATAAATGTTTTGGTAAAGATAAAAAACAGTAAAAAAATTCATTTTTTATTATATTTTTCTCTGGAAATTTCAAGTGCAAAATGAAACATCAAAGATAGATAAATCAATAAATGCTAAAAATTACAAAATAAATAGTTCTCATTTGAAATAACATAAGTGATCCATTGTTAAAAATTTAATAGTTTTGTAATAATCTGAATAAGTTTTTTTAATAATTCAGCAATGAGAAAACATGACCATGAGCAACATGGAAAAAAAAAATATGAAGTCAGATATATATAGAAGAAAAGCACATTTATTGTGTTCAATTAAACAATTACTAGTAGTGTTATTTTAAAACAAAATTCATTTCTAAAAGCTAGAATAAAAAATGGTAAGAGAAATGCCTTATTGAAACTGCTCAGGTTACTTTTTAAAATAATTGATCAAACTTCAAAATTAGACAGAAATAGTTATTAATAGGTTAATCTTCTGTGTTATGCAATCACGGTTAATATGAGGTATAAAAGATGCTGGTATAATCAATAGTTTTAATTTAGAAATTAGTATAGAATAACTTAGCAATTTTCTTGACTATAAAATATTTCATAGATAAATACTTTTAATTATTTCAAGAAATCAAATTAACTTTTCAAAAGAAATGATATAAACTTTTGTTTTCTTTTTATAGATTCTGCTCACCTTTTAAACACTTAAAAAAGAAATGTTGAACCCTTTCATTCCAGTGATGGTAGTGAACTAGATGTAGATACTATAAAGGCAGATATGTATTTTCTGTACTGTTCCTTTAAGTACAGTCTATATAAAAATTCCATATCTGTAACTTATGTATGATTGTCATATGTGATTTATTTTAAAATGATTAGTTAGATATTCGCTCTTATTAAATGCAAATTTGCATTTACGTTTTAATCTTAAATATAAATATTTTTAAAATTAGAATATGTTATAAGTTGTCACTGTCAAATGTGATAAAACAAAAATCATTAGAATGTTTAATCTTCAGTTCAAGGTTCTGATGACTAATGTTAAGAAATAATATAACTTGGGAAATTAAGCTTTAATGCAAAAATTATTTTAATTCAAATGATAAATCGAACATGAATTATGCATTTTTACATAACTTTTATGCATTTTTACATTCCATATTTCAATTATAAAAATTCCTAAAATTAATTTTTTTTTTTTTTAATTTTCCTACTTTTTAATATTTAATATAAAACTAGGAATTGAATTCAAAAAATAATGGAAATAATTTATAGAACAAAAGATAATGGTTTTTTTAAATTGAGATGTATTGAAGAAGTAAATTTTTCTCTCTTCAAATTTCTATATTAAATAAAAATAGCTATAACCAATAGATAATGTTATTTTAATTCAATATTTATACATTCTTATGAAAAACTCTTAGAGTACCTAAGATGATTGAGACAAAGTAAACATAAATTTCACAATGTATTTACTGTTATAAAAAGTAGATTTGATATAGTGTATAGTAATACCTACAATACCAAAGTGAGAGAATTTTTCCGTCAAATTTTAATGTTCCTAAATGATTTATACCTATTATATAAATTATACATGTATATTTATTAGATTGTTTATTCAGTAATTCATAGTTAAGATGTTTAGTTTCAAACTTTTATTTATTATTTTTGCCATAAAAATGTTATTACAAAACCAAAATAATTTTTACATTTTATATAATTATTAAATGAAAATGATTTCTTTAACAGATATGATTATAGTGAAGATTTTAGATGTGTAATCAAGGCCGAAAATTTTGAGATTTCAAATATTTTTAATATATTTTTTATATCTGGAGTTTAAAGTTTAGAAAATTTATTTTCCTTGGAATAACTGATCAACCAAAATATAAATGCCTTAATCAAATGTAAAAGAATTTTATATTGATACATACTTTATAGTCTTATATGAAATATAAATCAGATTTTAAATAGTCAATTTTTATAGTGTTTAAAGAAAATAGTTATTTTCAACATAAAAAATATTTTATTTTTATAGTAAAGAGTAAAAAGTGTTATTAAACAAATAAAAATTTGCTTACATGTGCATAAGTAGTTAAACATCAATTTTCTTAGGTTTTAGGTGTTATATGGTAAAAACCTAAACTTAGTTTTCATGTTTAAAATTTTATGCACTTTAGTCCATTCTAATACATATAAATTATTTTTCTCTTTTACTAAAAACCAGTATTATGTTTTCATTTTTATTTATTTGTGTTGTATATTTCCATCATTTCAATATTAATTTTCTGTACGTTTTTAAAAATATTGGAAACTTTATACATGTCAATGAGTATGTTACATTGTTTTTAAATTTCAACATTATTGGAATTAAATAAAAATATTTAGAAATTGTAAAGAATTTCTTAAGTTTCTTTATGTGCTTATAACAGATTCAACCAGTACAATGATTTATTCCTATTAACCTGTTAAGAAAAGTTTTGTTTTGTTATAAAATAATTTACAAAAGCAGAGACTGGTCTCACATTTAAAAATAGATGCTAATTGAGTATTTAGAACTTTCATTTCTGCACATTAAATTATTGGCTCTAGTCTATAAAAGCCTCATACACAAAAAAATGACGGCAGAGTAATAAATAAACTTACATTTAAAATCTTATGATAAGCTATTTTTTACATAGCTGCAAAATTTTTATTATTAAAAATAATTTAACTATATATTAACAATTTTATATTTTACATTTTTTAAGTAAACAATATTATTATATTATTTATTTATAAATATTAAAGAAATATACATAATACTGATGAAATTATGAGATTATTTTGAAAAAAATTGAATTTTATACTGAGGAATTAAATATTAAAAAATCGTTGAATTAATCACTGAAATAAGAAGTTTAAAAAAATGAAGCATTTAAAAATTGTTTTCCATTTTTATAAAACTAGATAATAAAAAAATCAAATTAATTAATTTTATTTTTGAAGCAATATTTTTGCTTTAAGTTATCTGGAGAACAGCTCAATTTTAACTTTTAACATGTAATTAATTTCAATTACAAATTTGAAAACTTCAAATGAACTAATTTTACACATAATACTCCATTCTAAGGGAGTATTATGTGTAAAATCAATGATGTAAATTAAAAAGATATGCTATTTACTTTTAGACACTCTATCAAATATTTTTCTCTTATCATTGTTGATGTTCCATTAGATTTCATTATAACTTTCAATTAGTCAAGTTTTTTTTTTCCAACTACAACACAATTATCTTGTTCAATAAAATATCTTTGAAAAATAAAACATTAAAAATTTTTTTCTCCAACACTCAAATCTTCAAAAGTGATACAAGCAAATATTAATGAATGATTGACAATTCATTGATCAGTGACATAATGAAAGATGTATCTTTATCAGTTTACTGAAAGATTTTTCTACTAAAATGGGTTGTCCATGTATATCAGTGATTTATCTGTAAAATTTAATTGAAAAGAGTCCCGGTTCACATCACTTAGTTATTTCAGTATCCTGAAAGCCTTAACTATTTTTAAATTAATGGTTTTCCTCTTTGCAAATTTCTAACCTGCTTATGAAGAATGTGGAAGAGAACTAATTTTAAGGATATTTTAGTTTGCAATCTATGCATATTTTTTCCAACATTATAATGTTAGTTAATGTTGTACATCTTTGGTACAAGCATATACATATTAAACAATGAAACTTCTCAATATTGTTTGTATTTCAATGTAAAATAGACACTTCCTAAGTTCTCCTATTTTAGTAACAATTATCTTTAATTTCTACTAATTTTTAATACATTAAAAAGCAAATTATTAATTTAAAATATCAAAGAAAAAAATAAAGGGTTGAAAATTCATTCACTATTCAAAATTTCACACTTAATATAGTTTTATTATTCTAAAACAAAGTAATAAAATGTTTACTTTCTGAATAAAAGTATTGGCAGGGGGGAGGGACATGAGAATACTATGTCTAAAACTACGAAAATGCATGGAAGAGTTCAGATAAAGGAAATAAATTTTTAATAATAATTATTCCTTATATCTATTTCTTATCCCCTTTTAAAGTATCTTTCCCCACCATTTTGTTGTTACTAAAAGAATTTTAAACTTTTTTTTGCAAAAATTATTAATTTTTGAAATAAATTAATAACTAAATCACAGAAATATTTCTTGATAGTTCTTTTAAAATATTTTCTTAAGATTATTCAGTCTGCAGTTATTTTTACAAAAAATAACTATGCTGATGACTTAATGAAAATACCTGGTTTATAGATTTTGTTCCTTTTTCAGAAAGAATAGATTTTAAGTAATTGCAATCTCAGTTCATAACCAATTTACTTCGTATGCACAAATAAAATCAAAAAATCACAATAGGGAATATTTTTGCCCAATGGTTTGATATATGGATTAGTCACAAAATTCAGTGTTTTCAAAATTTTTAAAGAAATATGTTTATTGATTATGATTCATTTAAGAGTGCCATTTCTTTTTATCAATTCAAATAATTTAATGAATGAAATTATATGGTTAACAACTAAGAAAAGCCGGCCAACTTGTCTAGTGGTCAGCGTGCCTGACTACTAGACAAGTTGGCCGGCTAAAGAGGTCCTGGGTTCGAATCCTGTTTAGGCTTGGATGTACTTTCTCTCTCTCTCTATCCTGTCTCTGTCCTTTCCTTGTGGGTGTGAATGAAGTATGAATGATGCCTACCCTATAAATGGGTCCCTATGGCATGTATGAGGGTGCGATGGTGGCCTACCCCCTGTGGTGCTCCCGGGGCAACGCCTCGGCGACTAAGAGGTCGCTGTGCCTGGCTGGTTCCTTGGTATCAGGGAAAAATAAATTAATAAACTCTGTTGCAGTTGTAACTGTCTGCAATCTGCCATTAGGAAAAAAAATAATAATGTTCTGACATCTTTAGTATTGGACACCCTAATTATTCAAATATGACAAGATTTAATTAAATAAAAAGTTTTGACAAATATTTCATAAAAAGAATTATAAAAATAATACTGAGAAATATGCATTTTATATTTATCTCAATTGAGACAACCTTTTTTAATGAAGGAATAATTTGTATGAATAAAACAAATTTATGTATAAAAATATACATACATCAAGTATAAAATATATTACTTGTAATTAATATATACATGTGTAGTTGACAATATTAATGTACTTATAGTTCCGTGTGATGTAAATGCTCTAATACAAAACTGTGCAAATTTTCTAATTTTCTAGGTCCATGATATTCTGTTACAAATTTTCCATTTCTATAAACAAATAGAGATGGATAACCGACTACCTGCAAAATAAAATATAAATGATAAGTACACTGAATTGCTTTCAAATAGGAAAACACAAAAATCTTTTTTCTAGGATACATTTTTTATACACATTTTACAGAATTTTGCCTAAAGTTGAAAGTTATCTTATTTTGAAAATCTCTGAAATAATATGTAAACTGATAAAAAAAAGATAATGAAGTAACTTAATATAGCATTAAATTGAAATTACATGAAATATAGAACAAGTGTATGAATGAATTTCTTAAAATTTCTCCTATTTATTAAAAAAAAGTTACAAACTGAAATTATGAAATATAAATTAGCTAAACACTACATTTAATTACATTTTCTGCCTAATTAAATCAAGTTAAAACTAATTTTTGATTTTGTAAAATAATCTAGATAGAAAAAAATTTAAAAATAAGAGCCTTTTTTAAACAAAATAAAGGACTGCTTTGAAAATGTTAAAGGATTATAAATCATAAAAGGAGTTTATTTCTCAGAAATATTTAAAAATTTTCAGTTTTCAAATTAATATATTTTTTTCACATTAGAATACAGAAATATAATTTAATTAAATTCAAAATGGAATAGTTTAATGGTCAAAGAAATATGATAAGAATAAACTGAATTTTTTTAAAAATATACTTCAGTTGGTCTTTGGATAGCTGACTTATTTTAACAACAATGATTTGAAATTTAGAAGTGCAAACATTTTGTTTGATTGATCATGAAAAGTTCATCATAGTAATTTTTTCAAAAATAGAGAATTCAGAATATTAATATATCTGAGTTAAAATAAGATGTGTGAAGACGTGTATGAAATGTATTTGGAAAGTAAGTAGCGTTTTGCTGTACTGCTGACGCAATGCTGCTGTCGGAATCCTGCACATGTACACTGGTCTTCTTTGTTCACTGGCTGTAAATTGACACATTTAGGTTGTTCTGTGCTGTGTTTTCAATTTGCTGTAAACATTTAAAATCAATCAAATAAAATCATCTGTCAAATGTGAGGTTTGTGCCATAATTCGATTTTTGAACACAAGGAATGTGAAGCTAGCTGAAATCATTAGACAAATTAAAGATGTTTATGATACAGAAACAATGAGTGATGGAAGGGTGAGAAAGTGGGTTACAGTACTTAACAAAGGTTTAAAAAATGCCCATGATGAGGTTCCAAGAAGTCTGTTGTCAACAATAATATGGTAAGGAAAAAATTTATGAAGAAATTCATGAGGTTAGATGTTTCACAATGATGAAGTCTTCAAACTAATTTCTGTAAATTTTATATATTGTTTTATATGAAATTGTATCAGACTTAGTTATTACAAGTTGCTTAGGTTATTACAAGTTGTGCTCTCGATGGGTACCAAAAATTCTCACTAACTTCACAAAACCAAGCGAGTTTACAGTACTGATACAATACAAAGAAAAGGGAGAGCATTTTTTAAGCTAATTGTGAGAAATGATTCACTATATTACACAAAAATAAAAATAATAGTCAATTTCTGGAAAAACAAAAATTTTAAATGACATTCTCACAGCATAAAAAATCATGGACACTGTTCTAGGATGTGAAAGAGGTTTTGTTTTATGAAAGGAGGATTTGAAAATCTTCCCAGAGGTAAAACAGTCAATGCTTCATGACATTGCAATACTTTAAGAAAACTACAACCTGCAATTCAAAACAAATGGAAAGAAATGCTGAGTAAAGTAATTTTGTTGCTCAATGAGAACACTCAGGCCCATGCTGCCCATGACACTCAGACAATGATTCAATAATTTTATTGGGAGCAGTTCAATCCCCTGCAGTACAGTTCAGAATTAGTAAATGCCATCTAACTATTACTTGTTCCTGTATGTAAAGTGCAAGCTCAGCTGCAAGCTTTTTGGATCTGATGAGGTGAAAAATACTGTGGTTATAGTCATTGGTAGGAATTTCCTTTAAAAACGGTATAGAAAAGATGGTAAGCCACTACAACAAGTGTTTTAACATCTGAAACTATATAGAAAAATAGCTTTATGCTATGCTTTTTCATGTATAAATAATATTGGCTTGAAAAAAAATTCTGCTACTACTTTTTTTTTCCAAAATGATGCTCACTTTCTGAATATGTCTCATAATATAATTTAGGAAGCAACATATTTTCCTTTCACTGATCTACTGAAACTCTAATAAATATTATAAAACTTTTTCTTGATTTAACAATCCAGAATATTAGTATAAATGAATCAAAGAAAAATTAAGTAAAATGATTTAAAGAAATATATTTTACTAATGAATGAAACAAAAGTTATAAAGACTCCATATAACTGCCTTGAGTAAATAAGATATAAAAGTTGGTTATTTGATAATATTTTAAATTTTTATTAAAAGTGTCTTTTAACCAAGTATTTATAATTGTTATTCGAAAAAGAACATCAGCAGTTTGATTCCCGTGCATTAATATGCTTATCAAATTTATTTTAAAGAACAGAATATTTTGATTTAAAAAGATTTGATATTTGGTAATTTTGTATAAATTCATTTAATAATCATTTAGGAAATTTTATTTTAAATATTCTCTCCAATGCTAGGCTACTAGGATTTTAACTTTTCAGCCTTATAAGGGGTGGAAATGATAGCAATTTTATATAGTGGTGCATCCAATGGGCATGCCAACATGTCCCAGAAAGTGGGTTTTCATTAATAAGAAGCCGGGACCAAGCAGAAATCAAATCTTGGCCTGGTATCCTCAAAGGTATCATTTCACATAAATAGCACTGTGATCATGACATTTTATGAGCCCCAGCCACCATTAGTGAATTTGATGGACCTTTGTCTAAGTAGGGATTACCCATCATGGTCACTGATTTTAAAAAGAATACCTTATGTTCTGCACATAATTCTTCATCTTGAGTACAATCAACTTTGGTTATTTTGACTTCAGGATTCAAAACAAATTTATGAGCCAAACTGTTCCAAATTGGAGCTAGCCTCTTGGAATGACCACACCTAAATATAAGAATACAAGAAAAAAATTAAATTAAGGGAAAATATGTAGAGTAATATACATTAAATATTTATGTAGGTTTGAATAAAACATAAGAAATAGGATATTAAAGAGTGACATTTGAATTTAAAATTAGCTGGCTTTGAATTTAAAATAAGTTTACAATGTTTTTAAATTTATTTTAAATTCAAAGCATTCACAGCTTTATATACATAATATTCAGAATCAAAATTCAAATTTAAGTAATTGAAAATTTCAGAATCAAATTAAAATTTTCCAACTAAACTTAATTATTTAAAGCATTTTAACAATAACATTTAAATTTAATGATTAAATACGATTTTAAATAACACTGATACACCAGCATGATTTTTCAATAATTCTATGTGAAATGAAGCAAAGATATTCCCTAATTATTTATTTAAAAATTTTAAAAAAGAAAATTCAGAATTTATATTTTACTTTGTGGTATTCAGTACGTAATAATATCTATTAAATAATATGTAAACATTTTTATCACTTTTTTTATATAAAAAAGAGAAACTAACCAACTATTAAAATTTATTAAATACTTCCTTTTAAAAACAAGAAAAATTTTGATAAATAATGGAGCAAAAAAAGTAGTAAAACAGTTACACCTGCAGCAGAATAAAATTTTAGCAAAAATTATCTATTTATATCCTGCATCTGCATAAATGTCATAATCAAATAGAGTCAAACAGACTCTTAGAGTTACATCAATGTTCATTATTTTTCATATTATAATTTATTTAAATGTGTAACACACAAATTTAAGTTTCTACTAAGTATTTTGAATTTTACTCAAGTCCATTACAAATTTAGATGAAATGGTGGAAAACACTTATAGAGTCACATTTTAAAACACATTCTGTAACAAAAATATACATTTTGTATAATGTTAAGCATTCTTTAGATTGAAAAAAGAAAACTGCTTTACAATTATATTCTATGAACATTTGAAATTTAATACTTAGAAGTTGCATTTTCAAATTTTTAAGTAAAAATAAAATAGTTAATTAAATTAGTACTTGTTAGCTGTAACTAGAAAAGAATTTGTACATTGTCAATCAATATAATTCCTATACCTGGTATTTCACTATCAAATTATTTATTAGTTCTTATAGTAAAGAAAAAGGGAGCTGTTATTATATAGTAAAAACTTACTCACGTTAGTATTGCTATGCGGTATAATATGAAAATATTCCCATGTTCAAACTACGAACAGTTAAAGCAATTTTTGTTTTGTTACCATCATTTAGTTTAACTTTATAACAGTTATGCCCTGGGTAATCTTGGGCACAGCACTGGTGTTCCAAAATATCATGCCCAAATATTACTCGGGGTAATTTTTTTTAATTTTTAAGTGCATTGTGTAGTTTTAAAATCTAAAAATGATTTCAAAATATTAAAATAAATATCTTTAAATTATTAGGAGCAATATTCCAAATATATGAGAGAAATAATTTTCAAAAAAATCTAAGGGAAATAATCTAAGGTAACCATAAATCTAGGAAACTATTTTTCTCTATTAATTTCTGAATTGGTAATTAAAAATACATGAATCAGAAAGTTTTTTAACATATTTAGAATGCTAAAACAACACTAAACTTTCTATTACATTTTTTGGCTTTCAAATTAAATTACAAAATTACCATTTAAATTAATCTTCTTTAGCATAGTATAAGCTGGAGAAATTGAAAGATCGATTGGAATTCTTGTAGCATGACAACACACAACATTTATTAGAAATTTGGGTTAGGGAAAAAAGCATTTAAACTATACAAAAACAAAATTAAATAACTTTCTGAAGCATCTCAAGCATACAGATAAGCAGAGTGAGTTTCAGATTAGTATAAAATTGCATTTGAAGTCCAAAACACAGATTTGAGACTTCATAGAAGCATCATGATTCATGGGGAATTTAAGCAAAATTAAGATATCATAAAGCAACTGTGCATTTAAGAGAGACTTTCCGTTTTTTGTATTAAAAAAAATTGGCTTTTTTTCCATGGCTGATAATTTATACTTACCAGGGAACATAAAATTTCACAAAACTGAATCCTTTAGCTACAGCATTCTCAAAATTATCTGCTGAAAGTTCCACAACCATATTTGCCTATGAAAAAGTAAATTTATTGATATTCATATTAAATATGCTAAACACAAACAAAGCACAAACAATTATTTAGAAATGTTTACCAAATATTTACAAATTACAGTCATATTTGAAAACTAAAGGCAATAGTAGTATAGTAGTGGTTATGGCATCAACCTTCTGTCCGGAAAGGCGGGGCTCAATTCTTAATGCAGCTAAAGAGCCACCGCAAATACATGTAACATCAAACTGATAGTGAGAGATAATATGTGTAGAATTTAGTATTAAAAAATTTAATTCATACAATAGAACCTCTTCATGAGAAATCTTAAGGATTGGATGTAAAGTGAAATTTTTATCCAATAATGACATGACAACTCACAATACCCGATTTTTTTCAAAACAATTAAAATAATTCTATTTAAACATTTATTAATATAGGTAAGTAATTAATGACCTAAAATTGATTCAAGGAAATATTTAGTTTAAATGCAGGAAATTAAATTAAGCAAAAAGAAGTATGAAGGAAAGTTTATATATCCAAGAAATAAAAAATTTAAAATTACATTTAACATAATTTAATATAATGCATTTACTTTTATTTTAATATTTTTTTTATAAATTTGCTTTTAGAATATATTTAGTGGCTTAAATAATAAATATTAAAATCCTACAATCTAGGAAAGTTTATTATTTTATAATATTTATATATATATATATATATATATATATATATATATATATATATATATATATATATATATATATATATATATATATATAATATTTTTATATTTACAAAATTTACTTTGAATAATAGAATTGAAGTTTGAATAAACTGGAGAAATTTATTTTTACTTTCATTCAACATATGAAGTAGAATTATGTTTTAGTTAACTTTTCTTTGCAAACAAAATAAATAAAAAAAATATCATTATTATAATTTTAAGTAAGAAAGAAAAGAATGAAAATGCAGTTTTTCTTTTGTTAAATGTAATAAGAACACTAGAAATATTCTGCAAGAAGAAATAAATTTTTAAAAAATTATTATTCCCCCATAATTGTATTTCTTATTCTGATATCAGAATACAATATTGAATTGAGCATCTCATCCAGATTATTATAAGCACATAAGATTATAATGAAATAGATGGATATTAATAAATATTTATAATCATTTAACTGTAACACTGTATGTATTTATTTATCTTTAACAAAACTGAAATATTCATACTAATTGAGATTTTGAGCATATAATATTCTTAAATTGATATCTTAAACTAAAATTATGTTCTTTTAAAAATGATAAATTAGTCTACTAAATTTCTTTAGACAAACTATAATCTACTTAGACTATGGTTATACTGAGTAAAGAATATGCACACATTTTCTATTTATTGTTCACAAACTGTCTTAACACGAACAGTATGAATAAGTAGTAAAAAATGTCTTTGATGGTACAGAAGTTTGTGATTATTTTTCTTGAAACAGAATGTTTAAAATGGTAGTATCGCAAAAGGATAATTTTACTCTTTAGATTTTACATTTTGAGAATGATTTATTCTAAGCACATTTTTAGTCAATTTTAATAAAATATATTGATCAACCTCATGAAAAACATACTGTATGTAAAAAACCATCAATATGTGTTTATTCTCAATATTTATCTTATAGGACAACTTTTACTACATGAGTGTAATTTATCAATATTAAACTTATAAAATTGGGGGGAAAAAACGTAAAATATATTATTAAATAAATTTAATTCAGTGACAAATACTTCAATGAATATAGAAATTATCAAATATTTTGTTCTCAAAAAACATAATACATTTCAAATTTGAATAACTGATTGCAATTGTTTTCATATGTTAACATTTTCAAAGCTTTTAGAAATGAATTTTTATGCTTCTCGAAGTGCTATTCAAAACATTTCTCGTTTTGGAAACATTTAGTTATAAATAAACTTTTTAAGCTTATCAACTAATTATACTTTCTTCATTGACTGTTTAAGATACTAAAACAATTCAATAAACTTTTTTCCAGCAAAATTCCAGCAGTTTTTAAGTTTTTCACTGAAACTGCTAAAAATGAGTAGAGTTTCATATATTATCGGGAAATCGGGAGAAAGGAAAAATCAGTAATGTGGCAGCTATGTTAAGATAATTACATATTTACCTGTTCTTTGCCTGCTTCAGGTGTTTGCTCATCCTCAACTTCTGATGTATCTTGATGTGCTATTTTCATTTCAGTTATAAATTGTTTGAAATTTTCAAGCTTTCTGGGACCCTGGTATTTTTCTACCTATAATTAATATATCACCTCCTTAAGTATTTATATATTTTCCTAAAGAAATAGAAATCAAAATAAATCCCATTACAAAATTCTTAGATTTGGAATATTTGTAAAATGGTGATAATTTTTTAAGGAACATTTATGCTAAGAACTAATACAAGCTAGCTTTGAAATTCCTACAAGTGAGATACATTCAAATTGCAAGAATTGAATTTGGGCAACACAGATACATTATTACAGACATAGAAATTCAAAGACTATACTGCAGCTTAACTAGTTTTGCGAAATTAATTTTATATTGTAAATTAATTTATTTTAATAGATTTCATTAAAATTATATAATTTTTTTAAGTAAAACCAATTATATATATATATATAATTTCACAGCTGTCAAAAACAAAAATGTCCTAATATTTTATAAGATATTTGCAAAATTTTAATCAAAATCATTGAAAATCCAGCTTTTAAATAAATTCTATAAAATTTTTGTCTCTCATTATAATTAATTGAATCAAAAATATTGATTTTGATATCAATTTATTCAAATGGGATACTATCTCATATTTGTTGCTATATAATAGAAAAAACACAGAAAAGTAAATGAATTTTCATAGTGCTATTTTTGTTTATGAGACCATACATTACTTCAGCTCTTGAAAATTAAAATAGTTACTTAATTTATATATTTCTTTTTCACTCATTCATTAAATCAATTATAGGAGACATTTCTCCAAATCAATAAATGAAATATGAATTAAATAGAAGTAGTATAAATAAATATTTTTTAATTAATATTTGTTCAAGTTAACTAGGTAAGATAGAGACACAAATTGAAAGATTTACTTAAAATATAAAGCTATTTAAATGATTGTTGAAACTGCAGCTATCATATAGCAAAATGAAATGTTTATAGTGTACATTATATAATAATATAACTTAATAAATTGTAAGTAATAATATACAAAAGAAAACCAAAGTTAAAAATTAAAATATCATATTCAGAATGCAAACTAAGCAATTTTCCAATAGCACTTAATAAATATTTTGCTTTCTTTAAAAAAAAAAAAAAAAAAAAAAAAAACACTTAAAAAGAATTTTTAATACTAGTTTCAGTTTATATATATATATATATATATATATATATATATATATATATATATATATATATATATATATATATATTAATCATAATTACTGTTACATTAAAGAACATATTTTTTCCTTCCTTCACAAAATTTTACAAATTAAAATATTTTTTCATTGTCTCCTTGGATTATATATTTTACTTTACATAGATTCCATTAAAATTCACTAATTTTTTTAGCTTAATTTTGAAATATAAAATTTTTAATATAATTATAGACTTTGCTGTGTTGAGAAGTAAAGTAAAACAAAAATAGTCATTTCTCATTGAAAAAATATAATCAATAAATAAATATAATTCAAATAAGTTCATTATGTTATTATTTCTATTTTCTTTTTGAACTTTGTATTTATAAGTATAAATTTGCTACTATTGAATTCACAATACTTTTTAAATTAAATAAACCTAAAGTTGAATTAAATATTGTTACAAGACCCTACTATGCTAATCACATTTATGGTAAATATTTTCGGATATTTGTTTAATTGTGTAATAGATTTAAAAAATTTCCAAAAATCCAAATAAATGCATTAAATGAAACAGAAATAAAAAATTATTTCAATACAAATAAAAGGTCACAAAAACAGAAATGCCATATAACACCATGATGAGAGTGATAAAAATTCATGTAATAAGATTGAAAAAGCCTTTAAACATAATTACTTTTACATAATATGTAACAAAATATCTTTTGAAAAGTCACAAAGATATTAATAAGATTTTTAAAATATTTCACCTAAAATGGTTTAATGGATCAAGTTGGAGATTTATTAAACTTTAATGTACACTCACAGATAACAGCATTTCCACTATTAAACAGAAAACAAATATTAACAGATGAAAAACTTACATATTTATTAGTAGATATTTATTAATAAGTGTCTAGCAAAGTTGTTTGGAACAAATTCCTTGTCTCATATTAGTCTCAAAAATTGTTTTCCTAATATGACTTTTAGTTAATAACTTCAACACAATATACGGCATAAGTATCGCCAATTCAAATAATAAACCAATTATTTACAGTTCTGGCTTGTTATTTTCTTATATTTAGATAACTAAAAAAAAAAAAAAATAACAATCATAGAGAGATTCAGTAGTAAGATGAAATTCATAAAGAGATTCAGTAGTAAGATGAAATGCATAAAGAGATTTGAAATTGGATCCTGCTGGAACCAAAATATTTTTATAAGAGGGAAATATCCTGCTTAGTTTTTCCAAAGGTCAACATTAATTAATCAAAAGGATTGATGCTGTCAGATGATCAAAGTTATATGTATATGCATGTATATATACACACATACATGAAGTTTATTGTTAATTGAGTTATTGAATTTTACATTGGTTACAAAATCCGTAAAATATAAATTTTATAAATATGTAGAATTATGATGCTTAATTTATTAATGAAAAATGCAATATAAATATTTGTAATAAGAAATAAACCTGAACCTATAGTTTAAAGTAGTAAGCAATAAATTATAAACATATATCAAAATAATTCTTAACATATCATACTCAAGGAGTAAGTTGAATCAACAAGCTGTTAAACTGAATGCCAAAACTCTGAACACTTAATTCAGCTTGATGTCAAATCGAAAAACGTTTAAAACAAAGTATTAATATGTGAAGCATATTGTAAATTTTTTAATATCTAAAACATTCACTAGAAAAATATAAAAGGTAATAGGAACAATTCATTAAAGGGATGGTTATTATCTAAGAAATAAATAGATATTCAAATTAATTAGATAAATCTATTAGCATTTGACTACACATTATAACAAAGAATTTACAGCTTCATATAGTACATACTTTTTTTCCATTCACAATAAATAAAAGAGTTGGGAAACCTTTCACTTCAAACTCAGTACATGCCATTTTATTCACAGTACAGTCTATCTAAATTGAAAATATCAAAATTATTCTACAATATATAATATATAAGTTATGTCTATTTGTAAATTAAAATTATCTACTAGATAAACCTTAATAACTTTATGTGATGAGTAAAAATAATTTAAAAAGAAACATAAGATATTTTTGCTTTCTATACCATAGAATCCAGTATTGGGGGAATGAATTAAAGTAAAATAATCATAACTTTAAATTAGAAATGATTTTGAGTTTATTCTTTGAAAATTTTATTGATTATAAGAAAAGCAAAAGATGCCTTAAAGAAAATCTATAATATAATAACATGTCAAGAGATTTTACTTAAAATTTCAAAATATCAAATGTAATTTTTCTATAACAGAAGTTAGCATTAAAATATTTGAATTCATTAATTTAAATATATTTTATCAAATAAAATAATTTATTCCTAAAATTTAAAAAACTGTGAGCAAGTAAATAACTTAAGACATAAAATTATCAACACCTAAAATTTTTTTTAGCAGAAACGGATTGCATACAATTCAACAACCAATTAAGAATCAGTGACTGTTTTTAGTAGAGTAAAAAGAAAACATAGTGTATCAAAATATACTTTTGCAGTTTATAATTTAAAATAGTAAGTAAAGTTCAATAACATAAGGGAAATGCTTCAATTATAATTAAAAAAATAATCAATAAAAACAATTCCATATCATTAGAATTTCCAAAAAGATTTACCATACTTTTTAAACGTACATTAATATTTAAAAATATTTAAGAAATAGTAGCAGCAGTTTAAACAGTAAAGACAAAGACTTTTAAGGAGTAGTTATAATAAATGAAGCTATTTTAACCCACTAGAGGGCATTTGGGGCACAGATTCCCAGCATACTTCAAAAATCAATAAGCTTGGAAAGACATATCTGCAATCAATCATTCTTTCGACATCCTCAATTCTAAGGCCTCCCTTTGGAAACCACATTATTTTTCACTTACTTTTCCTATCTTTGAAGTATAATCATATTTTTTGATTTCATAAGGTAACAAAGTAATTCTGTGCCCCATGCGACCAGCATTAGTTCAAAAACTTTTCTATAAATAGATTTTGGTGTTTTTAGAGTGTTTTCATATGTTTGTTTGCAATTTTATTCTAAAAAATAGGATAGGAATTTTGACAAACAAAGAATGAAAAAATAATGGAACTCAATAAGAACTCAAGTTGAACCTTCAGCAAAAAATATTGATCAACCAAATGGAGGATGAATATGAAGAAATATACAGTTCTCAAGATAGTAAGACAGAGAATTTGAACTGATGATAATAACAAAAAAGTAAATTAGGAGAAAACAAATCTGTAAGCAAAAATCAAATAGTTTGAAATAAAGTAAATAAAATAAAAAAAAACAGTCTAAAAATTTGGTGATTGGTAAAAAAAAAGAGAGAGAGAGGTGGAAATACAGTAGATGAAATATCTGTATTATATTCTTTAGACACAGCTTAAAAAACCAACAGATGATAGATAGTTGTTTTTATTAAAAATTGAACATCAAAGAAATACCAAAATTGTTTTAAGAGTAACAAAGAATCCTCAAAAGCAATATGTAAATAAAAGATATTTGCTTAAAAATGGAATCAGTTTCTTTTAAGGACTATATAAAGATAAAATCTTTGTAAATATGTTGTTATGAAACAAACTACTGACTCCAAATTTTGAAACAAAAACATTTAATTAACAAAGAACTAAAGAATTTACAAAGGAGTCATATTTGGGTTCGCTAAAACTCTAGCGCCTAGGTAGCGTATTAAAGTCAGTATCAATCTCCAAAACAAAACGCAGCTTCTCCGCCTGCTCCTCGCACCAACCGTCTCCATACTCCCCCTCCCCCTCAAAGGCTCTGGAAATCGAAAGGGCTGAGTATGAGACATTACAGAGTAAATTATTCCTTCCTTCCCTGGAGTTTTTTTTTTTTTTTTTACTTTTCATTCTACGGAAATCAACCTGCAAATAAAAGAGAAAAAAAACACACAAACAACAAAGAGCAAAATTTAGTATTACAGATAGCCCTGATCAATCGGACTCTGGCTGATACACAAAAAATTATATGGAATTATATAATATTAAATATAGAATAAAAATATATCAAAAGAACACTAAATAATTATGTAACACAACAGAATTTGCAACACTAGCTAAATTTACAAATAGATACACATCATTATTATAAAAAATATAATTTTTTTTTTCAAGAAATTATGTACGCATGAAGCAATAAATGAAATTTTTACTAAAAGAAAACATTTAAATTTAATATTTGAGAAAAAAAAAGATAATACTTATGTTTGGTTATTTAGCATTCTACTGAGACTATTGGCATTCTGATGTAATTTGCCCTTTCTGTGAACAATATCAAAATTTGGCTTTGAAGTACCAAAGCCCACCTTAAAAGTTTGGGATTAGATCCTGTATGTTTTAACCAAACTAAAGGATAGTGATCAGTTTCTAAAACAAATTTATACTGACCATCTAAATATTTTTATTTAGTAACAGCAAAGATTATTGCTGCACATTCCTTTTCTATAGTGCTATAATTTTTCTCAGACTTTGAATATTTTTTAGAAACAAGATAGGGTGTTCATTTTCATTTTGACCTCTCTGAGATAAAACTACACCTATTCCTAAGATTGAAGCATCACGTTGAATAATAAATGATTTTTGAAAGTCTGGACTGTAAAATACAGGTTTCTTTATTAGAGTGTTCTTTAATTCTACGAATGCCTTTTTGCAGTTATTATTCCATATTATAGTACCCCTTTTGGATTTCCCTTTTAGCAGGTCGGTTAAAGGCGCAGCAACTACCGAAAATTCTTGTATATACTTGCGATAGTATCCAACAAAATCTAGGAAAGCACGTACTTCGGTTTTGCTTGAGGGACGTTCGAATTCGGTAATGGCTTTCACTTTAATATCGCCTGGTGTTCTTTGACCTTGTCCCACAAAGTGTTCCAAGTATTTAACACAAAATTGAGCGAATTTGCACTTTAAGGGTTTTACAGTCAATTTCGCAACTCGAATCTTCTCCAGAACACATTTACGATGTTGGATGTGATCAGACCAAGTAAGTGAATATACAGCTATGTCATCTGAATAAGGTACAGCAAAATGTTCGCAATTTTTTAATAACTCAGCCATTAACTTACTGAAATAATAAGGGACATTCTTCAAACCGAATGCCATTCTCAAAGGTTTATAAACACCAAATGTCGTCATAAATTCAGCATATCTTTGAGCTTTCGGACTTAAAGGTATTTGCCAATAACCTAGTGTTAAGTTTAATAAAGATATTAAATTATCTTTCGAAACGGATTCAACATGCTCTTCAATATTTGGCAATGGGTAATATTGCGTTCTAGTAACCTCATTTAACCTGCGATAATCAATGCACGGACGAGGCTCTTTTCCAGGAGCTTCAACTAATATTAAAGGTGATGTGTAATCAGATTCACCTTGTTCCACCACCTTCAATTTCAACATCTTGTCTACTTCCGATTTCAGAATTTCTGTCTGTCGTGGGGACATTCGATATGGTTTAGCTATAATAGGTTTATCAGATTCCAACTCGATGTCCAGTTCAGCTAGTTATGTACAACCGGTTCATTTGAAAAAATATCAATAAATTGAATCAAAAGTCTACTCAATTGCTTCTTCTGCTCATCCTCTAATTTTTCATTAAAACAGCTTTCAGGGAAAGTCTCTAAAAGGGTGGATGAATTAATTTCAAAACTTGGGATATCTTCATTCTCAGAATCAATATCTTCATTATCAGAATTAGAGGTAAAAATTAAATTAACATCTTCTGGACGCTGAAAATAGGGTTTTAACATTTTTACATGGTATACATGTCATTTTTCTTTATCGGGAAATTGTATTATGTAATTTGTTTCCGAGTCGTTTTACTACTTTTCCTGGACCTATCCAATGAACAGAAAATTTATTTGATCTAGAAGGTGCAACAACTAGCACAAGATCATTTTCTTTAAATTCTCTTTTCGTAGCCTTATGGTCATACCAAAGTTTCTATTTTTCTTTAGCATCTGTCATATTTTGCACAGCTAATTCTTGGCATTTTTTTATTCTATTCAAAAGATTAAAAACGTAAGCAATCACACTATCTTCTTCAATGGTTTTACCAGTTAGATTTTCATATAATAGTGTTACGAGTGTTCTTAAGTTCCGACCATGGACTAATTCTGCAGGAGAATATTCAGTGCTATCATGAATACAAGTTCTAAGTGCAAAAAGTGCCTGAGGTAAAATCTTCTCCCAATCTGTACCCTTTTCTAAACAAAGGACTTTCAGTATTCTCTTTAAAATCCTATGCAATCTCAACAGGATTGCTTTGGGGATGCTGAACAGAACTATGCACTACTTTAATACCAAATTTTTCTAAAAATTCTGATGTCAGAACACTCATAAAATATGTTCCTTGATCACTTTGCAACTCCCTAGGAAAACCCATGCTGCTAAATATCTGAAGAAAAGCATCAACCACAGTAGTAGAACGTATATCCAGTACTAGGATGGCATCTGGATACTTGGATGACATGCAAATAGCTGTTATAATATACTGGTTACCACAGGAAGTTATAGGTAAAGGACCATATGCATCAACGTTAATTCTTGTAAAAATTTCTGGAATTAGTGGAACTAAGTTTCAAAGGAGCCTTTTTCTTATCTTGAGGCTTCCCTACTAGTTGACATTTGTCACAAGATTTAACAAAATTTTCTATTTCTTTAAAGCAGTTAGGCCAGTAGAAAGTTTTGCACAACGTATCTTTTGTTTTAGTTATACCTAAATGAGCTGCAGTTACCTCATGGCAGATCCGTTTTAGCTGGTTGCGAAACTTCTTGGGGACAACTAATAATCTTCTTACAGTTCCATCATTGTTCATTTTATTATGAAACATTTGATTTATTGTAATATACTTATTATCTTTTGAATATTGTCGTTTAGCTTGTGGTTTCAAGAGTTTTCAAATCGTCGCACACTTTTTGTTCCCGAGCAAATTCTGGAGATGTCTTTATCAAATCCATTCCTTCAACTTCGGTTTCTAATAGTGGCAAAATTGCATTCTGCTCAAATTCTTCATTTTGTTTAGTTTTGAGGCAAGACCTAGAGGATTCTATTTCAGAATCAATAATCTCTTTATTCGTGCTATTTTCCTTGTGTCTTTCTTGAGCTCGAGTTTCTATAGCATTTATCATATGTATTTTCACCTCTTCATGCCTTTTAGTTTCCTCAAATAAAGCAGCTGTTTTGTTTCCCAGTAAATATCTTCCTTGATCCAAAGAATCTCGAAGAACTGCTGCCTTTGTCAAAATGTGACCTAATTCACAATTTATTTCAACCTCGGCAATAGGTAAGCATACTAAAGTTTCATCAAGAGGTGTTCTTAGCCAAACCTTTTCCTTAGTATACATATCAGGTTTCACGTATTTTCCACAAATCAAATCAAGAGTTGCTCCAGTGTCTCTTAAGATAGGCATTCAAATTCCATTAACAGTGCTGATACTAGTGTAAGGAGCCATTAACTCATTAAATGTACTTTTAGCAATTTCATTAGATGCTAACAATTCTAAGTTCTTTTTTATTTTGTCACACTGAGGTCGCAAATGACTATAAGAAGCTTTCGTTTTTCAAATTCCCTTTCATGTAGATAATTAGAATTTTTATTCTCTACTCTTTTAGGAACATGAGATTTATTATTTCGAACTACTTCATTAAAATTGAAGGCACTGTTTTCATTTATTTGACGAAAACAAAAATAATTTCAAGGATGTTTTGTAAAATCTTTCGTCTTAAAACTATCTCTTAAACTATTATATTCATCTATTTTCTTGGTCAGATCATACGGAGAATTTATTTTAAGCCATTCCACCAAAAATTTTCTTTAATTTCAATTGGCATACGACGTTTTAATTGATCTGTCACCATTAGTTCCTTAAGCTGTTCAAACGTCGTTATTTCTAATTCCGTAAACCATTCCGCAAACTATTCAATTCTTGTGCATAATTTCTTCATGATTTTTCTGACGTTTTCTGGTGTTTAAGAAACAATTGTCTTAATTTTTCACTATTTAACTTGAATCGTTTAAGAATAAGTTCCTTCACATAATCATAATCATCAGCCCTTTTTGGAGGTTCTCTAGCTAACATGTTAGATATTTCTGAAGGTAAAGCACTTACAAGATAAACTATCCATTTGTTTTTTTGCAATATCAGCCATTTTTGCTCTACGCTCAAAATTTATTAAGTATAAACTCATCTCATCTTTCTTTTCATCAAATTTTGGTATTATTTGCATTAACTGAATTTTTTTTAGCTTGTTCAGTCCTATTTGTAACTGATTCTCTGTTCGAAATTGCAGCATTTGAAGAGATTTCCAGACGTTTCATTTCCAAAATATGTTCTCTTTCTTCACGTCTAATTCTTTCCTCTTTTTCTAGTTCTTCTCGCCTAATTCTTTCCTCTTTTTCTAGTTCTTCTCACGTAATTTTTTCCTCTTTTCCTAGTTCTTCTCGCCTAATTCTTTCCTCTTTTTCTAGTTCTTCTCGCCCAATTCTTTCCTCTTTTTCTAGTTCTTCTCGCCTAATTCTTATATTTTTATATATAATAGCAACAATATAAATTAAAAGCTTTTAACTAATCTAAACCAGAAATCAGTTTTCGATTTCAAATCAATAAATTTAGTTAATCATACAAGACATCAAATAATGATAATAACGTAAGATATTTTAAACATTAAGAATATCTTTTCAAATTCTTAACAATGAAAACAAACATGCGATTTAAATATCAAATAAATCAGTTGGATGCATTGCAAACAACAATCAAACACATCAATAAAAATCTCACATTACTTTAAATTCAAACTTATTTTGTAATAATATACTTTCGTTATTACATAAAGAAATCAAAACCTTTCTAAAGTGTTTATTCCTTTCATAAAATCTACTTTATATATCAGTGAAACATTAAAAAAAATGTATATAAGCATACTTTCAACTTTACACATTAATCTATAACAACATAATTATTTTAACATATTCCTACGTGAATTGAAATACATCAACCACATAAAAATTACGAAATACACATTTAGAATACACACTTTTTTTATAAAAATTATTACACTGTAAATTCGAATACATGAAATACAGAAACTAGCTTTTGTAAGATGGAATACGCCATTTACAAACTTATAAACAAAATTAATTGATATAACATGAAAAACCACGTAAATAAGATTGGAACTCAATATTCTATAAATTTATAAAAGACATATCAAACTATTTATTTTCAATAGTAGCCAGAGAAGGATTGATCAAAATGGCCTACCTGTATTTCAACATTTCAGCACGTAACTATTATAATAGTGCACATAATTAATTTCCACAGTGGATGCTAATGCAAAGCATTATAAAAACACCCAAAACCGGCCAACAGAGCATAAGTTTGTTATCAAACAAACTACTGACTCCAAATTTTGAAACAAAAACATTTAATTAACAAAGAACTAAATAATTTAAAAAGGAGTCATATTTGGGTTCGCTAAAATTTTAGCACCTTGTTAGCATACTAAAGTCGGTATCAAATACCAAAACAAAACGCAGCTTCTCCGCCAGCTCCTCGCATCAACCGTCTCCATACTCCCCTTCTCCCTCGAAGGCTCTGGAAATCGAAAGGGCTGAGTATGAGACATTACAATGTTCAAGAGAACTCTGCCAAAAATCAGCGATGCCAATTCAAGTGGACCAGAAAAAATTCTTTGTCTAACAATAAGTCTAAAACTTGAAAACAGTCAAGGTGTGTTTAAGATCAAAAATATTAAAATTACAATTTTTTGCAGAAAATGTGGTAATTCTATTTGCAAAAATAATTGCTTATGTTTTCCAGATTCATGGGTCAATTCCAAATATTTCATACAAGCATATAATTCAGCTTTCATAATTTATAAATGCTTCATCTTCTTAAACATTTAAAAATGTTTTTTTTTTTTGTAATAATGGTACTATAATTTCACAATGAAACAGTGCAATTATTACTTAAAATGAACTGATAATTTTAAATTTTATAGTTCATTTTTTAATAAAACTGACTGAGGTTAACCAATCACCCAACATGATTTACACTGTCAGTATCAGGAACCTGTTTTCTGCCACATTAATTACCTTATATAATTGTTTAATTACACAATTCATAAGATATGAATAATCACTGGATATTATTGCTTTTACTAAGTGAAAGTTAGGAAAGATATAAATGGAATTTTAGAATTATTTTCAAACCAGTTGGATTAACAAGTACTAATTTGCTATAAACAAGTTATAATAAAATGATGAAAAACCAAATCTCATTACTGCTCTTCACTCTACAAAATTAAAAAGCAATCTCGTTCTATAATCATACTTCAGTTTAAGGCGTGTATTTTACAATGGTCTGGTAAATTTCAAAACAAAAATCTTTTGTAATTTACATTTTTTAATTATTGAAGTAATCATAAAAACAGTTATTTTTTAATGAGTATGCAAATTACCTTTGAAATCTTAATAGATTTATCATGTTGCATATTAACAGCAAGTTCTTCCCAAGTACCTGCCATTTTCTGACAATGGCCACACCAAGGTGCATAAAATTTAACAAAATGCATTCCATAATCTAAAGTTTGATGGAAATCTTCATCACTCAATTGCAATGCAGCAACACTAGGTGTCACTTTTGAAGTATCCTGTGATAACTAAAAATACAAAATTTTATTATATAACTCAGAACAAATTAATTATAGATTAAAAAAAAAAAAATGTCGAGCAGAAAATTATAAAATAAGGAAAAAATTATTGTATTTTATTAATTTATAAATAAAATTATTGACTATGATTTTTTTTATAATTTTTAAGCTCTATCTACATAATGCAGGTCATCAAAAATAACTTCCTGAAGAACTAAGCACAATAAATATTTATCATAACACATTAAAATCATTGGGGAACATGAGAATGTATAGAGTTATAAAGTACCTTAACTATAATAATAGAAAGCTTTTGCAAATCAATTTTTTTAATTTAGCAAGACATAAATTTTGTCAGCAAATAAAAGTTATAAAGTCAATTTCCAAATATAACAGATTCATGTCCAATTTTTCCACTATATAGTTGGTAGCAAAATTATCTTTAAAGCATTTAATAGAAAAAATTCCCTTAATTTGTGAATATTTTATATGAATCACATGAAATGTCATTAATTGAAATTTGGTAAACTAACTTTTAAATAGTTAACAGATTGATAGAATTTGTACAATGAATACAAAAATGGCCTCAACATACTGTACAAGGTCTTTTTATTTTTCCCTTTAAAATTTATAAATCAAAATATTATTAAAAATTACTAAAAAAACTATAAATGGGGATCATTGCATAATAAAAACAAAAGTTATTTTGGTATGTGTGATGGGTGTAGCAATTTCTTTCAAAATGTATGTGAGTCACCTTAGAAAACATTGGGAGCTTTCTTTAAAATTAGTAAAACAGTCAGATAATACTTATAAAGGACTCTACAATCAAAAGGCAATACTAGATTAGATTTGTTTATTTATTTATTTTTTAGTTAGGCTAGATTTTAATGTTTTTGTAATATAGCTTTTATTTTTCAACATATTAAAGGCCTTGAGAAATTTGTTGTTTGCATCACTTAAAAACATTTTAAATTCAGTTTCACCTTCAGAATGAAAATAAAATTTAGGCAAGCTTTCTTTAGAGTAAAACATAATCAAACATGGCTAAAATACAGCTAGCTACATCAAATAAAAATGGTATTATATTCTTTTTATATATGATCAATTTTATAAATGGTAAGAGGCATTAATATGATAGTTTAAGTCTTCTAACATTTATGGTAAATATTTTAAGAATGGTATATATGCTTTTTAAAAGATTTCTGGGTGGTAGGTTGAGTTTCGTGGCACAAGGTCCAAGAACAAGTTACAATATAAAGAATTTCTGGAAGATACTTAGTTGAAAGAGATAAAATTTAATATAAATACATATAATAATATAAAAATATATGAGAATAAAAAATAAAGAAATAACAGTTTTGTACTTCTGGAGTAAATAACATTTAAATAACAAACATTATTTTCACTGCATGTATTTTATTATTAAAAAAATTGTAAAATTGTTGTAGAATCCATTTTAAATATCTGTATTTTACTATCTTGCATAGGTTTGGTTTGCTTTGTTTGTTTGTTACTCAATGGTCATCTTCTCTACTAAAGGGCTAATTGAAACCAGGATTTATAATTTAAAGTTCATTACAAACCACAACAAACATCCAAGTCTGATGTGAAATTTAAATCTACAAACTATTGAAGTAAAGGTTAGTGTACTAACTATTTGGCTACTAGCTCAATCATTTTGAAATGATAGAGAAAACTAAAAAATGGTATATACATTTTAATACTAATTACTGTTTTAGAATTAATGCGGGTAGCCTCCACTTTTAAGTAATTTAAGAATTTCCTTGCTGATTGTAACAGACTACTTTTTTATGCTTATTAAAATTGTGGAAATTAAATGGAAAAAATATTTTTCTCATATGCCATTCTTTAATAATAAATTTTATGTACAGTAGCAGAACTAATGTTAAGTCTCTGTTGTATCAAATGTACAATCAATTAAAATTTACAAGTGGCATACATGTTATCCCGGAAAGTTGTTAATGGTCTTGCATGTACCTCTTCCTGAGCAGAATTATGGTCTCTAAATGTATAAGTCATTTGAATACAATGTAATAAAATGAAATTTTATTTTCAAATGCTATTGGTAGGCATTGAATACATTCTTCTTGATTTAATCCCCACTTAAATAGAAAAATACTGCACAATAAAGTTTTGGCATCAACATCATTTTTTTATATCTAAAATTATTCTACACTAACTTATTTGCAATCAGTTTTTATATTAAATTAATCACAAATAGTCTGCATGCACAAATTAGTTCATACTTTTAAATGTTGATTGCTTTTTAAAACTTTTCTCTTGTAATTTCAGTGATCTTCATACACAATTTAAAAACAATAGGATTTATACTTAGCTCACAATAATATTTAAACATTATTTGTAAAGCTAAATATTATAACAACAATTTTTAATATCTTTAATTAGAATGGCACAAATGAGTCCTCAAGAAATTTAATAAAATATATATTTAAACTAACTTGCCATAAATGTAATAACATTGTAATGATTATTTTATAACTTTTCATGCACTGCTTGATAACTTGGTTGATTTACTTGCTCAAAAGTAATTATTTGCACGCAAGTATAGTGGGATTTATTGTTTAAAATAGATTCAAGATCACTGAAAAAAATTACATCTGAGATGAAAACTAAAATCATGAATTGTTAAAAAGAATGCACAATCCAGTATTACTTTGATAAAAATTTGTACTTTTCTATTATATGCCCATTTTTGATCCAAAAGAAATGGTATGTTTTTTTAAGGAGAATCAATTATATAGTGTAGATACAATAATTAGACTCAAAAAAATTTTTTTTAATTTTATATATACTAAATTGAATTTTTTTGGGCAAAAATTGATAAGCAATGGTAAAAAAAGCTGACTGGTAAACAAAGCTAAAATTAGTTGGTGCAAAATATTGTTTGGTGATGATTTTATCAGTTAAAAAAATATTAAGGTCACAAATCACCAAGGGGCAAAAACAATTACAGCATAAAAATTTTATTTTGTCTCTCAGAAAAAAGGTAATATTACATTGCACATGTGCAATCTAATGCGATTGCTAAATAGTTTATGCCAGAAATAAATACTGACATTTAAGCAAGTTTTATCAAGTGATAATTGTTTAGCAAATAAAATATTTGTATTATTTTTTGGTAGTTTCTGAAAATGTAAACATTACAAACACACGAGGCAAATGGAATATTTATGAAAATAATTTACAGTTTTTTTTTCTTTCTCAATTAATGTGATTATCAAAAGCAGAGGTATAATGGAAAAGTACCTAAAAATTATATTAGTGCAATACATTTCCAGCAGAAAATATCTTTTAAATAAATAAATGTGTTACATACAATACACTGTCTTCTTCAATTTTAAACACATCTGCATAAAAATGAAGCAATATAGGATATTACTATTATGCATAGAAGTGTAAATAGAGCAATTATCCATTTAATTTATAATAACTATTTAAATCAATAATAATTCAGAATTTTCAAGCGAGGAAAAAAAACTTGCATTTCTATAAAAATCAATAAAAAAGGCAAGAAATATTGACTATTAATATTGAAATACACAAAAAATTACAAAAAGAAAATTAAATACAAATGCCAACTGACATTATTCTTGGAATACCTAAAACACACTTTACAAAGATTGAAACATCCATACTTCAAAGAAGGTATATAACTGATAATTAAAATAACAGATAATTAAAAGAATAGAATCATACCACTTCTATTAAGTGTCACACAATTTTCAATTTTAAAAGAATACTCGCTCTAGATTTTAATTAGTTTTTCATTACAGAAAACTTAAAAATCTATTAGATGATCATTTTTATTAATTTTATGTGAAATAAAACTAGGTGTAACACTCAAATTACACTTGGTTACTGTTAATGGAATAATAATGAAAATAACAATTAAAGTATGAAAAAAAGAACTTTGATATTGAGATTTTAAATCACTAATTAAAAGATACATACATGAAACTACATACATACATGCAAAATATTATGTTTAATGGTCTGCCTATGGTGTTAAAATTAAAGTGTGCACCTTAGTAAGCATTAATCTCCTGGTAGACTTAACATCATGAATTAATAAGAGATATAGCATTTCTTGTAATGATGCACACTTTATTCCAATGCTTCTTATGAAAAACTAAACTGATATTTTACTAGTATTTTAGATAGTTTTTTGCATAAACATCTCCAATTTGGTATTGAATATATGCATGAGACTCAAAGAGTAAAAATGTTGAATATTTACCGATTCTATTTTTTCTTTCCCTTTCAAACTATTGGAAATAAATTCTTCCAATCCCAACAGATCTCGTTTTCCTTGATATTTTACACCTTTTGTTTCGCCAGCACCATAAAATATTAACCTGCAAAAATTTGAATCCAAAATTAGTTTTTAAAATTTTTTATTAAAACTGTTTTAAGTTTTTATTAATTTTTTATTTGTACACACAAATAAGCTTTAAAGTTTTTAATTCAATCTTATTTCAAAAGTTTTAAATTAGTCACATTAAATAGAAAATTTTAACCAATGGACTGATTAAACTTTATGATGATTATTCCTCATAAAAATCTGTAGTCAATAGTTATATCAGCAAATTTTAAAATATATTTGTAAATTTACTAAGTAAAAAAAATAATTAAATCAACCTTTGCTACATAGATTTTTATTTTTAATAAAAACTGTGTAAACATGAGTAATAAACTAAGTTCTTTGAGTTAATAAGACTTTTTTTTTTAATAATATTGTTCAATTATTCACTGTGTATGTGATATAAAGTTTCATTTCTTGAGGTACATTTTGGCTACTTCAAGAAATCATACAAAATGTTCATTTTAATATTTAAAGAAATTTTGTAATTCCAAAAAAAAAAAAAAAAAAAAAAAAAAAAAAAAACATAAGGCTTTTATATTAATAAGAAAATACTCTCTAAGAAATGATACTGCTTGTTACCTAAATGCATACTGTGGTTTTTAAATGCCACTTCAAAATACCATCGTTAAAATGTAACCGTTTACATAATTTTGTAGGCAGTTTTGTCACAGCTAATTGTATAAAGATATATTTTATATACAAGTATAAAAAGATAAATTAAGAAATTTCTTTTTAAAAAAGGAAAACTGCTGGTTACTCAAATTAGAAATATCTTTAAAAATATAATATGAATCAAATGATTTCATATATAAATCCTTTCTCAAATATTATATATTTGAATTAAAATGAATATATAAGGGGTCACAGGAATGAGCTGTTGAGGGCAAAAATATACCCAATTTAGTCTCAAACACCAACAGTTTACATATTTAAATTATGATACGTAATATTTAAAAAAATATTAAGTTAGATAAATTTAATGTGCCAAATTCTAATCATCAGAAACTATCATATAAATTAAATAATATATATAACTGTAAAAATTTCAAATAATACATAAAAATAAACAATCATCCAACTAAGATATTTACAGTAATCAAATCTTCATGCACTATTCAACAACTTTCTTGGCGCTCAAAAACGTTTGGTTGGCTTATTGCTCAACAACTATTTTTACGCACAATGGCTAATTTGACCAGAACCTACAGCTTAAACTGAATACTGAACCACTGTAAACATCTTAATATGAGAAGAGAGTAAAACCCACAAACTGCTGAACTGAAGATCAGAGTATTAACAATAAGGCTGTAAGCTCAGCAATCCCCACATCAAAACTCATCATAGAATAGAATGGATTCTGGTAAAGTAATCTACAGTGTTTACTTATTTGGCACCCACACAAAATGGTAGGATTTAATCACTAATTTTTGAAAATAAGTAACTGATTATTTTCAGACAGTGTTAATGTTTATTTTCTACATTTAGATTTACAGCTACTTAAAAAATGAAAAACAAACTATCACACATACTATATTTTAATCATATAAAAATTTAAATATAGAAATAATAATATAGTAGAACTTTGCTTGACAAGCATAATTCATTGCAGAATTATACTTATAAAGTGAAACACTTATTATGCAAAACAATTTTCCACATACAAATTAATGTAAAATATGATAATGTGTTCCATGTTGAAAATTTACACATAATGCTTAGTCAAAAAATTGTCATCTATTGTTAACCCCTTAACACATTTGCCCGTGTCTCACACGGGCAAAAGTTTCCGGCAAATTTGCACATGCCCGTGTCTCACACGGGCGTCCTTGTATCTCGCGTTATTTTATTTCTAATGCTCGTCTGAGATCTGTTCCAGTAAAAATAAATAGGCTAGATTATAATTAAACTTATTTGACATAGATGACACCACTATTCAGCAGTTTTCTTGTGTAAACCAGGTGGCGCATTTTGATGATTAGCTATAAGTTTGCTAGGAATTCTTTGTTATAAAGAAGTCGTTTGGTGTATAAATCTGTGGTAATATATCCATTTTTATTACGTTCAGAAAAGATTATTATTCAGAAAAGAAAACGGCCCCTTGTAGAAATGCGCCGTTTATTGCAGTAAAAGGGATGAGAGGGGTAAAAAGATAAGGAAAGAAACAAGATACTATTGTAGGAGCTGTAATGTTGGACTTTGCGCAGTACCATGCTTCATGGTATATCATACCAAACTGAATTTTTAGTCAATTTTATGTATGAAAATTTGATTTAATTTGATTTTAATAACTTGAAATTCAAAATAAACATACAATCAAATCGTTTTCACTTTGTTTGTATAATATATATACATATATATTTTTAAATTAGCCTATACTTGTACCCCTGTATGTTGTCTTTTTTAATACAAAGGAGCGTAAAAAAAGACAACTTTAAGTGAAATTATTCCAAAATTAAAAATAAGATTTTTTAATTAAATTTTTAGTTAAAAAGTACTTTTATTTGTCGATCATGTCTTAAAATGCACTAGAGAATATGATTATGCAAGAAAAAGAATAAGTGATTTTTTGACCGAAAATTAGAAATTAATGTGTGCCTTAAGGGATTAAAGGGAGTGAATCATCTTTATCTTTTTTTCACTGTAGAAGGAACATGCCTGAAATGTCAATTAAAACATTGTCATTTTAATTGAAAAGAAATCAAAATAATTATGATTCAAATTTAATTATTTTTTACTACAAAAAACATTGATGTATATTTTTAAAGATGCATCAAAATTTGGAGAAAAAATGCAACACACTGCATTATCATCAAATTAATTTGTAGCAGGCATAACCACTTTTTTATTAAGGGATGCTTCTCAAGATAAGATGCAACAGTTTCCCATGCTTTTAACATTTCTCTTCTCTTGCAAGAAAATTGCTTCTTTTCAGCTACCTCTTCTGATAAACTTTTCAAGTAAACTTCTTGCTGCAAAAGACATTGTAAATCCATAACTCCAAATGTCAACTCTTGGTTCAACAAGATCTTCAGTATTACTGTTATTCACTTTTAATCACAGGATATTGGCCAAAGACAACCTCAAAACTTACAGCATCCTCAGGTAATATCTCAAAGATATATTTGATGGTTATCTCTGGCCAAAACTTCTTCCAAGCAGAAGTTAGAGTCCTCTTGGTAATCTATTCCCAGACCTTATTGATCAAAAATAGGAAACAATGTGGAAGTGGTTTTAATTCATGAGCACAAAACATAATATATAATTGAAAAAAATGTGTGATCACAAGTGACACTACAATGCTACTGGAGCGTGTGTCAAACAAAGATTGATGTAATATATACACAATCCAGGACTTCAACTTCTCTTTCCTTGCTACTTATTAAGTGTCATTTTTTTTAAAAATCTTTTTTGCTCATTATGTAAATTACTAGTTACAAGAGGCGCTTGTTAAGCAAGGTTCTACTGTAACAAGAATACTTCAATAAATTACATAAAAAAGTTAAAATTTACGTTTTGTTAAAATAAAGTTCTTAGATAGTTTTGTAAAAATATAACTTGATGAAATTAAGTTATTTATTTGGATACCTTAAAAAATATAAAATTCAGAGACTCAAATGCTTATCTTTTTGATAAAACTTCCATTAAAAAACTAAAACAAGATTATTCTTACGATGGATAGCCAGATACATCTTCTTGTGCACATGTAGGTGTTTCAGCTGTGCAATCAACCTGATTTTTAAAAACATATCTTTAATAAAAGAAAAATTTACAAACATAATACATTAATCAGTAAAAAATATGTAAATAAAACTAGATATTTAATTATTATTTATATTTAAAAATTAGTATAATGATGTCACATAATATTTTAATTATATATGTTAAAGCAAATAACTTTACTAAGCAAATGCTATTAAATGTGTTTTTAAATTTTTTTTTCAATTTTTTTAAATGCATAATATAAAGATTATTAAAAAAATTTAATGCATTTAAAATAAAACAATTACAGAAATTGGATTTAGTATACATACTATGATTTGGGGTGAGGTTATAACAATTTTTAAATTTCACACGAAATTCTGCAGTTTTCTCAAAAATTTTTGTCTAAATTTAAATTCCACTATTTCTAGCAACCTCACTCAATCTTCAACTTTACATATTGCTTGCTCACTCAAGCTACAGTTTTTGATTGAAAATAAGTTTCTAGCATTTAAGTGGTAAGTACACCACTTATTAATGCTAGAAACTTACTTTCAATCTTTCAAAAACATATACCTATATTACAAAACAAATATATAGCTCTGAAAATCATTTCTAATATTCATGATCAATAACCCATACATAATCATTTTTTAATTATTTCCTTTTAAATTAAATGAATAGACATACTTTTAAATACATAATGTATAACAATACCAAGTACATGTTAACAGGACTATTAAGTTAAATCAATAATGTAAATAACATAAATTTTTATAAAAACTCAGTTTCTAATTAACTGCACAATAGTAAACACCTTTTAAAAAAAACTATATGATACACATTGGCAGAGTTGAAAAACTAGGCAATAAAGCTAAATTAATAATGCAAATAACGTTGATTTTTATGGGGAAAAAAACTTTTAAATTAACTACATATTTGCAAACACAATATTCTAGTTTTAACTAATCAAGCAGGTGCACATACAATATAAGATAGAAATATTCCATTTATGACAATTTTTACACCTGAGCAGAAAACTTATTAAATAACTCAAATATGTCTGCCCTGTTTCTAATAAGTCAGCTAACATAGTTGGTTAAATATTATACAGTGATTTATTAGTTTGAAGCATTTGACACCTTCAACAGGTGACAGAATTTAATCTTAACATTCACATAATTACTATAACATATTAAAATACAATAGGCGCTCAATTTTATGAACCTCTAATTTACAAATACTCCTGATCTTACAAATTATTGGCTGATGCGTGACAGAGTCCAATAGATGCAATGATAATTTTAATTCCTATTTACAAACAAAATTTTTGAAAAATCATTTTTACAAAATTGCATTTAAGAAATTTTTATTTGCATTTATCAAATGACGTTTCATTTATTTTTTTTATATTATGACAGAGAAACTTGGATCAACATTATTACTAGAGAACCTTTGAGTTACTAATTGCTGGGTTAAGTGTTAATTTCTCAGTATAATGAATAAAAAGTTTTGATTCTAAAATTGAAATGAAAGGAAAATATTTTTATAAGTTCTAGTGTGATTTATGAGAGTAGACTTTGTGCCTATTATACCAGCCTCAAGCATCATTCACCACAAATTTTTTTTTAAGCAATCCATGTGGAATTTCTCTCACCCGCTCTAACTTCCGACTTTGCCTTAATTAGAGAGAAATCAATAGCTTCAAGTGAAATCATTGTAGGATACTTTTGGAAAGAGTGGTCATGAGTTAGGATAATGAATTTGACATTCTGGACATAATGCTCTCGCAAATGTATGCTTAGAATGATATTGCAGAATTTCTATATTTAAGATAATTTAACCTATATGCATCATTAAATAAACCACTGTAACTGAAGATTTAAAAAAAAAAAAAAACTATCTTTGACAACTTTAGTGGATATAAATTATTTATCCATGAGCATCAACAAAGAAACCTACAGCTCCCTGAAATTTCCATCTGAACTTTTTGAATCTGGATTCAGATGTAATTTGCTCATAAGATTTATTGGATGATTGAGAACATAGTAAATAAGAATGAAAAAGAACCTTCAAATATCAAACATGAAGAAAATTGCTTATTATTGTCACTATGTGTAAAACAAGAAGATGAATAGCTAACAATATTAAGGTATTCTTTCAAAAGAACAAAAGGGAAATGCTTTTCTATATTAAAAAAAAGTCTTTAAAGATATAGTTTTGAAATAGAAAATAAAAAAGTGATTATTTTTAACAAGTAATTGATTTTTCTTCAATAAAATAAAAGTAAAATTAATTTTTAATTATAAATTTTATTTTGCATGTTTCTTTTTTTTTTTTTTTTAATATATTAAATGCTAAATATTTTTTCTATATTTATAAAGAGAGAGCAGATGTAATATTTTTTTTTAAATCTAACAATTTTATATTTTAAGAACTTTCAATTTTAAGATTATTAAATACTACTTTAATTAAATTATTATACTATTTTAAGGACACAGATTACTGGTAAAGTAATCTATGAGTTCATAAACCACATAATTTTCTGAATGTCTAAAGTTTAGTTTAAAAAAGTCTTACACTATATAGTAATATTCCTTTTACAAAGAATAGACAATATTTGTTCACTTAACTTTTTATTTTATAATAATTTAAAAATACATTTTTCTGTTGACTATCTTAATCAGCATGTTGCTTGTTGAATACCTATGATCTAATTTTGAGACATCAAATATGCATAAAAAATACAAGTTAGAGTTAATATTGAAAACAGAAATTTCAATACACCAGTATTTCATAAAGGCAATAATGCTGTTTTGACAAGATTTTAAGAACATAAGAAGATGTCTACTGTGTTCCAAATAACTTTTATTTTTAACATTACATTAGAATAAAAAAAATAGGGTTTTTTTTTTTTTTTTGTCATCTGGACCAAATTTGAAGTATTTGATAGAAAATTTGAAGCATAAAAATAGTCCCTGCAACATTTGAATTTCATATATATGTTAAAAATTAGTTGTAATGAAAGATGATTAGATGAATAAAATGTGCCATTCAATGAAAAATGATTTGAGATGAACTTCTTGGTAATTTTATATGTATTTTGCTTTGATTATTTAGACAAATTTGGTCTAGATACCAAAAAAGTACTGGAATTTCATATTAAAATTCATGCATAAATGAATTGAAATGTGATGCGCTTCAATTTTTTATCGAAGTGAATTGGTTTTATTTGTTACTCAAAGGTTATTTATTTCATGACAGATAATTAGACCTGAACTTACAACTTAAAGTGGAATTCAAACTCATGAATAATTGAATAAAAAGAGCAAGATCACTACCATTTAGCTGCCAGCTAGATTTACTGAAATTGCATTAATCACTTAACTGAAGAAATAAATAGGTAGTATACTTGTAAATATTTATAATCATGCTTACTTTTGCAATGACAATTTTTTGATCGTTTAAATCTTTATTGTACTTCTCGGCAAGTTCGTCCCAAACAGGTTTTAAGCGCTTACAATATGCACACCTAAAACATCAAATCGTTATTATAAGTGAAACTAAATAAATTTCCATGGATAATTTACATTCAGTTCACTCTAATTTCAACAATAAACTAACAATATTGTAAAGCGAGTCTATTTATAAATTGATTGATATTCGTCGTACTATCATTAATTCCTTCTTTGAAAAATTTTAATAATCATAAAAGAATATTTAGTTCAAATTTAAAGTCTTAAAATAAAGAAAATCTTCATACCAAGGTGCAAAGAAATTGATAAAGTGAGGAAGGGGCCCACCAACGTTTTTCTTGAAAGTTTCGGAATCATATTTTAATACTTTGTCACTGTATAGATCATTACTCAAACAGATGCGAAAAAAAGCAGTTACAGACAAAATCGTGAACACATTGGGTGCAATCATCGTTCTTAAAATTTGAATTAATAGCCGAGAACAGCATCTAAAAAGATTTTCTTCAAAACACATGTCATTTTCCTATTGATCTGTAACAAAAATTCCGCCCCTAGCGTGCAGCTCAACTGTTTTTCCTTATTTGAAAGTTTTCAGCTGCGTTTGTATGAAAAAGAAAATATATGAATTACTTTTCATTACATACTGATTTAAAAAAAATCGTGCAGGAAACATAATACAGTATAAGCCGGTGGCTGTCACATTATGACAAAAAAAAAAAATGAATATAAGTTGGGGTTGGGAGAGGGGAATACATATAATAGAAATTAAATAATAGTACTAAATAACTGTTTTATTTTTTAACTTTCTTTGTACTTCAAAATAAATATTTTCTGAACAAGGATCTATCTTTATTTTTATTTTATAAGCAATTTCATCACGGTTATTTTGCTTTGATAAAAAGTTCTCATTTTTTTCCTATAATATGTTAATTACTTTTGATAAAACGGAAACCGCAACCTTGTTCACGTTTATATATTTTTTACTTTTATTTGGGAAATCTATCCACAGAAAACGTGGTGTCTTATACAATACTCAAATTTATTCCAGTAATTCAATAAAAACAATCAGCAAAAATGTTATCTAACGACGAATTAGCTTGTGTATATTCTGCACTTATTTTACAAGACGATGATATTGCAATAACGGTGAGTATAATGGTTGATTTGATAACCAACATTTCGTCTTAATCTGCGCCTAGAATATGAAAATTATTCCAATATTTTTCTCTGATTAAGTTAAATAGCATGAAATTGCTGAGTTGGTTAAAAAATTTCCATCTTATTTTATTCCAAATGTTCTTAATGAAATCTCAGATTCTTTCTTTGCTGAGAAGTTAAAAAATATATATATTCTGCCCTCTAACTGTGTATGTTTTTTTTAAATGTTAAATAGAAATCTGAAGGGACAACACACAATTCTGTTCCTTACAAAAAATTCGGTTATTTTTATGTTTTGAAGAATATGTTATTTCCTGTAAATAATCAAATGTCATCATAAAATTTGAATAGATATCATTTCTCCACAATTTTTTTTTTTTTTTTTTTTTTACTATCCTACGCAAGTCTTTGGTATCTTAGCCATTAATTGAGGAGCAACTCAATTAAGTAATGATGCATAAAAAAAAATTAAACTACGCACACTAATGTTTTAGACACAACTGTTCTATAATAATTTTGGTGAAATTTTGTCATCGACTAAAAATGTCATTAAGTTTATGTAATCATACGTTATAACTATTTCTTTTTTCCACAAAAACTTGTAAACATCATAGTAAATTAAAGCCGATTTATAAAAAGTAAATATATTTATATAAACTAAAAGTAGTGATGTTAAAAAATGTACGTAAATTCGGTATTTCTGAGTTATCTAGTCAACCATATCTGCGAAAAAATTTATTTAATGATTCAAGTTTGATAAATTTTTTTGCAATTTATATGGTACTATTTATTACAATGAGGATATAAGTAAACTATTTCGCCTTTTCTTCACGTATTGAAAAAATTATTAAAATTTGCAAAATTTGACGTATTTTTATAGCGATAAAAGATTGACGGAATAAAAAAAAAGTATCATAAATTCATATTTCAAAGTATAAATTAACAATTAGCTTAACAAATCAAAAAGTAGCCATGAAAATGCTAAATTAATGTAGAAAAATAGGAATGGGCAAGTATAATTTGCATAAGCACGTAGAAATGAAAACAAATATTTTGCATTATAATTTAAATTGCCTTATATTTTATAAGATAGAAATATGTACTTATATCTTTCATTATGATATTCAAGCAAAATTTATGGTAATAAAACAATCTTTAATGCATTTCTAATAAAAGAGCATTAAAAAGTCAAATTTCATGCATTGATGAATGTAAATTTCAAATAGAAAATCCATAATGATTAATTGACACTCTCACCTTATAGCTTCAGTCATTTTCTCCTATGCTCCAAAAATGTAAAATCTTATGCTAAAATTATAATATGAAATTAACCTAACTTAGTAAACAAATCTGAAGTATGAGTGTGAAAACTTAACTGCATTATTTAGTTCCTAAATTGTAAGTTTTCTACTTTTTCTGTTACACATAAATATGATAAATGAATAGTACCCTTTTCTCTGAACATTTAGAAATTTTCATTTTTCAAAAATTGTGTTTATTATTGTTTTTTATGAACTCGGAAAAATGGACTTTTTTCCCCTCGTGATTGTAAAAGCGAAACTATATACAGAATTATAAAATGTTTAAGTATTAATTTATCAATTCATTTAAGCATAAAAACTTTTTATACAAATTTAATATTTATCACACTATTTAGAAAGTTAATAATTTTTGTAATTATTTCAATGAATTTAAATTGATTGAAATCATTTTTAATGAAAGTTTCCATAATATATTTTATTGTGATATGCTTATAGTAACTTAAAAATATATACTTTTCCATTAGCAGATAACTAAAAATTTATACCATTTTTTGCTGTAAAAATTTCTAAGTTGTGAAAAAATTTCCTTTTAATTAAATGTCGTGTTCAAATGTTGTTTCTTTAATTTTGAATAATTCATTCAATTCTATTTATTTTTCTATATCTAATGTGACTTTTGATTTTCTTCTTGAATAGAATTTCTAATGATTGAAAATCGTAACTCCAAATATCTTTATACTAGAGAATTATTAGACAACAAGAGGAAAAAATTAATTTTACTTCATATGAGTATTAAAAAATGTATATTACAAAGTAGTTTTTAATGAAATACACTAAATTAATGACAAATAAAATTTTAAAATTAATTCTAACCAATTGAATAGCATAATTTCTCTGTTTGGAGGAATGATATCTTATATTGGCAGATATCAACAACTGATTAATAATATTAAATAAATGTATAAATGGATTAGTTTCTTAATCAATTGTTCAAAGTTTCCATTTAAACTATGATTTCATAACGTCTTTTATCATTTGGGTTCAACAGCATTACACCCAAGTACAAGAAATAATTAAGAGCAGAAATATTTTATAGCTGTATATTAATTGAGGAAAAATATTATTCTTTCATATAAGTGTGTATTATACAGTTGCCCATTAACTTTCTTATGAAACCCAGCGTGGTTAAATGATATAAAAAAAAAATTAATAATATTAGTGGGTAAATTTAATAAAATAAATAAAAGAATTTATCCAGTTATAGGTATTTTAAATTTGCAAAAGATTTGCCTAGAAAGTCAACAGCAGTGGTCTGAAATTTTACTACCCAGTTTCATAACAAGGAGTTTAAAGAAATTTTGTCATAAGTCACTTTGTAACTAAATTCTAACAGCTTCTTGTGAATTATTGGTGTTGCTAACAGATTGGTTTTGAACTTGTTAGTTTTGCACTTTATAGTTTCACCTTTTCTCCTGGCATGGTGGTTTAGAATCCACTATAAATTACAAATTTCAGCCAAATTAACACTTATGTGTGAAAAACAAGGAATGACCCAGAGCCACTTATAAATCAATTTTGGAAAAATGTGTTTTAAAAATACTGCAACTTTTTTGCTGATCGAAAATTAAAAATTTATTAATTAGAGAATCTAAAGTTTCTTCAGTTTATTCTGCACAAGAATGATTAATTTATTTCTCAACTGTGCACTTTTGTAGGAATTGATGTTTAATATTTTCCTGAATGAATAAAGTCAGTGAGGATTTACTTTAATCACATTTGTTAAGTTTCTTTGAAACTAAATATTGGCTAGCTTATTTGTTAAGGAATTATAAGAAAAATGAAATTTTCCTCATTTTCATTATTATAACCTAAAAAAATTATTTTACATGTATTTTATAATTTTGTATTCAAAATATGATTGTGCAGGTTATTATTTATATCTTGTTTGATTAGAGCTATATATTTTAACGTATAAAATTTAAATTGCTTACATAATTATATAGTTTACAATGTTATTAAATTAGTAATAACATTTTGTTTATAAAATCATTGTTTTTTAATTATTCCAAGTATTTTCCGAAAAAGAAAGCTTTTATTAAGCTATATTAATTGAAATTGAATAAATTTAAGCATCTAGTTAGGGATTGAGCTTGATAGTTCAATGTTCTGACTTTCAAGTTCATCTACCAAAAGAATTCTAAATCTATTTTGAACAATAGGTCTTATTGGATGAAATCCAGTTAGCCAAAAAAGAATATAGAGTGGAAAATTGGCTCTGTTCCAGACATATAAATAAATTAAGAAATTTAAAGTAAGGTGTGTCAGTTTGCCAAACAGCAATTTAATAAATGTAAAATTTGGTCAGATTTCATTAAGTATATTGTTTATTCAGATCCTTTTCTTCTGATGGATAATTGTCATATTAGACTTTATGAAAAATTTATGTGATTGCAAAGAATAATAAAATAACTTGTTTAACTCCATAAATTTAAAAATGAACATTTTAAGAATTGATAAACAACTAGATTTTTTTTTTATTTTGTAGCATACCTATCCTGTTAACTTTTTATAAAATAATTCATAAATTGTACTTTTTATTTTATGAAAATATGATTAAAATTTAAAAATAGTTTTTTATAGTCTAAGTATTTATATGAAAATGTTTATTTACATTACATTCTAAAATTTTCAGCAAAAAAATATCAGCGTCTTCAAAAATATTAACACAAATTATCAATGAAAACTTGTCAATTTATATAAACTTGTAAAAAGCCTTTTAACATTGTATACTTAGCAACCTATCATTGAGCATAGAGGAATTGAAAAAAATTATGATGTGTGACTCTAGAACCGCTGAATTATTCGCAGGAAAAAAATTTTTTAATATAAAATGACCTTTTTTATAAAATAAAAAATTCTAGTTTAGTATTTGGATAAAAATAAAAGCATATGTTTTCAATACCTTTTTCTTTATGCAGCTTCAATAAAATGGCATATTTGCATTTCTCATCATGCCAAAAAATTAGTTTTATTTATATGATAATTTTCTAATTAAAATTAAATAATAGTTATAAATGTTATGTAATTCTTGAATATTAAATTTAGAGATTCAGTATGACTATCCCTTGTTATAGAAATAGATTTTTAAGTGTAACAAAAAAGTAGAAAAATGCAATTACATGGGAAATGGCTGAACTAGAAACAGAATTATTTGTATATGTGCTTTTCTATCCTTTTAATTAAACAGTAATTAAAAAAAATTTTAAAAAAAAAATCAAGATAGGTGGTACTATTTGAAAATCTCAGCTGGGGAGAAGGTTAAATATTTTATGTATAAGGATAATTATGTGCAATTTTAAGCTTCACACTAAAACAATGAATTTCTAAAACAGTCATTGCATGATGTGTTGCTTAAAACTCTTGGTATATATATATATATGTGTGTGTGTATATATATATATGTGTGTGTGTGTATATATGTATATATATACATACACACAGACACAAACCCCATTATATTACTGTTAAATTGTTTTATTAATTTAAATGAATCTGGAGATACTTAATACCAACCATAAATATTGATAAAAACTTTAATGTGAAATTTCATTTATTTTTAATTATTTAAAATATTTCTTTAAATATTTCAGGCAGAAAAAATAAATACTATTCTTAAAGCAGCTGGTGTGGATGTAGAGCCTTACTGGCCAAGTGAGTTGTGTTTTGTATGTTAAATTATAATAAGTAACTATATCAATAACTTGTTTTTAAATTTAATCAAATTCTTTTGAATTTGCTTGTAAATAGATGAAGCGTAATACTTGGACAACTTATGAGCAGAAGTTAATTTTCATTTCATTGAAAGTTTTAATGAGATCATCTATAACATGAATTTTGTCATTTATAAATTAATTTTAATAAAATTTCCTATAACATTATTTTTTAATTTTATTAATGTTTTAATTTATGAATTCAAATTTTTCATATTTCACTTATATAAACAATACAATTATGTATTGAATATTTCTATGAAAATTCAATTTGCTTCTTGAAATTTTGTATTAAAGTTAATTTGATTTATTAAAATATTCTTTAACCATAATATTCAAAAACCATTAAATTTCTCAGTATTTCAATTACTCTGTAATATTTAGATTAATGCTGGCATTTTCTTGTGACTTTAAAGTAAAATAAACACTGAAATTGACTGTTTCTATTAAAATTGATACTCATTTTCATGAACCTTAAATTTGCTAACTAGTGGCTACACTCTAATATTGTCCAATAATAAGTTATTCATATTAGGCAAATTAAATTTGAAAATCTTGGTAACTCATTTTTATGAATATAAATTAAAAAAAAATTTTTTAATGTAATTGAAATTTGATACTTGAATTGTTTGTGAGCTACTAAACAACATATAGCATTCTATATATTTTATAGTCTCAGTGTAGGAAATTAGAATGGAAACATTAAATAAATTTTTGGAAAAAAAATATATTAGTAAAAACTTCAACCTTAGTAAATATTTTAGACAAAACAACATATTTAATTGGATGAAGAAGTTAGCTTATGCTGCTCCTAATTACAAGAGCTTCTACTTTCATAATCCTAGAATTATACATAATGCCTGTGTAACATGTTTTCTCATAAGTGTTCAAATTATAAATATTAACCTTAATATACCAAACATTGTGTATTTTGTAATTTATTATATAAATCTCCAGAGTATATTAAAATTAATCTTATCATTGTTTTGTATATATTCCTTGTGAAATTTTATTATGCTGAATATATAACCTATAATAGCTGAATTCATTGTCATTTCATCTTAAGAAATGTTCTTGTGTAATTTTAATATTAATCATATTAAATATTTTATTAACATTCTGTTAATATTCAGAATATTCCTATTAATAGTCTGAAAAATTATTTTTTATAAGTATAGAAAGTTTTGAATGTATTTTTATTTGTATAGATGTAACATTATTTTTAATAATTGATTTTTATTTCAAATCTTATTCACAGTTCTCTCAATTGCAGATTTTCAATGACCATGTATTGTAAGGTAAAATTTTTATTAAATGGTATTTATATTGGTGGTGGTTTTACATTTTATGTCTGAATTGTTCATGTTCTATGAATTTTATCATATTTGTTACCATTCTTTTATTTATGTAATTGATACTATATTTAAATTTTAAATTGTTATGATTAGAAATTTTAAGATGCAGGGAAAAAAATATCTCATTATAAATATTTTTAATATAGATTTTGAACAGGACATTTACTGTTTCATAGTTGCTCTAAAATAATTTTTATCTTTTAAAGTTATGAAAATATAGAATGATTATTTATATTTTTGTGATCTAAAAGATGAACTTAATATTTTTTCACAGCTTTATTTGCTAAAGCTCTTGAAGGTGTTGATTTAAAACAACTGATTACAAGTGTTGGTTCTGGGGTTGGAGCTGTTGGTGGAGGAGGTGGAGCTGCTGCTGGTCCTTCTGCAGGTGGAGAAGCCCCTGCAGCTGCTGAAGGTATAATTATTCCTTAATATTTCATTATGTTTAAGAATATATTTTCGATATTTTTCACAGAAAAAATTCAAATATTTGAAAATTTGTTTCGTAAAAATATATCTGGTTAAACCTTGAATATTTTGATTCTAAAACATTCAAATTCATTGAATTAATATCTCTAAATAAGATATTGGTTTTTATATTCTCAAGTGCATGAAAATTCATGTAAGCAATTTTTCTTAAATGTATTCATTATTAGTAAGACTATAAAGTTTCACTTGGAAAAAAAATTTGCTTTTAAGAGAAAGAAAAATTTTTCGTAAAACACTCATTTATTATAAATATAACATTTGTTTTGAGATATTAGAACATGCTAGATGAGTGTGTGTGTTTCAAATACTTATAAAGCAAAAAATTGCTGAATGATTTCAATTTAAAAGTAAAAAATATCATTTGTGATTGAAACAGTTAGTGATAAATAATATTTATGATTTTAATAAATAATCCTTAGTATCAACTTTCAAAAGTTACGGTCACATTTTAAACTTTACCATTTGTTGAAACAGCGGTTTCAAAAATAGGACTAATTTATCTTGAAATATATTCTTAAAAATTCTCACATTTATAAAGCTTATTTCACTAAAACTTTCATACAAAAGATGCAACTTGATTAATTTTACCCACATTACATTTGACATTTTCTTATTAATTTTCAATCCCTCTTCCCGCTGAGCGGCCAGTTAAATGGTTAGTACTTTGGCCTTTAGTTTGAGTTTAAATTCCATTCCAGGCTTGGATATTTGTATGGGTTTGGAATCCACTTTAAATTATACATCTTAGTCTTACTGTGCATAAAAATAACTAATGAATGACAAAATAATAGCATAAAAAATAATTTCATGTAGGCAAAGTACGTAAATTTTATAAAGTAGTCATTCAAAAAGCTTGAATATTTAAGATTTTTAATGAGTGAGCTATATATATGTGTGTAAAATCTATAAATCAAATATTAAAGTAATGGAAGTTGTAAGATCAGATTTAGAAATATCAGCTATAAGTGTTTTTTACTGAAATTAATTTCATTATTAATTGTATCAGTACTTGATCTTCATTTAAAAAAAAAATTATACTTAAATTGGTTTGTGAATTACAAATAAAAAGTAATATTTATAAATCGATCACAGTTACATTAAAACTTAAATATTAATAAGTTTGTTTTTATTTTTGTGCTAGAAAATTATATTTATAAATTAAATATCAATAAATTGTTAATTTTAATATTTTTAAATAGAACCTAAAAAGGAGGAAAAGAAAGAAGAAAGTGAAGAATCTGATGAAGATATGGGATTTGGTAATCATTTAATTTCAAGATTTATCTTAAAATACTTGTAATTTGCAATATGACATTAATTATTTTTTTTTTAATTTTAGGTTTATTTGACTGAGTCTTCTGGCAATTTTTTTATCATTACCAGTTTCACATTAGAAAGTTGTATTGCCTCAGTATTAATTTGAAAGTTTTTTGTATTATTTAAATACCGGTGCTGTACAAAATGTTGAAAATAAGTTAACTTATTCAAATTATTGTTTAAATAAATTATTTGTTATTTCAATTATGAAGCTCTTCCATTTTAAATAAACCACCACATTGAAGCTTAAAAATATAAATCTTTAATTTTAGTAATCAAATATACAGAATAGATTGTATAGCAGTACAAGCAAGTGATGCTAAAATAAATTAATGAAAGCATTTTAAATTTTTTATTCATCTTTTCCTGTCGTTAATAATTTTAAAGCTTTCTGCAAGTTTTCAATTGCTGTTGGTGCATCTTCATACTGTAAAGCACTTCCTGCCCACTTGCAGTATTTTTGTGCTTTGTGGTAATGTTCTGGTCTTAAAAAAGAATTACCTATTAATAAAATAAATTGTCATTATTTCCTAGTCTTGAACATAAATAAGTTATACAAAATTAATGAAATATGAATATTAAAAATTTTACCTTATAATCATAGAAATGAAAATTTAATTAAAATATATCAAACTTTTAACTGAAAGCCCTTAAAAAATTTTGTTACGGTTAATGAAAGATAGTTTTTGAAAACATGTATAATTAAATTATCTTAGTTTAGGAGATATCAAATTTATAAGTTTGCTGATCGTATCTGATGAATAGAACCATTGACGTTTAAGATAAACTATAATTAGACTTAGGGGTAGGTCCAAGTTAAGATGAATTGGAGAACAATTGCTGAGGAGAGGTTCTTGAGACTTGCCTAATGGGCTGTGCAGCTAATAGAAGAATATAAATTTAATATTAGTAAATTAGACGCTTGCATTTTAATAAAATTCCTTACACGGAACTAAATGCATTTTAGAAGGAAAAAATTTTAAAATAGCAAAAGAAACATTTTTGCAAAAAAAGAAATCATATAATGAAAACAAATCTTGATAAACAATAAGAACAGTAAAAAAATATCAGTGTTTAGAAATTCAATCTAATATTTTCAAATGAGTTAAGAAAAATCTTAAATTCATTTTCATACATTTTAAGACAAAATAATTTCCTACTATAAAGAAAGAAAATTAGAAATTTTGGGTGAAGATGATACAAATTACTCTTAAAATGTGCCATGGAATGTTCATTATATGATAAAATAAAACTATTACATATTTGGACTTCTTCTGATACCTTTAGTAGTTGAATTATCCTTTTTGCAGTGTTAAAACAATTCATAAGTTTTCCCTTTTGAAAAATTAAAGTCTTAATTAAACCTGGCCTCTAAAGATATTGCCGGAATATCTCTTTTGATCTTATTACTACATTTCAAATTTATTGAATGTTATTGAAGATTTTTTCCTCGTAATTGATTGGTTAAGACATACTGGCAAAAAATGAATACATTTGGATATTTTTTGTTGTCAGATTATTTCAAAATTACCAATTTTGATCAAAAGCAATTTTTCAGGATCTAATTCAAAATAGAAAACTAGACTATTTAATATGCACCTTTTAATGAATTATAACTAATGCTTCTTATTAATTTGATACTTGATTTTAGAATCTATTAAATGGGAACAAATTAGACTTTGTTTTATATATTTGAATTTTCCAAACAGATAAGTGTTGGACATTTAAAACTTAGTCATTTCTCATTTGCTTGCCAGGTGAATTTGAATACCTTTATAATTTGTTTTACACTTTAATCAGAAAGAGAGAGAATTTAATATCTTCTATTTCCATGGATAAAATTCTAGGATACGAAGTGTGTGTCCTGGTTAGGTAATATCAATCTAACGCATATCCCCCAGCGCTTAATTTTCAAACATCTGAACCCACCTTTCAAGTGGGTTCAGATGATTTTTATCAAACAATTGAAGGGGTGAATGGCTGAGTCAACCAAGGACTGAACCTCAAAGTCTGTGCCTTAGAAATGCTACCACTAACTACTGGGCGTTCAGCAATAGATTTTGTCTTTTCTCCAATTACATTCACAATTATGAACTTGGAAAGTGAAATTTCTTTCAAAATAAAAATTACTTTTACATATTATCTACTAAACAAACTTTTATGATTTTCCTCAATAATTAAACTGGAAAAAATAAAAGTATTTGAAAAAAGGATTTATTTTGTGGTTTTCTTTTATACTTACTCTTTCAATTTAAGATATTTTATTTTACTGAAAGAGAGCCAACATAATGACGTAATTAAAAAAAAATTTATGAAAGACCTTGATGGTAAAAAAAAGTTTTAAAAATTCAAATGTATATATATTAGTTTTATATATAAGTGCCCATCAGTTGCAAAGTATAATATAAACTTTTTCTCAAATTTCAGAATAATGTAAAAGTTGTATCTAAATGAAGAGATTGTAAGAAATTAATGACTAAATTAGCTTGTTAACCTTTTCCACAATGGTGCACCTTTGTTTAAGACAAAGCAGAAGTGAAAGGAATTGCACTACAAGGTGGGATTTTACTCCACTAGGCTTAGGTTCAGAAAAAAAAATATTGCAAATAATGAAGTTTTATCTTACTGCTGTAAATTTTGCTAACATTTTAGGTTATATACTCTGTCTTGTAACATTAAATCTAGAATTTAATAATGTTTTTTATTCAATTTATATGAAAATATATAAAAATAGTTTGCTTATCTTCAGAAAAAATTTTTGAAACTGCTATTCCAAAATTTTAACCAACAAAATTCAAATGACATGCTTTCAACTTAATAAAAAATATATGTCAGACTATTTACAAAAAGAAATAACACAATTTAAAATGAAAACCGGTGATTAGAAAATCTCGAAGGACATGGAAACCCAAAAGCTTCCACAGCATGATTTGCAGGCTAAAACGTTTTTCTTTATAATCGGTTCATTATGAGTTATGTTAAAAAGAACTTATGTGGACATCCTTTTCATTCAGAAGAAGAGATTGATGTGTCTATAAATGCATTTTTTTCCTCTATTCCAAGAAATGAATGGCTTGAGGCATTTAATCTGTGGAAAATTCGTCTACAAAAGTGCATTGATGCTGGAGGAGACTACTTTGAACACACCTAAAATTTTCTAAGTATAACTTTAAAAACCTATTGTCTCTCAATAATTTCAGAGTGACTCTTGTATATGCAAAAACTAAAATATAAGTTTTTATTTCATTCTATCAAAATTTGAAGAAAAATAAATTTCCAATCATCTATAAATTTATATAGATTTCTGTTTAATTAATGTTTCTTCTTAACTTAATTCATCAGTTGTTTAACACTGAATAGTTGATAATGCAATAATTCAATTCTTTCAGTTTCTAAATATTTACACCAGATTACTCTCTTTTTGAGAAAACATCTTAGGTAACTACTCATATATTTATATTGCAAGGAAGAAAACCTATAAAACTTCAAGGCATTTATCAAACAAATGGACATGAAGAAATGCAATATCTTTCTCCCACAACTGAAATCACAAATCCGATTAATTCCAAAAAATATAAACCCACCATAAACTTAAGTGGAGTGAAATTTGAATTTTGTATTTTTTAAATTTATAGTGTATAATACATACTTATGATAATTTTAAATTATAAAATACTAAATATAATTTTAGGAATTAAAATCTTTATCAAAAAACATATATTTTAATATTTCTGAATTATTAAATAGCCATACATATTGTTTCATAAATATATTTAGTATCTATTTTGGTTTTTTTCTGTAATATTAAAATAACAAACTTTATTAAATAGTTTTAAAAAAATGCACAAATTTGAATATTTTTTAAGAAAAATTACAGTAACTTAAAATTAAAAATTTAGTACAAAAGGATTTTTGTAACTGAGAATTTAAGAAATTTAAAAGCCAGATGATCTCAATTTTGAAATACAAATTAAGCTAAATATGATTTAAATATTTAAACTTATTGATAAAAGAATTTTAATTTTAAGATTTAAATACTTAAAACTTTCAAAAATAATCAATATTTACTTTTATCCGTATCCTGAGGGTACATATCAGCTACTGATGTTGAAGGTGAAAGTTGATTTGTCCCATTAGGTGTTGATGGTGGTGCATGAGAGCCAGGTACAGGTAGATTATAACTTTCACCATGCTGACCAGACACAGGTAAATTAAAACTTTCAGGCTGTTGGACAGAACCTGACATGTTGAATAATCCTCCTACAGGATAAGGAGCAGTCTGACTTTTGGGTAAGGCTGATGAATCATCTACCGGTTTGTTATTAGATTCTTCATTGGTAGTGCCATCATCTCCAGCTAAATTTAATATGATTTTAAAAATAACACTTATATAAATCAATTTCCAAAATATAGCATGCAGATGAGAAATCATCAAATTTATCTGCTAATAAAAATTAAAAAGAGTAAGCAATTTTTTTCTTCATAAATGCTAGCTAAAAATAATGAGTGCTAATGTTTAGTTCATTATAGTTTTATATAATTTTAACATTTCTAGTATGATACACATTAATGTGTATTGAATAATTTCTTAATTCTTCACAATAAAAATTTATATCAAAACACTATAATTTTTATAGCAAATTTCTAGGGGATTCTTCAAATAGGTGCAAATTATTGTCTATAACATAATTTTATTTTAAAAAAAAATCATTGCAGTTAATTTTTATAAGAAAACATTTCATTTATTATATAAATGTTTTGAAACATTAACTTATTAATTGTGAATATTTAAAATGCATTAATTCATACTTTATTCAATGAGTGAAAATTAATTTTTTGAAAAGAGAAACGGTTAATTTTTTAAAGAATTAGAAATTTAATATTTCTGATTCTACAACATTAAACAAATTTCATTTGCATATATAAAAAGAAATTTATATATATATATATATATATATATATATATATATATATATATATATATATATATATATATATATATATATAAAGTTTAATATGAAAACCTACAAATAGAATTTTTTTCCCCATAAACTGAATAGATATCTTAATATCAATTCTTGAAAAGATACAAAAATTTTAATTTTAAAATACTAAGAAATTTAATGCTTCAGCATACTTTCATCTCCTTCCATAGCCATAGGACCTGGAACAGGAGTAATACCATTTTTCAAGCAATTGTGTATATAAGTAGCTTTCCATTTAGCATACTTCCGATGATGTAATACCTAAAACAGTAGTTTTGAATTGCAAGACATATTTTCTTAATATAAAAATAAGGGTATGAAAAGAAACAGTTGCATATTTACTTCACTTGATTTGATTTTAAATTTTAAGAGAAAATTTATAATTCAGGAAGTATACAAATAAATTCAAATATTCATAAATATTTTAGAATATTTGACAATATTATTCCCATAATGAAGGTTATTTTGCTGTAAAAAAATACACACAAATAATTTTTATGATATTATTCATTTACAATTTTTTTAATAATGTAGCTGTAAAATTTACTTTCTTTTTTAAGCTTTTTATAATCATTAAATTTCATTAAATCAGAACAATTAAATTTCAATTTAGTACCACTAATTAATATATCACACAGAATTAAATGTGATATAACACTTAATAATCATTAAAATTGACTAGTTATACATTTTAGCAACTACTTTGTAATGCTACATAGAATTTTTAAGAATAATATTTACCTCATCACTTGGCTCTCCAAAAGTATTTACAATATCATAAATAAAACCAGCAGTGTAGAATGCTTTCACAACATTTCTGTTGGAAAGGAAAGTTTTAAAAAGAAAAGTTACTTATAAAAAATTAACAAAACTAATGTAGCTAAAATTATAAAATCAGAGAAGTCTTTACTTATTAAATCTTCCTGAACGATCTTCGTTGTCAGCAAACATAAAGAGTTTTAAGGCATAATTTTCTATATGGGCTTGAGCAACAACTTCGTTGGTTATAGTTTCATCATCTCTGTTCAGCTTTTTAATCTATGCAAAGTGACAAATATATATAATAATTAAAATTACAAATATATACAATATACTTTCTTAATGTGTAAAGACAATTTTTATTAATAAAATATGACAGAAGATATTGAGTACAGAAATCAAATATTTCATACATGCAATTGAAGAATAAACATTTTTCTGTAATCGTATATAAGTTATTATCTAAGATGTCTATATATTATAATGATTTCGGCAGATAATTCAACATTTTTTAAATAACTCTCTAAACATTGAATCAAGCTTTTTATTGCTTGAACCTAAGAAGAATCTTATTCAAATTAAGGATTTTTTGCGATAATTTTAAACATATAGTGCATATTAAAATAATCAATTACTTACATTTTCAAGCCAATCCATAAGGCCAAGGAAAAAAGCAGTGTTTTCTGGAGATTTGTCATTTATTTTCAAACCACACTGAACAGCATAGAAACGACCTGTTTAGAAAAAATTGCAAAATATGAATTTATACAAATACAAATAATACACTTTAATTTTGATATATGGTAATTATTGCCACACCGATTTTATCACACATGGGAAAATTATACAAGTACATTTAAAAATATCAGCAAATTTTAAACTTTTTTTTAGTTTAAAGGAATTTGTGAGTAATTAGGAAGATATATTATAAATTTATTAGAATATTAAAGGAATAAAAAGATAAAGTTTTAAGTTGGATGGATATATATTAATACTTTTTTAATACAGTAAAAATGTACTTTTACTGTATTAAAAAAGTATTAAATAATTGTGGAATGTTTTTGCAGAAATGTATTTTCTATACAAGTTTTAATAAAGGAAAATTTGACAAAATATTAATACTGATCTGTATAAAAGAACTATATAGAATGCTTTTCTACCCTTACAAGATTTGATATTGTCCAGTGCAATGGAGTATGGAAGTTCAGTTACATGATAGCTTATTATATAACTTAATATTGATTAAATGAGTTAGCTCTTTTAATAATATTGTTATTTTTTTAATTAAGAATTTCTTAATCCAATCTTAAGATCTCTAAGAAGAATCCATTAATCCAATAAAAAATTCATTTTTATTTAAATAATTAAGTAGGATAATTTTTGTAAAACTTGAGATTGGTAATTTTATTAAGAATAGTAATATTGCACTTTTTTGAAATTTGATCGACAAAAATGAAGAATACTTATAGTTTAAATATTTAATAAAATTCACAGAAGATGCAAAACAATGTAAATAATTATATACACAGAAGACCAAAATACATGTTAAATTGATCATTAAATATTTAACATTTTGATTTTCAGTACAGTAATGGGTTTATATAATTACATAAATGTACGAGTTTGAGTAATTTCAAATTAACCAATTACGAAAAAGAACAATCAATTAGACCATGTATAAAAAAAAGATTACAGAGCAATTGAGGAAAATAAACATTTATACTACGCATATTTGTAAACCTTTTTTTTTTTTTTTTCCAGGATATTTGAAAAATCATGGAGAAAGTAGAGAGGAAAACCTGAAGTTTAGCAAATTATACTTTAACTTATTAAACTTCAACATAGTGCATAATGATTCTAAGGTTACACAGCTCTTGATTACATATTTTATCTTTAAAATATAATAAAAAATTTAAACCAAATTATTTTAATGAAACAATTTTCAGACACAAGTACAGAATGTTAAAATAATTGCTCAAAATGTGAACATTTTTTTTGAGCATTTATTAAAATCCAAGAAAAAAAACCTAATTCTTGTATCCTGATTGTTGATGTGATAATTAGAACATAAACATTTGTAAATTAAAATGGCTTCATTTATAATATAGAATCAAAACTTTGAATGTTATTTTCATTAAAAAATTTTTTCTTTATTTTAACAAATTAAATAGCAGTTAAAAAATGTTCTGCATTAACTGGAATAAATACATGCAAATAAATTTATGTTTAAATTTACTTTTTTATTTCTAATCCCAAGGGAAAATAAAACTTTATTAGTTAAATACAACAGAAAGTTTATACAAAAAAATCCTATAAAATATAACAAAGCAAAAAATGGGTAGAAATCACTGCCTTAGACTGACTCTGGCCCACCAATATTGGAAGATTTCAGAGTTGTAGGCAAAAAGGATGGGCAAAAATTACAAAGTTCTGAAGATGCTCGCTTAGGGAATCATGACCAGTGTAGACCACTGCATCAGATTGTGGATAATCTGGTAAATTAGCAAGGTCATTGATCTTCTATAGCTTCACCTGAATTTCACGTATTATTTTCAAATGGTGTCTTTGTCCAACAGATTGTTTAATGTTTAGTTTTATGGTGCAATATAACATATTTGAATATCTTAATAGTACTAGCGTTGTACTTTTTCATGCAAGGAAGCCAGTCTGTTTATTTCCAAAGACATTTCTGTGACTAAGGGGCCACATTGTATTACTATTTTCTTATTTTTCTGCTGTATGCATCAAACATATTTCCCACACTGAAGAACCTCTACTGAGATTGGGATTTATAGAGAAACTAATATCTTGACTTGCAGCTCTTGAGTTTGATAACAAGACAGCATTATTGAGTTAAAAATGCAAGGTCAATAATTGTTTCAGGGCAATTGTAAGAGCTTCCACTTCTCAATTAAATGCATTCCATTTTTTTAAAAAAAAGGAAAAAAGGCTTTAGTTTATAAAATGAGAAATATGCATCAAAAAATATATTAGATTGTATTGATTGAGAAAACTTTTAACTGCAAATATATTCTTTGGCCTTATTAATAAAAATTCAATATTTTTATTAATTAGATTATTTATTATACTATAATTAATATCAAAGATTTAGCAAACTTTTTTATTAAATATAAGTATATTGTGTTTTTATTTATACTTAACAGTTTTAAATTATAGTTATACTTTATAAACAATATATATTAATAAATTTATTTAATCATTATCACTTATAATATCAACATTTACCTCAGAATTTATGAAATGTTTTAGTATTAGTAAAGATATAATAAAATACAAGTGCAAAAAATTGTATGTGAAAATTTTGCACTTAATTTTTATTTAACAATTTTCTTATTTACATTTTTTATAAAATGCTGATGAGTAATCAAACAGTAAATCATTGAAATATCAAAAAGTTTTAGTAATTACATTAACTTCAAAAGCATGCCTTGAAAGATTTGCATTTTTTATGTATAATCTAATACTTTGTATGATAAGAATCAATATTTGATTCTGAATAATATTTCAATGGTGATGAATGTAAATTTGTGTGTATGCTAAATATAAAATTATTCTGTATTATATATGATTTCAGGAAAAAAGGCTGTATAATACTGCACATGAAGAAAATGGATTAAAAAATTTAAATAAAAAACACTGCACTAAATTAAGTAGTGAATAATATCATCATGGACATCACTGTGGTTAAATCTTAATTAGTATCTCTTGTGTGTGACATACATTATATCATTTATAAAGAATTCCTAAAGTGAAATCATAACTTTAAAAGCGTAAGTGAGAAATATACAAATTATACTTAACATTCATATTTGAACTTACTTACTTTCTAATAGAAGCCATATGATTAATACTATGTTATAAAGAATATTGCAATAATGAATAAAATTGGATAGGGGGGAAAAAAAAAAAGAAAGAAAAATTTTACTTATTATAATTTTAACAAGTTGAACATTACATAAGGCATTATCTAATTCTCTCTCCAGATTAAAATAATTTAGCAATTTCTGATCTGAATTAGAAACTAATAATCTAAGTTTGCCAGTCTATCACACCTTCAAAATCATTTGCTAGAATATAATTTCAGCATCTTTCAATCTTGATATAATTGATATTTTCACTAGTCACATACTTCTCCCTCATTTTGTTAAAAAAATAGAATATTTTTATGCATGTAAGCACTGCAACAGCAGAAATGCAGTACTAATAAAAAATTAAACTTTTAACAATCTCAACAACCATAATTAATGAACAACTTTGGAATAGAAAATGTTTTAGAAATCGCAATATATATAACTTGATTATTACACATGAATGTTTATGATATAACATAAAAGTTTATCTTGGCAATATATATTAGTGGTGAATAAAATAACATTAATTCCATATTAGACTATCCTTTAATATTGTTCACTCACATTCCTAATAGATAAATTCTAAAAATTTTTATTCGATCAATAATTAAAAAATCCACTATGTATTAAATTATTAAACTAACATTTCTGAAGTAAAAATCATAAGCATAACACAATTAAAACTAAGAAACAATGTTTCAAATAAAAATAAGAAAACTAAGGTTTTTAATTTATAAAATACTAAGTTAACCTATATTTAATAAATTGATGGAATAGCATGCATATTTGGCAAGTCATTATTAATGAGTTAGAGCTCAGTCTTCATTAAAAAAATCTTAAACTTTTATACAGAAGTATTTTACTCAAAGTGTTATTTCATCAAAAATTTGTACCTTACTCTTCATATATATCACAAAAATAAAAATTACACAAGTTATTATTATAATAATTAAAAAAATTATTATTTTGCATATAGCTTATAAACTAGTAAAAAGGTATAAAAATTAACATTCAATGGCACTGCTTAAAATGTATAGCTAGGATATATTTATTTATAGCTGGTTTATAATACACAACTAGAAATAAAATTTAAAAATATACATTAAAATTTTTTTATTAATTTTGACTTGATTTAGTACAACTTAAATATAATTAGTTTTTAAAATACTGAATCTTGTTTAATTAAAATTATAAAACCAAAAAAGTGATTACATATCATTTAAAATAAAATTTAGCATTATACACAATCATTTCTATAAACCTCTAATTTACGAGTACTCACGATTCTAAGAACTACTGAATAGTGCTAACATAGTCTCATAGACAAAATCATAATTTTCAAAACTCTTTTTTTATACAACTTTAGTTGGCATTTATTTTTTCTGTTATGTGATTTTTTTTTAAATTTTATTTTATGATTGAGAAACTTATATCAACATTTTTATACGAGGAAATGCTTTAAATTGCTGATAACTATAATAGTTGTGGTATTTCCCTCACCTAATATTTAAATCTCATCTTACAAATAATGTATTTGAGTTTAATCAATAGCCTTAAGAAGAAATCAGAATTTTGCAGTCAGTAAACATGCCTTGGAATCACTTTATGAAATTGAGATTCTAGGCACAAAACTTGTTAATTAATGTGTAGAATAATGAAAAAGCATAATTTAGTAATTTTAGTATTCAGATTTTATTAAAGAATCCCTTTTAACTGAAGAAAAACTAGAACATTTACTAGACAATTTGAACACAAATAAATAATCCATAAACTTTGATAAAGAAGCTTACTCCAGTCTCCTTTTTTAGAACTTTATGAATGTAATTTGTACAGTAGAAGTATCCACATTTTTAAACAATTCACAATATAAGAAATGAAAGTGAAAAAGAGCTTTCAGATATCAAATAAGAAAATGCAGTAATATTTCAACTATCAACAAAACAAGTAGATGAATGTATATTTTTATTTATTTATTTTTTGAAAAAAAAACAGTTAAATGCTTTCTTACATCACAGAAATAGAAAGATGTGTTTTTGAAAACAGGAAAAATACGATTACATTGCCAGATTTTTCATCAATAAAATAAAAGAACTGTTTTATATGGATTAATTTTATTTTTTATATGTATCTTAAATGAGACATGGACTTTTTCCTTATAGTATTCTATTCATTGAGAACAGCTTAATACAAAAAAACACTTTATTTTATGAACTTTCAATTTGAAGAACTATTTTCTTGGAGCTTTTGAAAATACATAAAAATGAGTGCTACTGTTATAAAACTATTACTTGAAGTCTTTTTTAATTATATTTATACTACAGTGAAACTAAAAATATGTAGGTGTGCTGTTTTGTTTTAACAAGAACAAACATATCCTAGCAGTTTTGCATTAGTACTGGTTTTTCCTGGTAAGAGACTCCAATGATATTTTATTTTTTACCTCTTAATTTTTTTTATATTCTCACAGCTTATAAGTTTTATCTACATCATATATTCAAAGTCTTTTGTGATAAAAGCTTAATTAAAACTTAACTCATTTGTCACCATTCCTTTTTAGAACATGATATTTGTTTTGCTAGATTAATATTTAATTATTTTTATGAAAGTCACCAAAAAGCTATCCTAAAAAACATCAAGTGATTTTTTTTCTTTTAGTTAGTATACATAATTTGAAAGCTTATGTAAATGTACATCTTATAAAAACAAATTTAATCATATTTTCATTTTAATTTGAACTTGAAAACAAAGTCCAAAGATGACTATAAAAACTGCAATTATAAATTCTGGATCTTAGTAAGACAGAAATTATTTCCTCATTCTATAAAATCCTATTATTTGCTCATTTACTACCTAAAATCAGTTTGCAAACATAAAAAAAAATTTCATAAGTTAAGTATTATTAGAAAAATATTAATTTGATTAAGAACTTTATTAAAAATTTTTATTTAATATTCCATTATATAAGAGAACATTTTAAAAAAGTGAAAAAGAATTGAGACAAGAAAAGACATTCTAATGAAATAAGTTCAGGCAATTAGAGTGGCTATAGCTCATGTAATGTTCACCCTTTCTTTTTTAACCAGGCTGTCATTTTATCTCACTCAAAAGTTGCGATTCCTGCTGTTGACAACTTCTCCCAAGTGCCTAGTTTTATGTTCGTAAACCAGTAAAAATCTTTAATAGGAGGAGTACATAAAAAGTATTGTTTTAAAGTGGATACCATCCCACTGTATTATAGCCCTGCCCGTCCCTTCAGTTGTGGTGGGGCGATGAATTCTGATCACTTATTGCCGTGCCCTTACAAAGAACTGTGTCTATTTCCAAAGCTATGAAGCTAGAGACTGAACAATTTGTTTTCCCATTTCATGCATTAATTCATACTCAATTCCAATATTTGTTTTGTAATTTGTACATGTATTTCACATCCTACAGAAATCTGTTATTCTTTCTCTCTATATGGCATAAATATGTCTGTAAATAGCCTAATGTATAAAAAATAAAAATTATGTACTAAACTGTTATAAAAAAACACATTTTAAGTTAATTTTTTCTGCAGAATTTAGGTTTTAACCTAATCCTGAATTACTCAAATATATCACATTAGTTGGACAAAAATTTAACAAATGCAAACAATGAAATTCTCAAATTTTCTTTAACCAAATCAATTAGATGAAAATATTTTATGAAATCAAATTTAGTACACAAGAAAAAAAATTTCAATATATAATTTAGATTTAAATAATATTATGAAAGCTGATAATACTTATTTTGGAAAGCTTGGTATGAACAGGAAAATATCTTACACCAAAAATTATAACCACAACAAATCATGGAAATTGATACATTTATGTAAAGTGTTAACTATCAAATTCAACAGTATAAAAATAATCAAACATTAACATATTTGCAACAGTAAGTGCATTTTTGCAATTTTCAATGGTATAAGTAAAAAATATTTCCTGTTTTTTTTTTCCCCAAAAAGTAACAGGGAATTTTAAACATTTGAAATAGATTTACTTTGAATAAATTATTATTAAAAATTCACTTAATGAAGTAATATGTGTGATGTAATAAAGTAAATTTTCAATGAGTTTTCCAGTGCCCGATCTTTTTGGAATGGTAAATGAAAGCGCTTACACCAATAAGTAATAGCAGGATCTCTCTTCTCATGCTCTTCAGCAATTTTTAAATAAGGCTGAATAGCTTTTAATCCAGGAGGTGCTAACTTTAAGTTAGCCATAATTTAAAAAATAAAACTTCGTCTTCACTCAATATGAATTATTTGTTTATCATTGTTTACTTCACTTGTGACATATAGGAAAATTCATTACGGTTAAAGTATACTTTTGTATACAATTAATTTTCTTGTATAGTAAATAAAAGCCGTATTACATTATTATGTGAATCACATATAATGTGAAAATTAGGTTTTTTACATGAAATGTTATTTTTTATAATTTATCTACGTTTTTTTTAATAAATGAACAGTAAATAACAGGAGTATCAATAAAAATTAAAGCTCAGTTTTTCAATCAATCAAGAACGATGAAAATTAGTAGTCGTTCTGCTGAAGTTGGTAACCGGTACTTATGACAATATTTTATTTATTTTTTGTGTAGCTGTCTCAAATTGTTTTCATATTTCAATATAATCCTTGTATACAGAAAACTTTATCTAATTTTCGTTCACTGTTGCTAGCACATAATCTAAAGTCTTCATTAATAGCTTTCAAATTATCAAAGTTAACAATGGCTATTTCCAGTAATAAATACGCTTAATTAAACTGCTTTATTAAGAGATTTTTTAAAACTATTTTACACATTTTTATCTTGATTTATAAGATTTTTCTTAACCAATTATGTATTAGAACACTTTTGAATTTAACAATTATACATTAGAACACTGTAAAAAGAGAGTTATTATTGGTGATTATTGATATATCCTAATAGGAACTGTCATTGATATATCCGAATCTTTTCTACTTTTGAATTTATCTATTATAATGAAACACTGTAGAGTAAGAATTATTATTGGCGATTATTAATATATCCTAATATGTCATTGATTATCTTATTTTATTTATACTTTTGAATTTAACAATCGCATCATATTAAATAATATTTTTGCCTAAATTGGTCCCTTCTATCGACTTTTACACCACACTAGTAGAAATACAATTATCTCAGCGTGTGCCTTTCATTAACCTTATTAATCATTACTGTCTTAGGAGAGATTAGAAACGCGTTATTATTGAATAATTATAACGATGGAATCGCGATATTATTAAATAATTGTAAAAAAAATAATTGCGCAATAATTAAATAACTAAATGAAGCAAGACAAAGCAATTAAGGTTTAAATATCAAAGTTGTAACAAATGAAAGCAAATCTCTTGAAAGGTATTCGTGCATCTACAGCATTACCGAAGAGATTTTTCATAGATATCGGCACGTATTTAAGGGTCTTAAGGGAGATAACATGGGAAAATCATAAGCTACCTCCTCACTTAAATGCATGCGAAAAACTCAAAACTCTCATTGTTCAGCAATTGCTAGAACTGAACACAGGAACTTTCACTTCAAAGAACGTGGTCCAGTCACTAAGCCATGACAAACCCTTTTGCAGAGCATTATAATTATAACAAGTAGTTGTCAGTAACGGAATTAAATATTAAAAAAAACCACAGTGACTTAAAATTAGAAAATCATCATAGCATGTTATCAATTTAAAGAAAATATGACTTTTTTTTCTCATTACGAACAGAAGGATAATTGATTTCCAAACAAATATTTTTCTACACGAAAGCTTAAAGAGCGACGACATTGAATTTTAAGATTGGATCAATAATCTTCTTCTGCAATATTCTGAGATTTTTAATCGTAATCATTCTGAAATTAATTGTATTCTATTCGGAAAAATATGATTATAAGAAGACTTCATGATTGTATAAAACATCTAGTTAAATTTATAATTAAATCGTAAATACAGCTATAAATTATTTATATTCATTTTTGAAAAAATAATTTAAATAAAAATTTGCTGAAAATACCCGAATAATTTTTCTTTAAATAAGAAAAAAAAATTGGTCTTTTTCAAAATTTATTAAATAAAGAAAATGTATTCTTCACGAACGAAAATATAATATGAATTTAGTGCTAGATCACAGTGTAAAATGATCGAGACGAATAATTTTGTTGACAAATATATTTACACATCTTAATTACTAAAGTTTTAAAATTTAAATAAAAATATTTATTTCCAAATTATTAGAAAAGAATAATGTTTAGAGAAATAATTTTTAAAAAGAATTGTTTATATAATTATACTGTGTACTAAGTGCTTTTCTTATTAACATTGTAGTTTTCAAAATTATAAAAGCAAATAATAATAATAATAATAATAAAATAAAATAAAGGCTTAAAAAATTTCCAAAAACTGAAATAGAGCGCTGACATTTAAATGTGCTGAAGGGGATAGTTAGAAGCTCGTTAATCATCCCCTAAAGCAATGTCGCAAAAAGAATAAATTTTCTCGATCATGTCTGCAACTAACAAGATGTTACAAGAAATTATTTTGAGAATTCTTTTACACACACACACACACACACACACACACACACACACACACACACACACACACACACACACACACACACACACACACATATATATATATATATATATGTGTGTGTGTGTGTGTGTGTGTGTGTGTGTGTGTGTGTATATATATGTGTGTGTGTAATATATATATATATATATATAATTTTAAAAAAATAAGCAAAAAGAGGCGGAGTACACATGTAGCTTTATCATATTTTATGGCAGTATTAATTAAATGACAAACTGTATTTTAATTAGAATTTTCGTTTTATATATAGAATTTAAAATTGTAAACCATTTAAATGTGATTTTAAAAAATGGGAAAATTAAAAAAAAAAAATTTTGCCGTTTAATCACCAACGTTGAGCACACTAAGGAAAGTTTGACAAAAGTTTTCTCGAATATTACACAGCAATTTTGTCAAGCTGGTAGCCAAATGATTAATATTCTTACTTTTGTTCAACAGTGCGTGGGTTGGACTCCGACTGCCACGGTTGGACATGCATGTTTGTAGTGGTTCGGAATCCACTTTAAGCCGTATGTCCCAGTTTAATCAGGTTTCGTGGGAAAAAAGGACGTTGAGCGACAAACAAACCGAAGGCGCAGCAATTATCTTGCTAACCAAAAATGAATTTCGTATGTCAAGTCTCATAGGAATAAGAGTTTCATGGGTTTGTTTGTTCCTTAAACACACACACATGCTTTCGATATGGTTACTTCGATAAAGTCATACAATTCAAGGTGGTTCCGAACATTACCAATATCCTAGCTTGATGTGAGAGAAAGGAATCCACGAACAGTTAAACTGCAAGCCATAACTCTAACCATTCAACTGACATATTAGAATCATCCCATAAGAGAAGAAAACATGAATAATTAACACATGAATAATAAAATGTGTATCAAAAAAATAATTTAAAAAATTTATAAGATGCTGATTACAGAAAACCTAAAGAAATATCAAATAGGTAAATAATTTGTGCTCATAATATGTTTTGGAAACTTTTCCTATCCTGTATTAAACTGTTTTCCATAAAAATTAGGTAAATTTATTGTGATACAAATGTGATAATAAATTAAACTTATTTTGCATTATATTTGAACTACTAAATTTTCATGCGTTTTTATTCACCAGCATATAAATAGGATGAAAAAAATTCTTAAAATATGATTAATATGTGTTTATTATGACTTATTAATATTACATTATGACATATTAATATGTGTTCAGTTATAAATTACAAACTGAAGTACTTAAATTGCCCATGTAAGGAACTGAGAAATCTCAATCAAAACTTTCACATAAAAATTTAAAATTTTCTTGATTGATTAATACTTTTTATAATTTAGAAAACGCGATTTTGTTGTAAATAAACTTCTATAAGCCAAGTATGTTGTAATAAAACATTCTCTTAGAAAATAATATAAATTTTCTTAAAATCACAAATTCAATTATCACAAAAATCTTAGAATCTTTCTGAGCAATTCCTTGAAAATTCTTTAAAAAGGATTTAATGAAATGATACTTGAAAAACTAGATTATGATATGAAGAGTGTCTAATATTTCCTTTAAGTTTGCATAATTTTTTATAATGTTTTATAATGATTTATGATATACAAATTAGAATATATCATACTTTGTTCTGCTGCCATTATCTGAAAGATGTCTGAGAAGAGTTTGAAATTCTTAGTTTCTATACATTATTGGTGGAAAATTCCTAAGTAACTATGAGAATTTATAAATTTGTATCTTTTATTTTAAATCCTAATAAGGGAAAAATATTGTTGGCCCCCTCTAAGATATCAAATGTATGTAATTTCTCAAACTAATTTGAAGAAATCTGATAAAAATGTGAAATGTTTTATCAGTGAAGTTTACATATTTAAAAAAAAAGCTTTTAATAAAGCTAGTAAGTCGATATCTGAATTGCTCGTGGTACTTCGAAGTGTAAACCCTAATTAAATCAGTTTATGTAAGCAAAAATTAAATTTAATGTGACAAAAAAGTAAATTTAATACGTTTGAATTTTTTTGCAGCACTTTCTATTTAACTATGTATTAAAAAGAAAATTTGATATCCAGTTTTTTAATATCAATTAACTGAGAAATTAAAAAAGAAACACGTCACAGCAATTTTAATTAAAAGCGCACAGATTTGATATTTTAATCTGTTAGTACTATTATATTCTGCTTAATCAGGGGTGGGCAGACATTTCTGGGTCACATTTCACTTTCATATTTAATATTTTTATATCACTATCACTTTCAATGACGAATGGCGATTAAACAAAAATACATTTAGGTATGCGGATTATAAAATTTGAAGCTCCGTAGCGTAATGGTAGCGCTTCGCGCTCCCAAAACACTGATTCGATACTCGAGCTGGACTAAATGGACTCAGAATTTCATTCCTTCATTGGGTCTACAAATTGAGTACTAAGCATGCTTGGGAACTAAACACTAGGGATTTTGCGTTAGACCGAGCACCTAACCGGGACATATGCTTCGCAACCCAGAGTCCTATAAAACAGATGTGAGCACTGTAGACCTTAGTCCACATATGGGCTGTCATGTCGTAGATTTAGGTTTTTAGAATCATAAAATTTACCATCTGGTATCACCCCAAAATCGGTCAATCACGGTTATCCCAATGCCGACCTCTATGCAATATGATATACATACACTATTTCTTCTAATGGCAGGTTATTATGTTTTTTTGGTGAATTTACACATGTTGGCACAAGGCCAGAATTTAAAGTATCTTGTATAATGATTCATCCAGAGGGTGTACCATCGCAGCCCCGAAGAAGATAGATGCGTCTTTATTAAGTCCGCCATACACGATACTACATTTCTGGATTTGTATGTGTATGGCACTTAGAAAATCATACAGAGTATGGGCTAGTTCGACAGGTAGAAGAAAATTCAAGAGATGTTGGTTGCCACTTTGAGTGACGGAGTTCCAGTGCTCCAGGTAGGCAGGCACCTCCAATTTAATTATTTTACTTTTAAAAGTGTCTAATTGTTAGTTCTAGCGGGAGTAGTTTAAGGTGTAAAAATGTACTCCGAGTCCTATCATTTGGTTTATCATCGAGCCCGGCATTTTTTTAGTGTGGCCAATCTGTTTATTAAATAAAAAAAAAAAAAAAAAAAAAAAAAAAAGAGAAGGGGTTATATTATATTGGGGAAGTACAATTCATAGCAATTTACAATCAGGTTTCCTCATAAGATCTAGGATTGAGGGAGGTCTGTAGCCTTTCGGCCATGTACCTTGTTTTCTAATGGTTTCTTGGTTGCAGCAATTATGCTTGTAGAATTTTCTTTTTCGATTACATTGTTGTGTAGATTACATATTCTGGTTAGTAACAAAAGTATATTTACGTGGTTCCAATTAACTTATAGCAAGTGCAGCTTTCATTCCATTGATCAGTTATGTGAATGAAAATGTTAGGTAGCCGAATAACGCAAGTAAATTTCTAATTCCAAGAGGAAGTTACTACAGATCCAATTGGATACTAGTTAGAAGCATTTATTACTTGTTATTGTTTCAATTTTAGTTCATTAAATATATTACGGTAAAGAACACAATTAAGTGCTAATGTGGAAAAGTTGTGAAATTAAAGGGAGTTTTAAAATGATTGAATTTAAAACATCTGTTCCTAAACTCATTCTCCTTCTCGGGTGAATGATGGATGACCCTTGACAGGTCCCTCTACTTTCCCCACGTGGGAGTGCTGTGACAGCATCCCCTAGATACAAGGACTGCTAACTGATTTGGTGACGTAACAGTAGTGGTTGAGTGGAAAACGAAACTAGCTTACGGCAACCGATATATGAGTGATAGTAAAGCGAACTTTGTGAAATCTACTTAATTTTTAACTCTGAGAATCTTTATTAAAGATTCTTCAAATATCATGTCTAAATTTTGTTTCATGTATTAGATTTTCTTTAAAAAAAATTTATTTAAAAGAAATTTGCTATTTATAGACAAATGTATACATACAACTTAGGTTTCCTAACATAAACTTTTCATTTCAATTTTTTATCTATTATACTATGTCATTTAATTGTAATATGTGCAACCCGCTAGATTAAAAAAGGTACCCTTTTAATGATTTATAATAATTTTTAAACATTCAGAAATTCATGAAATTATTTTAGTTCTTGTTTTATAGAATGAGGAATATGATAGATAAAATTGTTTCAATAATTTTTATTATGCATGTATAATCAACTTTTCAATATAATATTCCCCAAGAAAAAAATATAATTTTGGTATTTATATATAATATATTAAGTAGTTTTAAATAATACTTGCACTAAAGTGTAATAATTCGAAATAATCTAATTAAATTTATTTGATAAGTTGTGAAAAACCATGAAATGGAAAAACAAAAAACAACACAGGTGAACAAAATATTTTTATTAATCAAGATATACACACCAAAAAATAAAAAAAGCAATTTATTAATTTTTTTCAAACTTTATTAAAGATGTGGACAAAAATTTATTTATTAATATTTTGTGCTGCTAATAATAATTAGCAGCACAAAGTATAAATATTCTCTTTTAAAAAGTAATAAAAGATCTTTCTGTTGTGGTGTATGAAGGAAAATAAACATCATAAAAATTGTAATATTAATTACACCTGGAGAAAATATAAATTTTAAAACTAAATAATAAATTACTACATATTTTTATTTTGTAGGGTAATTTATATAAAAAAATATAATCAAATACATTAATTGAAAGCTTTAACTCACATGAGAAAAATCTTCATTGATTTTTAAAGCAGTTTATTCAATAACATTAGTGTAAAGTAATCCTTATATTAATTATAAGGTCATTTGAATTCAAGCTTTGGTTTAAGAAAAATGAAATTGCCAAAACTAATCAGAAAATAAATCAAAACTTATGAGTGATAATGCTAGATTTCTTAAACAGTTTTATCAAATTTTAAAACTAGCATACCATCATATAGTTGTGTAATATTATTTATAAATAATATATAATATGAACATACAACCTCAAACATTGCCTTGCTAGGATTTTAACCCCAACGCAGAGGGCCAACATGTATGCACACACACATACAATCATCATCTGGCAATCAATTTGAACATGGCAAAAATATAAATGCAATTTTTTTTAAAAAAATTAACCACCTTCATAAATTTTGTTAAATTTTAAAAATTTACAGTTCTTGAATCGAACACATTGTTCTCTAATAACATCTGCAGCCTTAAAATGAACTTCACAAACCTAAAAATTTAAATAAATATATGTATATATAAATATATATATATATTGCAAACATCATACTTATCTTTATTTAACATTTCAGTTCAATGTTAGCAGTTAGACTTACCCCAAAGTTATTAGTTATTTTCAAATTCTTTCTTGGAATGGCTTGAGCCCATTTTTCACGGAGCACCAGATCCTGGAGAACTTAAAAACAGATGTCCTGTTTTCAGGAGTGTAGCTTCCGAGGCAATTCGGAACACAGCAAGACTATGGCATCTGTAAATAAAAAAAATATTAGATATGTGAATATTATTTAAATTTATAAATGCATTAGAATTAGGAGTTAATTAATTTATACTTCAAGCTTATACATTTTGGGGATATTCTTATATCGAGATCTGTCGCCAAAGTTTCGCAAAGCTTGATTGCCAAGTAGTGATAATAATTCAAATATGGTTACTAGTGACGTCACTGGAGGAATGTGATTTTATGACGTCACAGTCACACTTGGT